>JAFBJR010000905.1:9136598-9516617 GCA_016785285.1 Brachirus orientalis
GGGGTCCTGACTAGATCAAATTAATCAGGCAGTGAATTGGTTTAAAAATTGGTAGAGAGTGAAAATACTGTATACACAGACACAAAATACACTGTTTGTTGGTGAGCCTTGGCACTGGCAGCATCATCACAGCTGGCCAGTATAACTTTGAGGCTTCACTCGGCGCGCACAGCTGGATGATGACTAGCCCACTGTTTTCTAACAGTCTGCTGTTTATCATGCTCCTACCCATCATACAAACAGCCACTGTCTGTTTTCTCTTACGACTTATATTTCTTTTTAATCAGAATGGTCATTCCATTTTTGTCCTTCATTTCAGTCTGCAGTCCCTCCAGGAGGACTTACTGGTGTGTACGGCAGACGGCTACCTCCATGTGGTGCACTGGGACGGGCTAGGCAGTAACGGACGCAAGGCAATCTGCCTCACTACAATCCCCTTCTCACTAGACCTGCAGTCTGCTCGAGGTTAGAGATGATCCATGCTTCATGTTACTAACCACACACAAGACAGTAGATCTGATTTCAGTCAGTATAAATAAAAAAGCTACATTGGTGGAAAATAAACAGTCTTACAAGATTTCATGTTTGGAATAAATGTCACTGTCTCCTGAAATCATGTTGATGTGTGAATGTTTGTGTACTGTATATGTTGGGTGTGTGTGTGTATAGGTGGCCCTTCTCTGGACCTGGAGGGAGTATATATCCGTTGCATGGAGTACTGTGTGACCCTGGACGGTTTTGCTGTGGTTCTGAGCGATGGCCGTCTGGGTTTTATCACACCTCTCAGCAACACCATCACCACAGATGTGAGCGCAGACACTCGCACATTCTCAAGATATTGCAAAAGGCTGAGTATTTGTGAAATCATATATTGCGATTTACCCGCACAGCAGCTCTAGTGAGAGTAAGCACTTGGCACCATCTAGTGGATTGAAATGTGAATAATATTTTTATGCTAATCCACAAAAAGTTAATTTGCAACCATTAAAAAATTATATCAAAAAATTATATCCAAATAAATCAATACTTGGTGTCAAGTAATAATATTGCTAGAAAACTTCTAGAAAATGTTAAAATAATTTGGCATTACATTTTTTTTTTTATCTTAATCTAGTCTCCATTTTGTACTGTTTGTTTTATCGCTTTGTAAACAGGTGAATATAATTTCAGTTTAACTGTTTTGTAAAAGTCAAACTTTGTTCTGCAAAGAAATAGAATTTCCTGCTTGGCTTTTGAGTTAATGGAATATGTTACATCAGTGTGATCCAAAGTATTTTGTATTTTTGTGTGGAAAAAATCTATTTGTTCACTTGGAAAAACAGATGTGAAAGTGTGTAGTACGAATGAAGATAACATACTGCATCTGCATTGTTTTCTGTTATTAAGAGGAAGTTTTAAAATGAGCAAGAAGCTGTGGATGTTCTTAGTAAAACAGCACAGGAACCTTAGATTCCCATTCATGGTGGAAAAATGTACATACTGCTGATGCAACTCGTTATGGTCAACAGCTTTTCATATTTTATAAATAGAGCCAGCATAATATTTTATTAGTACATTGAGAAAATGATTCGGTACAGAGCCTGGAGCTGTTACTTTGTCTTGGCTTCACTGAAGCAGTGATGACTATAACTGAAGAATTGTTTGTTTTTGATTGAAACCATTCTCTTGAAATTAGAACTTACTTGAAGTAAACTTCAAGGACATAAATAGTAAAATGTCATTGAGTCCTGTGCTTATAATGGGCGTTGAAGTTTAATTTACACAAAACAATGTGCTACAAAATAAGTGATGTGTTCACAGCAGTTAAAACACATTCTATTCTGAAATACATTTTTTGTGCGTGTGTGTCCAGCACTTGCAGGGCGTCTGGGCAGCAGATGTCACTGATGGCACCTGTGTGGCTGTCAACAACAAGTACAGACTGATGGCCTTTGGCTGCGCCAGGTACATGTTTGGTCAACTTTCGATCCTATATCCTCCCTGTACAGTGTTGAGAAGTAGACTTGGGTGTGGTTGTTTGCATATGTGTGTTATAGAGAGTGATTGTTGTGTCCTGTGTGAGAATCTGTCAGTTTGTGTTTGTAGAGGCTATCTAGTGTGTGCTTGTGATTGTGCAGTCTGCCAGCTTGGCAAGAATGTCCCTCCTCATCTTTTTATTAAAAAAAGAAAGTTCTGTGTTTTGCCCATGCACACTTAGTGTTTTATGTTATTCTTGTCCTGGCACTCCTTTGCCAGCAATAAGTGAAATTAAGTCTAGAGTGCGACACTACAGGGAGAAAAAATACTTTTTAGGGGCTGTTTTGAATTCACTCATCTAAATAAAAGTGCTGTTTTTTCCTCTTGTATACTGGTTTAATTTTGTGCTGCTAAAATAACTTGGTGAACAAGTTTTAACATATTACATTGCATCAGCTGAAAAAAAAATTCCATTTCAATGCTTTGTCATCACAGAAACACCCAGTCCAAAATACCTCAACCTTGTGTTGTTGGTTTAGAGTAGTGTGCATGCATGCACACTAAATGAATGTGCACTCGAGTGCACAGACATGCTGAAAGTTGTTCAAAGCTTAGAAGTGTAGCTTGAGGGCAATTGCCCTAAAATTATAGCCAGAGGCCACTTGCACTGTAGCAGCACTGATCACAGAGCTGCTAATGACGTATGGCTATTAAAGTGTGTTCTCTTTTTAGTGGTTCAGTGCTGGTGTACATGATAGACACCACAACAGGATCCATGCAGCTGTCCCACAAACTGGAGCTCACTCCAAAACACTACCCAGGTAACACACATCTCTGTCTCTGTCTCTCTCTCTCTCTCTCTCTCTTCCATCCCCTTTTTGTCTTCTTTTTCTGTTTATCTGTCTCTCTGTGTTCCTGCTCCTAAGCAAATCCCCTTTTAAGATAAACTTGCTTTCCTTTAGCTGGCTGTATCCCTCCTGGGTACACACGTCTTTGTTTCCTCGTTCAGGTTTCAAAAATTGGAATTGGAGTAGCTCCACCTAGTGGCTGAGCTACCATATAGGACCACCTCTTAATCACCCCAAAGCACAGATTTTATATTCCTTAACAAATACCTTAGGAGATTCTAAAAAGACTACATTTCTTTGACTGTTCTGCTGTAGGCAGTAATATTAGTTAAGAGGTATTTGAATCAAATTTCAAACAGTGGAAGAAACTACCTATTTTGTGGCTAATGTGCCAAAAGAAATGTTCATTCCTGAGCTTTAAATCACTTTGCTCAGCTGTTTCTTGAGATTTCTGAATATAATTTAACATTACACATTTGGTTTTATTTAGGGCTTTTGTAATGTGTGGTAGAAATTCAAATAAATTCAGAAGTTACTTCTGAATTTATTTGAATAGTGGCTTAGTACTTTAAGTGGCTTAGTACTTTAAAACACATTCATAGTTTCAGTCATCCAACAATGAGTCAAGTGCTCTGATCTCTTTCTAATTTCTATGAATTCTTCAGATACCTATAACAAGACAGGCCCAGTCAAGCTCCTCTGCTGGTCACCTGACTACAGTGTGGTGATGGTTACATGGGAGCGTGGTGGATTATCACTGTGGAGTGTCTTTGGTGCTCACCTGATCTGTACACTTGGAGAAGACTTTGCGTGGGTGAACACACACTCAATTTATTAGTACACACCTTTTAATGCACATTCATATTTACTTTTTCCCTTTTTTGTGTCCCTCCCCTCAGGTATTGTTCTGATGGTACCAAGAAGGACTCCATTAAAATCAGCTCTATGGTCAGTGGAGTTTTAATATTGTCCCACTGTTTTAACAAATTAACTATTATGTTATTGAAAGTCATTCATCTGATTTGGATAAAATAATCATAAATCATGGCAGTATATTAGTGGTGAATTCCTGTGTTTAAGTCATTTATGTTTAGTGGCTCAAATTCAGTCCTTAATACCTTTATTTACTAGCAAATTGCTTTTCATTTAGGGCCCGGTCACACTTTCCATTTCAAAACATGTTTTGACTCAGATATTGCTCATACTGACTCTTGCATTCTGTCCTTTCTAGAGCTGGGGAGCAGAGGGATACCATCTGTGGGTGCTCCCTAACAAACAGGAGAAGAAGCAGGATGGAGAACAGCTGGAGGAGGAGATGGTTGAGCCTCCTCATTCCTCCCTACAGGCTGGCATACTGCAGTTCCAGTTCATCAAGAGTGCCCTCACAGTCAACCCCTGCACGGTGAGAGGAGCCATGGAAACACATGATCACTTTTGAACACACACACATGCAGTTACATATAAAAAAAATTCACGTTGTTTTCTGCTCTCTCGGCTGTACAGAGTAACCAGGAGCATGTGTTACTCCACGGTGAGGACCGCCTGTACCTGACCTGTGGCGACCCCACACAGGTCCACAGCACCTCTGACTCACGCTCACACACGCACTCGCACCTACATGATGGGAGCCCACTGCACCACCACCCCAAACCTGACTCATCTCTCTCTCAGGGACTCAGCACTTTACTGGGGCACAAGCACTGGCACGTGGTCCAGGTGAGGATGCCCACTCATAACAGAAACGCTTTAAAATGAATGCATGAACCACAGTTATTATTATTCCATTATCAAAGAAGATGCAAATCAGTTTAAACTAGTCGGGCTTTAAAACAAGGCATGAGAGTTTGATTCAAGAAGCATGTTCTTTTTCTTACTGTTGAATGGACATAAAGAGGCCAACTGTCTTGTATTTCTTTCTTTCTTTCTTTCTTTTTTTAATGCCTTTTTTTGTTTTTCTCTAGATCCACAGCACATACCTAGAGAGCAACTGGCCTATACGGGTAAGTTTGGTCATTTCAGGAAAAAAAGACATGTTTAAAATTCATTTTGAACTTCTTTCCCAGGAGAATTAATACTTTTTCCTTTCACAGGAAACAGAAAAAACTAACAAAGATTTATTACTGTCATCTTTTTAACCAGGCTGCATTTCTGAACAGACAGTGTTCAGAATGTTTGCAAAGTAAACTGATCCTGCCGCGGTCACAGTTGTGTGTACATAAGCAGAGTTATCATTATACAAGGTGTGCTTTAGTAAAAAAGATATGAAGTCCAGTGACAAAGAAAACGTCCTTTTGAAAAAACAATAAAAGAAAGATTGCCTGATTTACAGCTGTACAAATAATATAGACATTAAAATATGTCAGGCTAAAAACTACTAGTTTTCTGTTTACATTTGTTTCCTGTGCCAACACAAGAATGAATCATAATATTGCATTTTTATTCATTTTTTTGTGCACAGTTTTCTGCCATAGACACAGCAGGCCAGTGTATGGCTGTGGCAGGGAGGCGGGGCTTTGCACACTACTCCTTGTTCACAAGGAAATGGAAGCTGTTTGGAAATATTACTCAGGTACATGTCTCTGTTGATGGAGGAGCAAAAAACAAAATTTTTGTTGTTTAAATGACATTTGTTCAGTTACCAATAAAAGACTGGTGTCTACAAGCTATCACAAGCTACGCTTCCTAGAAAAAGGTTTTAGGCTGTCAAAAAAAAAAAGTATATAGACTTATGTTGTTATGTTTAAAACTATTAAGTGTGTGTTTTTCATGAATAAGACATGTTTTTGAATTTCACTTGTAGGAGCAGAACATGGCAGTGACGGGAGGTCTGGCTTGGTGGAATGACTTTGTGGTTGTGGCCTGCTACAATTTTACAGACCATCAGGAGCAGGTGAAACTGAAGACCTGCTCAAATCACCATCATTTCTCACACATCCCTTTATGTTTTTCCACCTGTCATGATTTTAGTCATTTTTGACCCTTTGTGATGCCCCTCTCTCTCTCTCTCTCTCTCTCTCTCTCTCTCTCGTTCTCCCTGTGTTGTCAAAAAGTTGAGGCTCTATCAACGCGCATCTAACCTGGACAATGCCTTTGCCTCGGTCACTAAGCTACAGTCGGACACTCTGCTGCTCAACGTCTTCAGAGACATGATCATAATGTTCAGAGCTGATTGCTCCATCTGCCTCTATGGCATTGAGAGGAGGAATGACAGGTGGGCTCACATTACATTGACTCGTTCATAATCCCATATGATTCAGCATTACATATCTGCTGTTCTCAAACAAATGCTTGTTCTGTTCAGCGCTGACAGTATCCTGTTCTGCTTATTCAACATAGACCTCTTTATTTCACACACTTGGGTATTAGAGAAATCTCTGGCACCACACATGGCTCCATATTAATGTTCAGTAATAGTGCTAGTGGGCTGCATTTTCCCCTGGGAAAATAGCTTTGTTAACAGCTATTCATGTAATATTAATCACATGACATCACATGCCCCTCAGCTTCATGTCAGACATTTTTTGTAATGAACAATATCTGGCCACTGTCAGAACTTCATTGTCTAATCATTAAAATATTTCTGCTTAAGTCATTTGTCTTAGTCACTCAATTTTCAGTATCTTTTAAACAGTTGCTAACATTTTAAAACTTTTTCAAAAGATTAAATATCTTGAGCAGGCAAATGCTTTTACCAAGAGTTTTATAAAAAAAAAAAAAAAGCCCTCTCAGTCTTTGTCTCCTCCTCATCTATTTGTTGTTTTCAAGGTACTAAAGGGATATTTGTTGTAATATTAACCACATTCATTAAAAAAAAAAAATAACAATAAATACAATCATAAATGCAAATGCCTTAAATAGACCACTGGCAGCAGGGATACCTTTGAGTCATGGCTCTGACTCACAGTGTTAACTTGTATTTTATATTCCAGTCCAAATCCATCAGCCAGTGTGGAGTTGCTGCAGGAGGTGTCGATGTCCCGCTACATCCCCCACCCAGCCCTCGTGGTCTCTGTTACACTGACGTCAGTGCGCACAGAGACTGGCATCACATTAAAAGCCCCGCAGCAGGTAACACAAGAGCCGTTACACAAGTACACACACTCACTTAATCACCATATAGATGCATGTCCTTTCATGGTTTACATGTGTGTGTCCTTGTCAGGCCTGCATGGCAGAAAGCATCATGTTGAATCTGGCCGGCCAGTTGATCATGTTACAAAGGGACCGTTCAGGTCCACAGGTACGGGACAAGGAGACTCCTGCTAATAACAAGAAGCTGGTGAGTTGAAATTATGTTTAAAGGATTTTTCAGGATTTTGTAAGTGTTTTGCAATGAGGTACTGACACATAGTCAGTATTGGACATAAAGCTTGACTGCTTTGTGTGCACCAATACTGCTGAGACCAGCAGTCAATGAGAACATGGCTGCAAGCCGGGACACAAGGAAATACTATTTTCAGTCACTTATCAAAAGGCTTACATGAAAATAAATCTACACCTGATTAAGTCTCCGATACCAGTAGAATGGTTGCCACTTAACCTTTTTACTAAAATTTAGTAGGCACATGGAGAGAACAGTTTACAAACTTCAGATTCCAACCTGAAATGGCTGTCTAATGGGGAAATACAATTGTTTACATATTCTTTACATATCGTAGATTTAAGCAGGCATTGTTAATAGTATATTAATACTATGTCAATACCTTATACAACCACAGTTCCACCATCCCTTTAAGTGAATGTGGTTTTACTCAGTTTTGAAGGATTCCCAAGGAATTCCCCCTAACAATTATTTTTCCTCTCTTAGCTACCATTTTGCCCTCCAATAGTGTTGGCCCAGTGTGTGGAGAATGTGTGGACCACCTGTCGCTCCAACAGGAAGAAACGCCACCTGCTGGAAGCCCTGTGGTTGTCATGCGGGGAAGCAGGCATGAAAGTGTGGCTGCCGCTGTTTCCTCGAGACCACCGCAAGCCCCACTCCTTCCTCTCCAGACGGATCATGCTGCCTTTCCACATCAACATCTATCCTCTTGCTGTGCTATTTGAGGATACCCTGGTGCTGGGGGCAACCAATGAGACTGTGCTTTATGATGGGCTGCAGGGATCCACAGAGTCACTGGAGGCTCTGTTCCCCTACTGCACCGTAGAGAGGACATCCCAGATCTACCTCCACCACATCCTGAGGCAGCTGCTGGTTCGGAACCTGGGTGAACAGGTATTTTGAGTTTCCTGTCTCATCGTGCCTTTTACAGTATGTGCTGGTTTAACGGCCTGAGTGTGAAGGACCAGATGAGTCTAAACAATGATGTGAAGGTCTGCTTGATGTGAAGATTATCGAAGCACAGCTAATAAGTTCAAAGATTCTCAGGGAGGAAAATGCGGTCAAGTGTTGTTGACCAATGCAACCACTGAATTTGAAATATTGCATTCAGTTCAGAAGCTTCATCCACAAAAAGAGTTACCTTAAGTCCTTCATCCCAGCGGCCGTCACTATTACACCAAGACAGAACGTTTTGCGATTGGCCATTTAATTTATTTATTGTTCCTTCAAATTTTATTCATTCATTTATCATTGCCTTTTAAATTGCTGTTTGCATTTCAACCTGTGCGTTTACAAGCCACATGAGGGCGCCAGCGTTACATTTACCAAGACTCATTTCTTGTTTTGTGACATAGACAATGTTGCATGTTTATTTATTCATTTGTAACTTAAATGTTTGTATGATTTTGGGGACTGTTATAATGGATTGCCATTTGGGACAAATAAGCCTGAATTGAACTGAACTGATGTTTGAATATAAAAGGTGAGACTTTGGAAAACAAACATTTCTTTGCCTTCCATTTCTCCGCAGGCATTGATGCTGGCCCAGTCATGTGCCTCCCTTCCCTATTTCCCCCATGTCATGGAGTTGATGGTTCACGTGGTTCTGGAAGAGGAGGCAACTTCACGGGAACCGATCCCTGACCCTCTTCTGCCAACTGTGGCCAAATTCATCACAGAATTCCCCCTCTTCCTTCGGACCATCGTCCACTGCGCCAGGAAAACAGAGTATGCCCTGTGGAACTACCTGTTTGCTGCCGTCGGAAACCCTAAAGATCTGTTTGAGGAGTGTCTCATGGCTCAAGATCTGGACACAGCAGCCTCTTATCTGATTATACTACAGGCAGGTCTTGTGAAATAACATTACATACCATAATACACAAACTGGATCTTGTCAGAAATGTGAAAAGGTTTAACCATAAAACCTTCTCATTCTTGGTCCCACAAAAAAATAAATCACCCTGTACCTGACAAAAGCTATTAATAGAGTCATGGTAACAGTTGGTGCGTGGTCTCCATCTTTCTCAGTGTTTTCTCCGGTTTGCTCCCTTTTAAGAACATGGAGGTTCCAGCAGTGAGCAGACAGCACGCCACCCTGCTCTTCAACACGGCGCTGGAACAAGGCAAGTGGGATCTCTGTCGACACATGATCCGGTTCCTCAAAGCCATTGGCTCAGGGGAGGGGGAGACTCCACCCCAGACACCCACCACTCAGGTGAGCGAGTTAAAATACTATTGATTTTCTTTTGTTAATTTCAAAATACTTAACAGTACTGCAGTTGCTACAGCACTCAAACAGACAGCACATCACCCTGTTTAACTGAGGGTTTTCTAATGTGTATCCTGTGGTAGGAACCCAGCTCCACTGGGGGTTTTGAGTTTTTCAGAAATCGCAGCATTAGTTTGTCGCAGTCGGCAGACTCCATCAATACAGGCAAGTTCAACTTGCAGAAGACCTTCAGTATGCCTGCTGGACCTTCTGCTAAAGGGTATGGACAGATACACACACGTTAGGGAGATTGAGAGTTCCCACTAGTCTGTTTAGCTCATTATAGCAACTTTTCTGTCCCTCTTTGTTGCTGCTTTGATTCCTAACAGTCGAGATGCAGAGTGTGCAGAAAACATGTATATTGATATGATGCTCTGGCGCCACGCCCGCCACCTCCTGGAACAAGTACGCCTCCGTGACCTGGGATGCTTTTCAGCACAGCTGGGCTTTGAACTCATCGGCTGGCTGTGCCGCGAACGAAACCGCGTGGCTCACATTGACGATTTTGTTTCGGCCCTGAAGAAGCTTCATAAGGATTTTCTCTGGCCGTTCCCCGTTATTCCTGTGGGAAGCCTCAGCTCACCACTGAAGAACGGACGGTGTCGAACAGGTGAGTGTCAAGACACAGGGAGAAGTTGATCCATGAATCCTTAATATTCTACTTTTGTTTAAAATAAATAAAATGCGAAACGATGAAGTTTCTGCTGCCCTAATTCATTTTAATATTATTTTTGCTCTAAGTGCTGAGCACACGGCTGTTGAAGTCGCAGTCAGCTGACAGCCTGTTGAACAGCGACATGGACACAGCGCCCCCTCAGGAAGTTCCCACCAATCACACCTGGCTGGACGGAATTGGGCAAGGAGCCAAAGACATGGACACTGGCTCTTCTGCTCACTCTAGCCAGCACGCACCACAGACACATGATGCCTTCCTGTCACTGCTCACCAACAAAGGTAATTAGACCCCAACAGCTAAACCCTGGCCCATCCATTAACACAGAAAGGAGACTTTTGTCTGCAAAAGGTTCACTCACAGTTCTGATCTGCCTTTTCTTCTTAACTAACCTTTACCTTCACCTCTTGTCTCTCCAGTGGAGGAGTACAGCATTGGCTCCGCCACAGACCTGACAGAGACCAGCTCAGTGGTGGACGGCGATTGGACAATGGTAGATGAGAACTCGTCCACTCTGAGCCTGAGCCAGGCTGAGCTGGAGCACATCTCCATGGAGCTGGCCAACAAGGGCCCACACAAGTCACAGGTGCAGCTTAGGTGAGTCAGATGTAGACTTGTTTAGCTGTTTAATCTTAAACAATCATTAAACCAAAGTCAGGGATGTGACTTGACATGCCTCTCTGTGTCCTTCAGGTACCTGCTCCATGTGTTCATGGAGGCTGGCTGTCTGGAGTGGTGTGTCGTGATTGGTTTGATCTTGCGAGATGCAAATGTGATCAAGCAGGTGATCGGCTTCCTCGACAGTCCAGAGGTTCCACAAGAAACCGTGCAGAATGTCCGAAATGGCTTATTGGCTCTTGACTCATGGGCCGCCACTGACTGGTTGGTATAAACTGTCCAAATGTGTTTTTATCATTCCTGTTTGTCTTTATCCAAGTATACTGGATCCAATTTTATAAGTATTCTGTATTTAATGAATTTGCAGTTGCTAGTTGTTGAGGCTGTAATGTGAGGAATATATGTATAGAATCATATCATGTTAACTCCTCGTTTACACTGGCACCGTGGCTCAGACCTTCGCAGACGGTGGAGGACAGGCAGTGCATCTCAGTGTTTTCTATACATCTAGACAGTAAACAAAGAAATTAGTCTACGATGTGCAGGAAATCTGTTAGATAACATCCACTTGAGATTTATTTAGCGCTTACATCAGTAAAGATGCCATAAAAGCCCATATGTCTACTGTCAGATGATGCAATGCAATATTTATTTTTAGTTTTTATGAAGTCTTTGTGTTTTAAACATACAGCTTTTCCAAGATTATTTTATCTGAGTGTTTGTTACTATAAGCCATAAGATCCTTTCTGTGGTCTTGTAGAGCTGCTTACACAGAAAATTCTGTTAAACCAGTCCTCCTATGAAGGTTCCATTGCACCCACAGTTACTAAAATTCAGAGGTGCACAACCAAACTTTTGGATCCCTTTGTGATTCTTTTTTGTGATGCGCAGACAGTAGTGACGTCATCTCTGGTGCACACATGCTAAAGTGAGTGGAAACAAAGTGTAACCCTTTTCCTTCATCTTATTCCAGCCTGGGATACAAACCATTTCTCAACCTGATCCAGCCACAGCTGCAGCATCTGATGGATTCAACATCGGAGCAGGTGCAGCCTGAAGCCTTCCAACCCACCAGTCAGAGTTCAAAACTCAGCGGCTCTGAGGGCCTGGGAGGTGCCACTGTACCCCGCCTCGAGGAGACCAGAGGAGCTGCAGCTCCACTGGGCCTGTCCCTGCCCTCCCTGGAACCTGCAGGAGGATTTTCCCGTCCCCCCTCTGAGGACTGTCCTCCTGAACAGAGGACAGAGGAGCAGAGTGAGGAGGAAGGGTCCTATGATTGCACCTTGTCCTGAACCCCGGAGCCTCCTCTGGACTCGAACCTGTGATCGGAGGGAAAGTGAGGAGGAAGCAACCACAGCCGTGACGTGACTGGAAACAGAGTTAAATTTGGGTATGTGTGTGTGTGTGTGTGTGTGTGTGTGTGTGTGTGTGTGTGTGTGTGTGTGTGTGTGTGTGTGTGTGTGTGTGTGTGTGTGTGTGTGTGCGCAAACGTGCACAGAAAGTACCTCCTGCAGGTTTGTACATTCAGTATTATCCACTTCAGTTTTCCCTCTGGTGTTAACTTGAGCTCCTGTGGATACACGGATACAAGAGAGCAGCAAATGCATCACAGCACAAACAGAAACGCGCTTTACTTCCTGTCAAACAGGCCTCACGTCACCACAATGTTTTGTTAGGGGGAAAAAAAGTCACCATACTCAACAACAGTGAGTAAGTTGTGGTGTTCAGAAGCTGTAGACCAGCGCAGGAAGGCACCAGCTTTTATCATTATAATTATTATTTTTTTATTCCAAAACATGTTTCATGGGTTAAAATTTTTCTGGCATTCTTTTTATGTCCAAATGAAGATTTTGTTTTTTTTCCAGAAAAAAAGCTTTGTTGTCTCCTTCGGTTAAAGCTCCAGTGTGTAAAAAAAATTAGTGACATCTAATGGTGAAAATGAAGAATCACTTCTGCCTTCCACAGTGGCCTCCATAAGATCCTGAAAGGATGTTCTTCATTTGTTTTGAAACCTTCCACTTCAAAAAAACCAAAAAAAGAAATGAAATGAATATTCTGGGTGGTTTGAATCAATCGGTTGTTAGATTGAATCCCTGAGATTCACAATGTGATTCCCACCACGATGACATCTTGTAACTGGAAATTCACAGACATCCCCTACAACTAGGCTCCTACCGGATGTTACCACTTGTCTATCACACTAGTGGCCACTCAAAACTTATCACATTCTTTCCTCTAAATGGTAATTGGCATCATCTTCTATTGAAGACCTGAAAATAGCAACTGTGACCATGAACCTAAATGTCCACTGGTGTTAATTGTTTTCCTGTAAACTAAAGTTAAAATTAAGTTCTTTTTGCAATCTGTGGAGTTGCACACTGGACCTTTTTAAATCAAAACACTGAAGAATCGGTTCAAAAAAAAAAAAACAACAACCTGAGACTATTTGATCACAGCATCACACTACATTGCTCGACGTAATGCAGAACAGAAAAGCCCATGTCAGGACTCACTGAAGTATGTCTAAGTCTACAGTGTGTTTGTGTGCACGTGAGCTGTTTCACAAATGTTTCATACCTCATTTGACATTAAAAAAAAAGGATATTTTTTGATACCATTTACAAAGATGTGACAGTATGTACAGGATAGTTATTTTTCTATCGTCCCCTCTGGGGTCTCATTATGAAAGATGATGCTCACAGTATAAGTTTTATGTAATTTTTGAGAAGCGATGAACTTTAGGAGAAGGTTTTACCACTAATCACCAACTCTGTTATCTAATATTTGAGTAAGTCAGAGTCAGAATCTGCCACCTGCTCTTCTCAACACGTTTTTGGTTTTAAGCAGATTAGATGAGTGAGTCGGGGGAAGAGCAGATTTAAAGCTTGAAGGTTAAAAAGCATGCTATATAAACCAAATCCTGATCATATATCCAGCTTTTAAACACACTCTTGGGTTTCAGTATGTCTGAGAGATTCACGATGATGACGATTTAAGATTTTTGTTTTTAGCCCTTGCAGCAAAAGCATCTCTGTCATAAGTATTACCAGTGACACGTCTGTATCATTGTGCACCAGTGGATGACAACGCCGTCATTGTTGCCTTGGCTCTGCTGGTCGTGTAACGCATGTTCTGTAATCTTGAATTTTATTGTGTGACCAGGACGTACATTTTTCATCCCGTCCTTTAAACATATCACGTCTGAATTTTTTTTTTCCCCCTCTCGAGATGACGACTGGGCTTCATGTCTTTTGTGTGCTCCTGTGTGGATTTCTGAACGCATGTACCACATTGTATTGATCATGGATTGAACGGTTTGGTGACTTTCCTCACATGGAACTGATTTTATTGTATTAGGCATCATTATCACTTTTATTTATTGGCACTGTAGCTGAACTGATTCCTGAACGGAGATGTGCTTTGTTTGTTTTAATAACTGATGACATTTCCCTTTTTATTTAATCAAAGACATGTATTGGCTTTTTACTATAAGCACTAAAAAGGTTTGTAACAGTTATATCAGTATTATCTTGTGCAATGCATTGAAATGTTACTCCACTTCATTGTTTATCTTTCATACTTCTTCCCCCCCCAAACCCATTTATTTGCTTTTACTTTTCATGATAGACCAAATCATGTCCGTGTGTACAAGTTTGGTGTAAATGCCTTTTTGTTTTACAAACTGCCTGTAGATCACTTATCTCACAAAAAGGGCAAAATGTCTCCGATGCACCGTTGTCCTTCAGCGTGAAACCCCGTTGCAGCAGAACAAGCCCCGTTTGCTTTACTCGACTTGAAAAACTGGTGACTTGATGTACCAAAGACTTTGATGTCCAGAGGCCTTCTGTTCTGAGCAGCTGCTTGAGTCAAACGTCCGAGTCATTATGCAGAGGGAACAAAAACCTCCCACCCAAACCCAGACACAACAACCCATCCCCTCTCTTTAGAAACAAACAATGCTCAAACATTTAAACTGACATGGGAGATATTAAGCAATTTCCTACAGAAATAAAGTATTTAAGACCATTTCTGGTTGTCAGTCAGGTATGTCTAGTGGTACTTGGGTCATAGGTCCAACCAAGACGTGGGCCATGCTCCCTCCTTCTGTCCCTCCTGTGTACAGTTAAAGTATTGCCTGGTCCCAGTTTTTGGGTCAGGAGCAGCAAATATTCTCAATGCAGTGTAAAGATACTCTCTTGTACATTTGCCTTTTCTACTCAAGTTTTGTTTTCTACTACTTTTTTTTTTTCCTCCTTGTACATAAAGATCAATAAATTATTTTTAAAAACGGTTTGTGTTTTTTTTCTGATTCAGTAGAGTCAGGGATGTGTGGGTGCTTAAATTTTAAAAGGCCTTTGTTTCCGACCACTACGACAACCATATGAGCCCTTGACTAGAACATTTGTGCCAAATTTTAGAGGTTTCTCATGAAAAGTCCCTGGGATTTTGATTTCACAATGTAGAAAATATGCAAGGTCATAGTGCCCTTGAACTCTGACCACCAAAATCCAACCACTTTATCTCTAAATCCAAATAAATATCTGTACTCACTGTAAAGAAATTCGTTCAGTGTTGTCAAGATGTTTTCCCTAGAATAAGATGGGCAAACAACCTGAATGACTATGAATAATCTGCCTGTGAACAGAAGGAAGTACAGCCAACATTAAATTACAGTATAATGCTTTAATTCGCTAAGTTAATTCAAGCTTTTTTTTTGCATAATGTCAAATCATCCCAACCATTCAATCGTTGGATACCCTGGTAACCAGATCAATCCCAAAGAGCCCAAACAGTCACTTAATCCCAACAAACAGACATAAAACAACAGCAGTTCAAAAAGAGAACGTTACAGTGAATTTAAGTGTCATATTAATCACAAAAACATGGTCATGATTTCAGAGTAAAAACTGAAGTTGAAGAAACAGACCTGGGCTAAAATTGGAACGAAAACAAAACGGAACAGATTTAAATAAAAACACATCCTTCAGTGACAAACAGTAAGACTTTTGAGTAGATGTGTCAGAATCCATTTGATTATTTGAAAACACTTTTTCTCTAATTCTCTTGGTCTAGAGCCGAATTAGAGTTACTACATTAGATTATGTCAAAACATAACAAGCGAAGCACAATAAAAATAAAAAAAAGGGGAGTGTGGCTTTTCTTTAAGGCTGAAGTTTTTAACAGTGACAGCACCAACAAAGGAGGAGCAGCCATTTCACCCTGGAGTTCCTCCTCTGTTATCAATTTACTTTCCTCGAATATCCTCCCATTTAATATTCTAACTATGAAAACACACATCAGAGTTATAGAGTCACATTTCAGCCTCAGTGTAGATTGACCAGCTGATCATCTGTTTGCGTTTGCAGTCTTTTCATCCTCCGACAAAACCTAGACACAACGCCACTTAACAGATATTTAGAAAAATATAAATTAATATTTGCTAATAAAACTCTCTCCTTTACATATCAACTTCAATAGTCTCTTTAAAAAGAACAGATCAATTTACTGTAATTTGATCAGTTTCTCATCCACTGAACACACACACACAAACTTGTTTTTATAACTTAGTGAGGACACCTCATGGATATAATGCATTCCTTAACCTTAACAGTCGTGAGTAAATCCTAACCCTGACCCTAAAACCAGGTCTTAACAGTGGTCCTTCACAACTTAAATATCTCATAATCGCTGTGTTGTTTTTCAGTCGCCTCCTCACTCGAGCTCGAATCAATCGTCATATGTGAATCACATCACTTTCTGCTAATGATGGACGACGAAACACAGCCCAAAAAATGTTTTGTCACATCTTCCATCAGTTCACCCGATTTTTTTCGGGTGAATTTCGTCACCATGTAAGACTAATCATCTATCAAAAGACTGTAGATGAACTCATGAATCTCCTATGGGAATAAACAGCAGCAGCAGCAGCACACAAACGAGCGATAACCTCTCTGTCGCGCATCTGTCGCCAAGTTCAACATTTCTAACCATAACTTTCAAACCAGTCTTTACTTTGTCTATAATAATTAGGAACACGCTGCAAAAATGAGTGGACAACTGATTATTACATTATTAACTGTCTGCAGATGAACAAATATACAGTTCTATACTGTTAGATGCATTTCACTTATTTTCTTCCTTTACATGAGGGTTGCTGGTAACAATCCCAGCTGACATTGGGCAAAAGGTTGGGACAACACCCTGGACAGGTCCGCCGTCCATCACAGGGCAAATACACAGAGACAAACAACCATTCACTGTCACATTCACACCATACGGCCAGTTTAGGGTTTTCAATCCACCTCTGCGTGTTTGGACTGTGGGAAGAAACCAAAGAATACGGAGAATAAACACACACACACACACACACACACACACACACACACACACACAGGGAGAACATGCAAATGCCACACAGGAAGGCCCTCAGTCAAACTAGGATTCAAGCCGGTGACCTTCTTGCTGAGAGGCAACCGTTTTAGCCACTATTCCGCCAAGTGGTCTAAATACATTTCAGTACAGCTAAAATGAAAGCAGCAGGTCATGAAAAAAAGCAGTTATTTTCACAGATGTTACAAGGTACGATTGATAATTTTTGCAACTTGACTCTCAATTTCACTAAAAGCAGCACTGCAGAATTTCATCATCATGCTGTTCGGTCACACATTTGACCTAACGACTGCGATGTAATTCCATTTGGATGTTGCGCTTGGTCAATTTTGATTATTTTCTGATCAAGTGCAGCCATAAGTGAGATGAAAGTAACCCTAGAGACGTCAGTTTCAATATAAAATAAAATGAAATTAATAATCTGTTCCGTAAAATACAGAGCAGATTGTTGCAGCTCTACTTTGTCCTTACAGGAAAGACGTCCTGGCTATCCTGTCATTTGGCTGGGGACGAGTCAAAGCACAGTGAAGAGTAGAAGTGAAGAACAAAAACAAAACGCATACAAATCCTGTTAAGAGTGGGAGGAAATGTAAATAATCAACTCTTCCATATGAGACACTGATGCAGTTAATTAATGTGTGGAGCGGTTGGTTTCTCACAGTCACCCAGTCATGGTCCAGGTAATCATTTTTCCATCACAGGACGTTTACGTGCCCACAGGTTCGTGTTTTCTTGTGTGTTCTGGTCTCATCGGACCCTGGACCTCCACAAACCTCAACATTTTAATTTGTGCCAGCTGTTTTTTTATTTAACATCTGTACGCCATGAGTCACGGACAGTAAAAGCATCGTCGCCTTGGCCCGACTTGCTGCAGATTAGTGGTTTTTAGTGAGGATCAATCATGAGCTAGTTCACAGTTTAATTAGCAGATACAAAAAACTATTATAATGAGTGCATGTAGATGAAAAGTGACTTTCAAAGTGTCAGGTTTTTTTAACAGTTAAGATCAAAAGAAGGATCACATAAAGCCAGTTCCATCAGGAGGTTACTGTAGCAGTGAGTGTTGCAACGGAGGCACATCCAGTCTGAGGACGACTTAAGTGTTTTAGAGGGAGGAAGACGCCGTGCAACATTATTCACACAGGAAGTGTGTTAGCAGGAGAGAGAAATAGAGAAGGAGGCAGTGAGCAAGAATGCAAGGAGGGAAGTGAGTAAAGAAAAGGCACAAGATATTAAGTAAAAAAAAAAAAAAAAGAATGAAAAATTTAACCCCTTTGTTTCACTAACCCAGGAGTGAGCTCAAGGCTTGTAGTGTCCGCTCTGTGTCCGATGTGATTGTTCAGCCTGGACGTTTTCTGTTCAGCTCTTTCTTCTCGGTTAGTTACTAAGCCTACAGACACAGTGATGTGGATCTGGCAGGCTGGGAGAGGGTGTGTGTGCGTGTGTGTGTGTGTGTGTGTGCGTGTGTGTGCGTGTGTGTGCGTGTGTGTGCGCGTGTGTGAGTGTTGAAGTGTTTGACTGTATCAGGGTGAAAAGGCAACAGGGGCTGCATTACTGTTGTTTGACATCGCTCTTCTCTCTGCCCCTTCAGTGCTCAGCTCTCCTCAGCATCAGCCTCCATGATGCCTCCATGATAACGTGCCGTGCTCAGTATCTGTACATGTTATAGGTACTGACCCAGAACGAAGGAAAAGCCCATGCGGGAAACCGCTGAAGGATTTCCTCCAGCTGAGCAGTCCACTTGTCTTCCCCAAAGAAATAATGGGCAGAGACAGCGACAGAGATCATTCCCTCAGGACCTGACGGGTCTGGATCACTCGGAGGCTGACGGAGGAAAAAAAAAGAAAACCATGTGAACTTCAGCAAGAAAATGCGGTCGCTTTCATGAAATAGTTTAAAAGGTCCAATACATGAGAAATGTAAAGACGTGACAGAGTGACTGTGAGAGAAGTGGAGCATACGTTTATATTTTTTGAAAAAAAAAAAAAGTCATTCATACTGATAGCAGTATACGATTATACTACTGTCAATGTTAAACATTGTCAGAACTGTCCAATTAATTAATTTCTTTCTAAATGCCTCTTTTCTTTTTACTGTCTTGTCACTTTCACACCGTCATGATGCACTTACTTGAATCTTGCTCTCAAAGCGTCCATGTTAAAGTGTCACATTGAGAAAAGACTGATAATAATCACCCCCATTTTATTTAATTCACATTAAATATTAAAAACAACAGATTAGAGTTTTTTGTTTTTTTTTTAAAAGAGTGAAAAAGTACTACCTGTATTTCAAACCAAAAGTTCCATGTTGGGGCATCAAGGCCATGAGAATAGAAGACAAAATATTCTCCACTTAGGTCAAACTGAGGTGTTCCGTCTCCAAAGGACCAAGTGGAGAGACTTGCTCCTCGGTGAGGCATAAGATACAGAGACATGTGGCTGGGACCTGCGAGGAGCAGTACACGACAGTAGTAAAGATACATTAAAGGAACAGATACACATATCAACCTTCAGACCTTAAGGGGAAAAAAGTACAAATCAATGCTCTTGAGTTTTGTTGGTGAAAGTAGAAGAACTGTGATTGGTTGAATCCAGAAGTAATTCATATTTCAAACTCAGTTTAAATTTTTTGGTTTGTAAAGTGGAGCACAAACAGCTCATCCTTTTTGATTTATGGTTCATATGTTAAATGCTCCAGACCTTTTGCACTAAAGGTCATCTTGACTGTCCCCCAGCTCGTCTCCTCTTTGGACACAAGTCTGAACTCCACCGGGGAGCTGGGAGACACTTCTGGGGCGGGAAGGTACCAGTTCTTTCTGCAAATAAACCACGACACAATGATGAAGAGTCTGGACATGAAGACAGTCAAAAGAACGCGGAAAGAGTTGCTGACCTGCTGAGGAACTTCACAGGCAGGAACCATGGGTAACCACAGAACGGCCGGTCCTCGCGACAGCGTGTTCGAATGCTGTCGTTAATCTCTGGGATGTTGGGTGTGATGTGTTGAATGCCCGTGTAGTCAAAACTATTTATCCAGAGGCCTGAGTCCTGGCTCTCCACTTGGCCCTGGAGATTGTGGAAGGTCCTTGTTGTATGCTGCAGGGAGAAAAGTGGATTAACACTAGCAGTGTTTTGATGTTGTTTCATTTATTTTAGTGAGACCATTTTCCTCACCAGCTTATCTTTTTTCTCACACAACTAGTCAAATATTTTTAAAACCACAAGAGTAACAAAACATTTACAGAATTTGTTTTTGGGTGATTCCGATCAAGTTACAGTAAGTGAAAAATGTGAATATGTGAAAGATTTGTGTTTATGTATGTGCTTGAGTGTGTGTGTGTGTGTGTGTGTGTGTGTGTGTGTGTGTGTGCTGTGACTCTGAACCTGCAGGAAGACCCGTTTAGGGCGAGGACTGTCTGGACTGCCTGAATAGGGAAAGAAGAAGCCACAGGACACCAACAGGAGCATGATGATGAAGACTGAGCCAAGACCAGCCAGGATCCACTTAGTGCTCCGTACCAAGTAGATGAAATGAAGCTGTGACAGAAAAGGAAATGTGATTACTTTAGGGAAAAATTCACTCGTACTAAATTATGACAAAGGTATGTGCTAATTTTATAGGAAATCAAATTTTACACAATTGTCCGTCAACTAGTTTGCTTTATCTAAATGTACTTCATCCAGCACACTGCCTGCAGCCAAAATAAAATGATGCATCAGCAAACATTAAAAAGGTGTAATCTGTCCTTCACGTACAGGATTTCTGGGCAGTTCTTTGTTGCACATAATGTCGAAAATACCCACAAAGAAAGAGGAGAGGAAGATGGTGGTGAGAGTGACGAGGGAGGCCAGCACCACCTCAGGGGGAATCTCTGTGCCACTACGACCCATGATGGGGGTGAAAATCTCAAACACAACCCAAATAAGGAACATGAAGTGGACATATGGCAACGCCAGGCCGAGCAGGTAGAGCATGCTGTATTTCAGTGATGCTCCTGAAAGAAAAATACAAAGACGATGCATCAGGTCATCTTGCAGTAATCTTCTGAGACTCTGAGACTATTCCTTTACATAAAAACATTAGAAAAACATTCTCTGGAACCAAAGTAGAAATAATTGTGTACCTCTGTGTTTAAATTCTTTAGTTAGCAGCAGTCTGGTGACCAGGGGGAAGGCCACCATCAGCATGGGCACATAGGCTGAACACAGGCCGTGCTGGGTCAACCACACCAGGCTGCAGCACCACAGAAACAGGCTCACATCAAAAAATAGATCGCCCAGTTCCACCAGTCGGACACCCTGCATAAAAGATACAAACACACAACGGATCAACAGCAAGGAATAAAGAATATATAGAATAATAAAGAAGATTTCTTTTGTCCAGGTTTGTCTCACACCAAACTGTAAGCAGTACAGCAAAGAAACAGCAAAAAAAGCCTTTATTACAATACTGTTGCTAAAGTCACATTTGTGTTGCTAAGATGAGTAGAGAATCAACTGATGGGCAGCATCAGTTGAACAGAAATTTGTTTCGCCAAAAAAGATTAAAAAAAAAATTAAATGTGTTGATGTTTAATTTGTTGAAATCTAAAAAAATTAAAAAATGTAAGAAACAGCAACTAAAAAGGGCAAAAGACATAAATAATTCACTAACAGACTAGCCATGTAAAGTTACCCATGTAAAGTATCTCGGAGCTTTGTTAAAAGCACTATATAATTAAAATGTATTATTAACAAGAAGGATATTTGTTTGTTTGGGAAATCAAAACCTCACGAAACCTTCTGTGGGTGTAGGTTATAGCCAGAAGAATTAAATTAAATTTACGTTGTGATCTGGACACAGCTGCAAATTTAATGATGGTTAACCTTGTAAACAAAGGGTGTATGTTGACACTACAGCAAACTGTGCAACCTTAGTTATTAGAATATCATTGACAGGAGGAATTCTACAGGTTACATAAGATAGTGCCATACTATACTGTAAACACAAGGTAATTCAGTCCAGTGGTTTTCCACCAAAGGTCTTAAGGCTAATTACTGGAGCAGGAACTGAGCAAAAGTAAATTTAGTCAAAAAAAAAATATCAGCTGTTTTTTGGAATTTTTTTAACTGTTTTTCCCTTTAATGTGAAAATGCTGGGAAATTCCCCTCTTTGTTCCTGTTTTTAAAAACCGAAACTCCGTTTAGAGGAAATCACTTTGGAACACTCAACTAAAAACTGTGAGATGTTAGGGGTCAAATTGTCAAAATGTATTTTACAAACTTCAAAATGATGATGATGATGTTCTCAACTGTTTTGTTGTGTCCACAAACCAAATTGATTCAGTTTTAATGATTTATTTGTTATATGGAGCCAAGAAACAGAAAATATTCACATTTCAGCAGCTGAAAGATCAGTTTTATTAAAGAAACAAAAACAAAAAAACAAAAAACAACAACCCAAACTGATTCATCATTTATCAGAATAGTTTTGCTCTAATTCACATCCCTAACATCAGTATCCTTTTGTACTGGGCTTTAACACAATTTGTTTCACAAGCAACTAAATCTGCTATTCAAGCCATTATATTAACATGTCCCTGTAACTGCAGATTATGTACTAATCTCAGTGATGAGTTCCATGTTCATGGTTTGACAAGTCTGATGTGAAGAACTCCAATGGCCCACACAGAGACCTGACCTCAAACCCATCAAGCACCTTTGGGATGAACTGGAACAGAGATTGTGATCCAGGCCTTTTCCTCTAATATCAGTGGCTGACCTCATAAATGCTCTACAGAATGGAGGGGCACATGTTCCCATTGACACACTTCAAAATCTTGAGGAATGTCTTTATAGTTACAGCAGAAAAAGGGGGCCAAACTCCGTATTAAAGTACTGCATATGTATTTGAATACGTCATAACAGTCCCTGTTGGTGTAATGGGCAGACGTCCAAGTATTTTGTCCATATAGTGTACATCTTTTTAAAAAAATGTGCCATGTGCACATACAGACAAACCTGCGCAGCAGAGCGTGGTGTCAAATCTGTCACGGAAATAAAGCCCCAGTCAGTGCCTAATTTCTATTTTTTTATAATACCTTCATGTGCTTACATAGGTAAGGAGAAACAGTTACCCTCCTCGGAGTCATTCTAGTTAAACCAGAACAGCCACTTGCAAGCAAATATACTTTGGCAGTTACCAGAGGTGAAAACCAACTACAGCAGCATTACACACATATTCTGCAGTAGTTAAGGGTTTTACTTCACTTGAAGGGAAGATTGCGGGGAGTCAATTAATGCCAGATTTTTCTAAAGTTGTATACAGAAAGTAGCACATTCGGGAGACTAATGCAAAATGACCAGAGGAAAAACATCTAATTATTAAAGTCACAAGTCACAAGCTTACATAACATCAGTTTTTGAAGGAGAAATTATCAGTGGCCAAGCAATCTGTAGTCATGTTCGTTGTGTTTCAGTACTAGAGAACTGAACCATTTCTTAGTACAGGACAAAGACTGGTCTGTGCTTGAAAATGGTTGTGATAAGTTCTTAGGTTGGTTATCTGCAGCTGAAACACAACCACATGAATTCATACTTTTTACATTTCAAAATTGAACTGCAACTATAAAATATACAGAGGAGTTATCCAAATACCCCTGTGTATATTTTATGTGTAACATTGCCGCTGAAGAATTAACACACATTAACAGACACAGAGATTACCGCCTTCACAGAACAAGAAGTATTATTTGAGATATGAATCAAGATGAGGTGAAGGTAATTCAAGGTATTCAACATTCCTTCAGCTTTAGCTACTCTGAAATAACTTCTCAAATATTTACCTTTGGCCTAGACCTGTGGTTTTCTTAGTGCAATACAAGAACATTTCAGGAAGAGGCATTTTACTGAAGTTGGAAATCAAACAATCCTGGACTACCTTATTACCTACCTGACAGAAACTATTTTTTTCCTTCAACACACTTTTAAAACTGCAAATGTCTCTTGTAACTGTTCCCCATGAACACTGAAAACAAGGCTTGACAAGTAGTATATTCATATGGGTCCACAATAAGTCCTATAAACCTTATTCTAAAAACATCAAGCTTATTACAACATCCAACATTTCATGATACTTGAAATATACGTCATATTCAGAGTTCAACAATGACATAGAGCACAGAGTTGAAACTCCATTGTGCACAAAGGTCTGTCCTTTCAGACTATACTGCCTAACATTTAAATATAGACAAATGTCTGTAACATTAAAACCAATGTCAAATGAAATCACACAATGCTAATTTAGCCTTCTAGATCCCAATGACTGTTTTTCAGTATAGCAGTGTTTTGTGCTCGTGTTGCCTGGAGACATTCCCATGCTGCACACAGGAACCGATTCGACAGAGCAAGGCAACAACATTGTGCTAGTAAAGCGAGATAGCTGCAAATCAGTATGAGTGTGAATGAAAACACAAAATAAAAACATCCAAAAAAAAAAAACCACCAGTGAATTCTACAGCAGTCATTCAGCAGTTTGCATTTCCCTACCTACTACCATCCCCTGTACTGCTACTGTATACACATTAACACTCTCTTAGTCAGGCCTGATAATATTGACTGTCAGAGTCCCTTTTCAGATGATACAGCATACAAAGAATGTTACATATTGTTGGTTCTTGAAGACCAAACAGACGCAGTACAACAAAAATCAACACACAATGTTCAACAACGTTAAAAGAAAAAAATCCATCACTCACCCCATAGTAAAGGTTCTTCGCGAGGGTATGGATGAGGATCATCTTCCCTGTGGCTGCTGTCCCATACAGGCAGATAGAAGCATAGAAGTGGTTGTACCAAAACATGGAGCGTCCCATTAAAGTGACAATCAGGGCTAGAATCAGCACCAACAGCAGGGTGACAAACCAGCTCAGCACTGCTACACCTGTGGCGAAGGCCAGGTCTCGAACATAGCGACCACCTGGGAGAAATAAATGTTAAATGAAGATGTAACACACAAGAACACAACAGAATAAAATGAGTTTAATTAATTGGATTTATCTCCACAAATTCAGTTACTCTTTTTATTTTGACATTTTTCAAGGTAAACACAAAGAACAAAACACACACATCTAATACAGGAAATTAAAATAAATCCTCCACAGGAAGTGGTGACCTACCGCCATTGCCAGGGAGTGATGCTTTCTTGGCCAGATACAAGAAGGTGGCTGCGGCTACCATGTAATTGAGGATGGTGCCAACACGAGCAGGGTACGCCACTACAATCACCCCTAACAGGTCAAAGAATACCATGTTGCCATGACGATACTCTGACCAATCAGCCAACCGCTCTGATGTTATCAGGTACTTCAGAACAGCCAGGATGTTGTCACCTAGACAGAGGAGGGGGGGAGGGGGGGGGGGGGGGGGGGGGGGAGGCTGAAATTAAGCATAAAATTGCTGCAAGAATATTTGCATTAAGGTTCAAAAAGACCACGTCAAACAAGTCAATACAGCATAGGATCAAGTCCAGCTAAGAACAGAAAAATAACAGAGATTCACAGATACATAACTTGAATCTAAAGTATAAAAAAGGAAAAGTAAGAATTATTGATGACAGTTTGTTGATGTCTTGTTTTAAATATGTCCTGTTTGTGGAGTTGACTGTAAAAATAAAAAGAACTATGAGGGAGAGAGTTGGTATGATGAGAAACGCCAGACCTGTAGTCACACGGCATGTTTTTTTGACTGTTCACAAACCAAAGCTCTCCAGTGACTCAGTAAACTCAGTAAATCTTTCTGACCAGCAGAACAGATTAAACTGAGCGAGTCAGTGGCCTTTTGCTATTCCTGCGTGGCCACCCAGAGAGTGCTAATAAATCCATGTGCACTCTAACATCACACCAGCAGTTGAATAACTCAGACACGGCACATACTAGTGAAAGAGGGTCTGTGACTGTGTGTTGAGCCTTGAAATCTCTCTTTATTATTAAAATAAATACAATTTTATTTTTATTATCATCTATTTTTTTTTTTTATAGTTTACTTATTCTGCTTTCTGTTTAAAATGTACATGTAAAAGTGTATAGAGGTCGATTCATACTTGCACTAACAGCATCATGATGCCACACACCAAGCGTGACACCAAGCTCGCTCTCTGTCTAACTTACAAACACTACTACAACTAATACTACTACTACTACCTTGTACATGTACTATTACAGGCAATGTTACTTAAATACTATTAAAGACCCATATTACTAAACGTTTGCTCATATAATGGTAACAAGCATTAATTTTAAAAATAAGTTCACATAATATTATTATTACATGATAAACCAAAGGTCTGTCTCATACACTGTTGGGTTTGAGAGCTATTAACTATGCAGACATGGAGGCAGCAACACAGTTAAAAGACAGGACACAGAAGCCAACACAGTGACCTACAACTGAACCTTCATCTACGTCCATCGTGACTGTGGTCAACTTCACTGCTTTTCCTCTACATACAATGGCATGCAAAATGCTGCATAACTCAGAGAGAGCATTCAGGCTGTTCGTGAGACTTGTGCTCTCTCTCTCTTTCCCACCTTTCTCTTCCTATTTCCCCTTTTTCTTCACACACACACAACAAACATACACTTTTAGGGAAACATCACTGAGTTTCATTCTTTTGAACAGCCCAACCAAAGCCCTTTCCCAAACCTAAACTCAACCTAACCACAGTTCAAATCTTAATCAGTTCCTCCGAAAATGAGGTTCTGCCTCATTAGGGCCAGGTTTTGGTCTCCAAGAGGACTACTGGTCCTGACAAAGTCAGATTTTATGCCAGAAAAGCTCCATAAGAGGTAACAAATACGAGCACACACACACACACACAGACAAAATAAAGCTCCATTGTTCTTTTGCATGGTAGGCTCACTGTGACCTAAAAGTGTGTACAATGTGCACTTGTTCATGGAAAATCCACAATGTTTTACTCTGACCTTCACTGTATAAAGCCAAAATCATGATGAGATTTATTTTGCAATGCTGGAGTCACAATATTTATAACATGGTTATATCTCCATTCTGCTTATTTATCGAGTTGAAATTGTTTACAAAACATACATGGCATATTTAATTTGAGCCACACCATAGCAACGCTTGCCTAGCACTTTACTGCCTCTTTGTATGAAATACAAAAATGTGAAGCAAGGGATTTTAAAAAGGGTCTGTCCTGTAACCTGTTTTTTCCGTCTCAAATCTTTAAGCTAGTGTTGTATCATCCTCCACCGCTTCTCCTGTGCTGTATCCACACTCCACCTTACAAATCTACACCCGTGACTAAAAATGGCCCCTTCCTCCCTCTGAAACACCTAATAATTCTCTCTAATAATTCATGGCGACTTGCTGTGTACAGAAAAAAGGAGGGAGATGTCCACTACATGCTGAGGAAAAAGACGATGTCAACCTTCTCTGGCTTTTGTGCTGACTGACTGGACTCTGTGCTAAGTAAAGCAAAAAACAGCAACACAGTGCTTACAAATAATAACAAGTGCAACATACTTTATTTGTAGGTATATATGCATTTCTTCGTTCAAGGGACTAATGAGAGTGCTACCTGATCTTAAATCAAGGGTATGAGTCGCTATCCAAACTGCAGAAACAATTCTGATACACAGACAGGACATTGAAATTTAAGCACAAAATAATATTTGTTAAAAGGTGTAGCATGTACAATTTTGGCAAAAATGAATTCACTACCATAATTATGCATAAAAAGGTGTATTACTGCTTTAAAAAATAAAGTTGTTTGATTTTTGTAATTTATAATAATTTATTAAACATACTTGGTGTTAGAGAGCAATGTTTCAAAAGCAGCCCACAGCATTTCATGTTTTCAACTGGAAGCTTTCTACAAAACAAACAAACAATAAAGAACAGCATCCTTTGTGGTATATGAAAGCCACCTTAGTTTCCCGATGGAAAAGGGAGTGGTGAGCTGATACAGTGTTTCCATAGTAAGGCCTTGACCGTGGCATGTAAAGTGCATTGAAATAATGCATGTTATGAATCAGTGCTATACAAATAAAACTGAAATTAATTTATTACACCATTAGTCTCACCAGTCTCATCTTGTGTACACATTTGACCCTTAAGTGTGGATGCATATGATTATTTCCATACCAGCTCTCTGTATGGAGTCCGTCAGGATCCTGTCAGCAGTGTCGTATTTGGTATGGTAAATGAAACCGTTTTCGATGAAAGCCAGATCAATGCCTGTCAAGTAATATAAATACATTACAAGTTAAAAGAACATTACATAGACACAGTTAGGAAACAGAAAATAACAGCATCTTTGACCTTTGGATATGTCAGTTACTGTATTAATGTGTTGGACTCTGTGCTCTGTATATTGCTCATCTTCACCTGGGATGTTACCAAAGTCCCTGTAGATGCGGAAATCAGTGTCAGAAGGAATGATACCACTCTGAAAGACCTCCTGACCAACCACAGAGGCGAAGGGGTGTTTGGCTGCGTGGACATAGGCTTGGACCAGCCATGGGTTCTCTGGCCCTTTGAGAATGAAAGAGAAAAAAAGCTGCTGGCACATTTTTTTTTTGTGAAGAAAAGAGCTTTCATTGTGGTTTTATGTAATCTCGTAAGCTTATGGTTTAGTGACAAGAGTAGGGCTACAACTAAGGATTATTTTCATCTGGCAAGGAATCTGGCAATTATTTTGTCAATAATCTAGTACTTATTTGGTCTGTAAAAGGTTTAAAATGTTGATCAGTGTTTCTTAAACTTGGAAATTATGTTCATTATATGGAGCAAAGAAACAAGAAAATATTCACGTTTAAGAAGCTGTAAAACCAGAAAACGTGTTTTAATTATTGAAAAAAAAAACCACTCAAACCATTAATCTATTATCAAAATAGTTGATGATTAATTTATTAATCAAATAATCGTTGCAGTCCTAGACAAGATAATTAGATTTTGTTTAATGCAAACAGATGCATGCATTAGTTGTGTGCCCCAGAACTGAGATATTTGTAGTAGTCAAGCAAAACTAACATACAAAGCAACCCAAATGCTGCTAACACTTGATAATAAAAACCCATAAATCAAAAGGCGAATTACCTGTCTGAAAAACAACCTCCTTGCCCCCAACACCTGCAGCCTCCAAGTTAATAAATGCTCGCACCTGCTTGGCCCAAGGATGCTGAGTAATGAAACCATGACTAGCCTAGTGGAGAGACAGAGAACAACAGAGCAAGACGGAAACAAAGGAAAATTTAAATGAGAAAAATAAAGTAAGAGGGGAGACACTTTGAAATCCAACGTGGTGTTGGACAGTTGGTGTAAAACCTGTCCTTTTACCTGTAAGATATTTTCCTCTGCCCCATTAAAGAGGAAAATAACTCCATGATGAAGAGTAGTGGACTGGTTGGTGAGAGAATGAAGGACTTCCAGCATCACTGCACAGCTCACTGCATCATCACTGGCACCTAAGACAAGCAAGTTTGTGCGTGGGAAAGAATGGTGAAATCCTACAAAATTTTGTATCAGGTGAAAACATTCAGCATCACTGACTTATGCATATATATATATCACCAATCTGTCCAAACTCAGTGGCTTCATATGAGATAAAACTACAGGTGATACATCTGAGATGCACCAGAATAACACACATTCACAAATGCAAGAAAATGTCCCACTGCCTGTATGATAGTTTGTACGCACAAATAAAAAGGTAAGTCTAAGTAGTAGAAGAATGAATGAATGAATGCAAAGAGAAGAAAAAAAAGGGTCTCAAGGATCAGAGGACCAAAGTCAGACATCATGTGCGCCAGCTTACTGGACTGCATGTGTTCATGTGGTGGAAGTCTGGTCAATGCCTGCCTCAGCACTACTTTTCCCCAAAAAAAGCTCTGCAAGAGTCCTTATTATGTCCATGTATAAATCAAAGCCTAAAGAGTAATTATAAGTAATTTGACTTTTATTATACAATTGCTGTTCAATCTGTTTTGTCAAAAACATGTACTACTTCTTTATTTTATTTTTCCCCAACTATTTTCTGAACAAATGTTTGGAATTCCAACAAATCATAGGCCTGCAGGCACAGCAGTGGACGTGGGAAAGAAGTATGTGTATTTTCCTGGTCCACACCTCTTGTATCAATTTCCTTTTGTTGGTTATGTTTACACATGTGAGTATAGTGTATGAGTGTGTGGGGGAGTGTAAGAACTGGGAAATGTGTGTCTCTATGAATTAAACCAAGATAAAGACAGTGTTTGACTTCATACTGTACACAACAGTATCATTGACTGACAATATTATGACTATAAACCCTAGACATGATTCTCTGGTTGGCAAACATCTACTGTATAAATGCTTACACATCTGCAACTTTATGACCTTTCACAAACTGCACACATGTCGGTGTCTGTATAGCTGTGGTGCTTTTCTGGTCCCTATTCCCTTTTCCCATTCTTTTTAAAGATGTTTTATAGATGCTGTTGTATTTTTATCTCCTTTTATATTTAATTGTGATATTTTATATCATAAGTCTTGTATGTTTCCCTCATTTTTATTTCAATAGTTTCATAAGTGCCGCCTATCCATCCATCTGTCTATCCAACTATCCATCCATCCATCCATATGTACATCTATCTATCTTAAGCAACTCCCCATTGCACACAAAACATGGCTCTTTGAAGAACTACAGATTTATATTTCCTGCACTGGCCTGCTGTGGCAGACTAAATGTCACTCCATCTACAGGCCTCCATGACTGTAATTCTTAAAAGGGCTATCTGCATTATATCCTATTAGAGATTAAAACTGGTATTACAACATCACTCGCTTGCTCGCTCACTCACTCATCTTCTACGGCTATATCCTCCACATGAGGGTCAAAGAGTGCGCTGGTGCCTAATTCCAGCTGACATATGGCAAAAGGCAGGGTACACCCTGGACAGGTTGCCAGTCCATCGCAGGGCCACATAGAGACAAACAACCATCCACGGTATCTCAATCTAAAAAAAGAAAATTTAAAGTGGAAGTGCTGCCCCCTATCCCCACCTCAACCGAGACTTGAGCTGCTAAAGTTGTAAAGTTGTAAAGGTGGGATCTGATCTAACCTAATTTTTTTACAGCAGCATTCACCTAAAGATGTCACATGAAAAACACAGATACATCATTAACAATATCCAAAAATGTTAATTAAGTGGCAACAATTGCAGTTTTGAGAAGTGAAATTCATTTGAAGGACATAAATTCCAACAAAGATCTTTGGTTCAAATAAACGTTCTTGTGTGAAGATTTCCTACATGTACCTACATGTAGGCTGTGAGTTAGACCGGCTCACCCATTATTTACGCCTTCACTTAAGCTCTCTGTTTGTACCTGGGCTGTTGGCTACAGTGTCAAAGTGGCAGTTGGCAAGCATGAAATGCTTGGCGCCACCTTTGGGCTCCAGTCTGACAGCGATGTTGGTGACACGGTCATAGAAGCTGGTAAAACCTCCAAGAAAGTCAATGGAGAAAGTGCCAGTGGGACGCTGCACATCCACTGTGAGCTGATGGGGACCTGCTGCTGTCTCCACATGGATTTTCTTGATCTGTTCCAATAAGTAGCCCACTGTCATGACTTCATTCTCCGGACTGCCCACTGGCCTCGGGCCGATGCTGGTGATCTGCTCCAAGTGCTGTCTAGATCGTGTGGTGAGGCAGGAAGAGGGATGAAATGAAGAGATTACAGTCCTGCTGAGAAACTGTGCAGTGTCTCTAAACCAATCCTACTTATTCCATTAGAGCATTAAAGCATATCTCTTCAACTACCTGCAGGTCAGTGTTATTGTTAAAAGGTAGCAAATGTCTGCATCTGTTTAACTGTGTATTTATAGCAACTGTGATTACACCCCAGGACTTCATTTGAAAGTCAATTTGGGGTTTCAAATATATTCAAAAATAAAATAAAAAAAATACACATTTCCTGAAGATGTGGCTGAAGTGCTAAGGTTGTGCCACACATACACATTTGCACAGGTATTTTTCTTAGGCACTGATTGAAATGTATTCATTTGGAAAGTCTACACAAGCATATGCTTCATTAAAGACTATATTTTGGACTGCATGAGGACTACTGGGCCTGACAAGGTCAGGGTTTATGCCAGACAAATTCTCAAAGAGGTAACAAATACAACTACGTGCAGAACATATTTTTCCTAAAGCAAAAAACCTAAAGACGCATAAATACAGTAATGATAATTATTTACAAAAAATAAAACCTCTTCTTCACAAACTGTTGATTTTAATGGGTTTCCTGTAACGGTGGCTCAAAATGGGCAGCCAGCCATAGTAACACATTATGTTGAGACTGAAACAATTTCATTTTTCACACTGCAATGAATGAGGCACTGTGGCTCTAACTTTTTTCTCTATGGACTGATGTAGTGTCTAAATTAGACAACTGTTAATGACTGAAGATTACTTTTAGAAACTGAAACATGTATAGTATTTTATTTTTTGTACATGTGGAGTTAAAGGAAAATACTGCTCAGCAAAAGGGCTGACATTGCATTAATTAACTGACGAGTAAAAGGTGGTGACCTGCAAAACACAGGTTGAGAATGAAAAGATTAAAGTGTTCATGGAATTAACTCTCAAATCATGGATGTTCACTGCTGCATGTAGTTTTCTTGCAGTAAAAAAGCTGACCTGCTGGTTTCACCTCATTTTTACAGCGGCCTCTGACATACTCATTATTCATGTGTGGATTTACAGGGATTGGACTCATGAAAGCTATAACTGTGACCAAAGGAGCTCAGAGCCCAACTTATCCACACAAATGCAGCATGCCTGACTCGTTTATGCAAAAAAAAAACAGCCAAATGATGACAAGCATTGACTGCCCAGCACTTTCGAGAGCTGGATTTTAGCTTCAGAACCATAATCTGTGCTTCTGCACTCACACACAAAACTAATGTACTGTAATTCTGTGAAGCTGAGTGGTTGTTTTTCCAAGAATCAGGTTTCCTTTGATGACCAGAATGATGTTGATAATGTTTTTCCAAAGTTGACCTTGGGTCAATCACAATATCCCTAAGTCCAAAAAACTTCTTTTCACGTTCAAAAATGATTTAGATGATGATGATGTATTAAAAACGAAAATGCTGTAGTCTTCTGCTTTGTGCTTATTGAAATGTATTTCTATATTTTCTCCAGACCTTTCAATTTATGTTTGCACTAACTGAAACGCTGTGTGTGACACTGTAAACAACTCAAACAGGAATTGTGGAAAATCATGTAGTTTTGACAGAGCCACTTTTACTGTCGCAGAGGAGCAAAGAAACCAGAACATATTCACATTTATGAGGCTGATATTCCATTCAGTTAAACCGTCACTCACTCATTTTCTACCGCTTTATCCTCCGCTGAGGGTCGCTTGTGCCTAACTCCAGCTGACATAGGGCGAGAGGCAGGGTACACCCTGGACAGGTCGCCGGTCCATCACAGGGCCACAATGAGACAGACAACCATTCACTCTCACATTCACACCTACGAGCAACCGATTTAGTCAATTATCAAAATTGTTGACGACTGATAGAGGAAATGATAATTCATTGATTTACTCAATTAATCTCTGCAGCCCTGATTCGGCCACTATTAAATGCTAAAATGGATTGCTGTGGACGATAGTTGGTCATCTTTAAACCCCACATATTAAGTTTGGGAAACACTGCTGACCTATGGATGACTCCTATAGAGGCTGTTAATGACTGTTTTTCGCAGGTTACCTTGGAGCTAACGGTTGACTTCAGGTGGAGGGGGCAACCGGTAGTGGTTTCTAGGCGGGTCTATAGCTGTCAAACTGGAGAAAAGGTTAGCCGAGACTCCGCTGCCGCTCACCCTGAGAGACCGTTAGCTAACAACTTCAAAAGTCACGCAAAAGCGGGGAAATGCTGTTATAACCCACCTGGCTCTCACTGCATTGAACTCTTCTGTTGGCTTCCCGATGACGAGCTGCTGTAGCGACAAATGAACGAGTCCCCACAGCGTCACAATAAACACACACACCAGGGAAGTTGCCAGTCCTTCCCGCAGCAGGTACAGGTTCACTTCGGGCTTCCTCTCCGGGTCACTGCTGCTGCTGTAGCCGTTATCCCCACACCACTTCTGGGGACCGTCGTTATTAGCTTGCGCTACATAACTCTGCGTCCCGACGGGCTTTATTCTCCTGACGGCAGTGTCCTTTTCCATCTTTGAGTCAGCAGTGCATCAGCGACAGGCGTCGCTTCTTTCCCTCTCGTTGGTGATGAGCGACGGATCGCGCCGAGGGAAAAAATGGGAGGACAACCTAAGCGTTGAAAGTGGTTGGGTGCTCACTGTTGATTTGTCGCCTCCACGTGGACGCAGACGTCACTGCACACGAGTCTTTATCGTGTTATTTTGTTCTTTGTTGTTGTGTTATCCATCCATACATCAAATGCCTTCTGCTTTACCCTTCGTAATAGGGTCGCGGGAGTCCCAATCCCAGCTGACATAGGGCGAAAGACGTCGTAAACCCTGGATTAGGGCCACAACCCGGGTCTTCTCGCTACAAAGGCTTATTCTGTCATGTTTAAATTGATAGTTTTGAAGCCCATTTCACATTGATGGCTGTCAACAGTTAGTCGAATAAAGTTTATCCTGCACGTTCACATGTGCAAGGATCACTGAAATAATCTTCAAAGGTACTTTGATGTGCATTAATGGAATTTTGAGCACAAGCACAAAAAAAAAAAAAAAAAAAAAAAAAAAAAAATCCACACAATAATCAATCCCAAACTGCAATATGAGATGAAATTCACCAATTAAAGTCCACTAAACATAAACAAATTGTGTGAGTAGAGCGTCTTTGTTTTAAGTTGTTTACCGGCCTTGGTACTTTTCCATTAGACACCCCCCTGTGAACACACAGACGACAGCCAACCACAGGCCAACGTAAAGGCAGCCTGCTTTTTTTCTTAGCACTTTTTGCTTTCCTGGTTAGCGTTAGCTTGCGTTAGTATAAGTATGAAGCTGAATAATAGGCCTTTTTAGGCGTAGCTGCAACCATAATTTCGCTTTCAAAATAAAAGCGTTCATTTTATTTGTAAATAAAAAGCAACGATCTAATCTTTATCATTAATTTCACCATCAATAAGAACCTGTAAGTGATTAATATGTTTAAAAGAATACCCATAATTGTACTGTAGTGTAGTTCGCTGTTTACACTCCATTTTATGTTATCCAGTTATTGTTTATTTGTCAGGACAAGGAGAAACCATTGGGTCAGATTATAATAACATGAAACCTAATACAATGCTCACAATTAAAAAGTAACTGGGTAGTTATACAGAGGGCTTTAAAATCGGATCTTCATATTCAGAGGTTAAATTGAAAATATGTGGTATGTGATATGTGGTATGTGATATATCTTTTCTGCAACTTTTATTGGCAGATCAAAAGCAGACAAGGTAGAGCCTGCACAGAATAACGGTAACACTTAAAACCGAAATGGAATCAGAACACTCCACACCTGAGGCTATAGTTATTTTTTATCCCACAAGCCACAAGAACAATATAACTTATTTATGTTCATGGCCCTTGACTTTTATTTTGAAATTTAGAGGAAATGTCTCTGTGTTATTGTAGGTAACTTGAATCCTCCTTTTCCTTCCATCTCTAGCTGCTTATCAAACCGAATACTTCCCAGTCGAGCATAGCAGAGAGCAGTCAACCCGTCGTGTCTCGACCCGAGGCCGGATGGTAAAATCCAACCTCCAGCGGATCCTAAACAGTCATTGCTTTGCTCGTGAGAAAGAAGGAAAACAACAGTCTTTTACAACAATGGCGGATTTAAGTAGCGGTATCTGTGACATGATTGGGAAGTAAGTAAAAGATGGAAAACACCGAACTTAGCTAAATGCTAACAGCGATGCGGGGGAGGGGCGGTTAAGCTAACACAGCTAGCTAGTCGGCCACGGGAAAGCGGAAGTAAAACGTATAAAGGTACACATTTGACGTATCGTAAATAATCGGCCCCGGTGTTTTATAAGGAGGCTATCATAGGTTTAGTGTGATCTTATAAACTGTCAATATGTAACTTGTTTCTGTGCCCCTAAAGGAAACATGACAAGCGTAAAATCAGCTAATGTTAGCCTCAAACGTCGTCGAAGTTATTACGTCAAGCTAAAAATAATTCGACATCGGTTAACGACCTGTGCATTAAAACCCACCTTTTTATAAGTATTAGACTAGTATTAGTAAAATTGTGCCATGTGTGTTTTGACGTCTCAACGTAGCATATCCTTACGGAGATAACTTTACCTCATTGTCAGGCTTCGTCCCTTTAAAAATTTAATTGCCATGGAAAATACCACGTTTTGAAATAAAACCTGACTGCAAAGATTCAAAGTCAGTATATGTTTGTGTCTGTGTAGGTCTCGTGAGTTGACACCTGAGTCAAATCTATTACGTTGCGTAACTTGTAGGTCAGTGCGTCAGGCCTCGCGACTGGTAATTGTTCGCAGATGTAGTCGTACTTTTATGTCGATTTATCCACGCCCTAAAGAGCATAACTTTACTTTAACGCTATAGAACAGATGCCATCACCACTTCACTACTTTAATCACATAGCATAACAAAACAGGAAAATCGTTGGAAATGTGGACTTGGCGTTCCCAATTAATTGATCATTTTAAACGATAAGCAAATAAATTGGTAAGCAATATATTTATGGATGAAACAAACAAAAGCAAAGTGCTACAGATAATGGTCAGATTAATGTCAGTAGTAAGAGGTACTCCTCAAGGACAGTAGCCATAGCTTACTGAACGATAAAAAATACAGATTTACAGGCATTTGAAGCACTCTGATGTAGAAAAAAAAAAATAAAATAGGTTATGAATGTATGTGTATCTCTAAAGTTAAAAACCAACAAATTTTTTGTTTTTAAGATATAATAGGACATTTTCTTTAACGTGCCTTATAAGACACCAAAGAATAAGCATTGGGAACAGAATAAAAATAACTTGAAAGAATATAATTAAAAATATATAGTACATCAAATACAACAGTATAAACAAAAGCATAATTGAGTTTTAATTTGTTTCAGTAAAAGCAACTTTAAATGAAACATTTAAATGAAAAATGTTTGAAGTCCATGAATTTTTTTTTAAAAGATGCATTTTTCTACATCAGAGTACATTGGATGCTTTGGACAGTTAGACTCTCTTATCAAAAGGCTGACATTTTTGATTCAGTTAAGTATTTGGTTGCAAATAAAAGATTTTAAAGTAAAAATATATATGTCACTCAAGTGGACCTTGTTGTAGCCCTCAAATTACAAAATTAGTCATGTTGAGCTTTCAGAGCTGTAATTTCAGCTCTGAAAGTTTGGTATTTGTTTGTATGAGCCTATTAGAGACTAGTTCTGATAACAGCCTAGTACTAAATGTCTGTTTCCACTAACTATGCAGGTATTTGAGTATAGAAATCAGATGTGTGTCATGTCAGATGTGTTTGTGCTGTTAGCAGCAAATATTTTGGGTTGGTTGTTGCCATTCACCACAAGCCGCCCTTCATTGGTACAGCGGTGTACCATTTTTTTCTTTTTTCTTCTTTTAAGAAAAATTCATTTTAACCACTTTAACACTGTCCCATTGTTTTTAGGGAACAGAAACTGTAAGTGGGCTGGTTTAGCACATGTTGTGGATTGTGCATTTAATTGTTCATAATTGCAGTACTGGATAAAGTGCTACTGCTTAGCCCTGAAAGACTGGTTTTGTTAAGCTGTATTGAAGAACCATACATTTTATTGCTAATAAAGTCAAATAGAAAACAACACTTAATGTTTTTTATTCCTGGAGTTTAGTGTTTAAAGTGAACACAACTGATGAAACGTGTTTTTAATTTGGCATGCAATAAGGGAATAAAACTAGAGAACTAGTGATCAGGCTTTGGCTTCATACAAATGAGATGTAAATGGTAGCTGGAGTCATGCACCATTTTTTATTGTGGTTTTAAAAAAAAAAAAAAAGTACTTTAAGAATGTTCATGCCCTCTAATTTTGCCGTGGCTAAGGAACAGAAATGTCATGCTAAAGAACTTGTTTGTTTTCTGTTGATGTAACAACCTGTAGTGTACATGAGCATATTGGAACAACTGCATCCAGTCTTGGAGAAATAAGCAGGGTTTGTACAAGTGCTTGAAGTCCTTGAACGTGCTTGAACTTTAACTTTGTGTTTCCATGGTGGGAAAAGTGCTTTTTTGAAAAAGAGCTTGAAGAAGTGGTGACTGTATTTTTTATTATTGTTATTTATTTTCTTTCCTTTTCCAACAAATGGCTAACCTGTTAGATTCTTACCAGATGGACAAACAAAATAAATCAAGAGAGTAATTTGTTCGACTTAGACCTCACTTGCATGTGTGAATGTGTGTGACACGATTTTGCTGGTTTATAGCATAATACATCTTAATGTGATTTTAAAAGCACTGTGTGAACTTTTTCTTTCCTTTCTCAGTATTCTGACTGTGTCCTCTCTCTCCTACTCCTCTCTGCAGGTTGTCCCTGCACTGTAGTAGTACCCGCGGTCCAGGGCCTCTGTGGTGCTCCTGATGCCCCTCTCCCACCCCTGAAGATCCCAGGTGGGCGAGGGAATGGCACACGGGATCACACTCCTTCAGCTCAGCTGGTCTACTCGGTAAGTCTAGACACAGACGCACACGCACGCACACAGGTTTCCATGACTTCAGAGGACTTGCACATCCCCTTAAGGTCCCCACAACATAAAGAATACCAGGTACACTCGGACTCTTAACACATTTGTCGCTGAGTGCAGATGAAGAAAAAGGGCCAGTTGCTGTGTTCAGAGGAAGAAATGGAGCTCCTGTTTCACTGCAACCATTTCCTGTCATGTGATCATGTTTTGTTTGTATAGCATGGCAAGGTTTACTAGGATTAACTTTATTCAGTATTCTACACTGTATAATGAAATGCTGTCCAATTTCTTAATTCTATTATTTTTTTTATTGTGTATATATAATTACTTTGGCCACATTTTCATCTTCATTTAATCCATTATTATTATTAACAAAAACTAAGTTAACACCAACAGATTACAAGTTTAAAAACACCAAACTAAAACAGCAATAAATTCAAAATTCAATAAAACAGTTGAATTCAAAAATAAATAAAGTATTTTAGCCTAATCATTGTTTAGTTCCAACTGTCTGCTTCGATATTTCATCCATGTATATAAGTTCTTTAGGTTTATTTTTTTTTGCACTGTTTTCAAATGTATTTTCTTGCCTTCATTGTCCAGGACCGAAAGTTGACTGTAACGGAGGAGCCAGCAGGGAATGGTCGCCCTGGGATACTCCACTTTCAGACTCACCCTACTGTTTCCAAGACAGTACAGTGGGATGCTGTCCTGAGCAATAGCGCTCTCTATGTGGAGATACCTCTTGACCCTCTTCCTGAAGGCAGCAAGGAGAGGTGGGAATGGGAAGAATCAATTTAAATTTAACAGAAAGTGTTATATAGCCAAAGGTTACAGGAGAATTTTAAGGAGGAATAAAACAAACCACAATATTAGGGGAAAATTAAGTATTTTTAAGAGGCAATGGGAATGTTTTTGGGCCACAGGAGAGTAGATTAGAGCTTTGTTCCTTTTTTTTAGGGGAAGTGAAAAGTAGTACAATTATCAGTTTAAAAAAAAAAAAGGATTTTAAGTATTCAAGGATCAAGTATAGGTTTAGTCAGAAGAGTCACTGTCATTGTTGTTATATTTGTATCTTCACATGTTCCATTTTTCTAACCCCGCCTCCTTTTTTGTCCCCAGTTTTGCGGCTCTTCTGGAGTATGCTGAAGAACACCTGAAAGTTGTTAGCGTGTTTGTCTGCTTTTACAAGAACAGAGATGATCGAGGTATGTGCCGCAACAGTGTTTTTTCCAGCACACCTCCACTCCACTCAGCTGTCCAGATTTTTGCTGTCCTTTTCTCCCCTTGTACTGACCTTTTTTTTTTCTCCTCACTTTTTTCCTTCCAGCCAAACTTGTGCGCACCTTCAGTTTTCTGGGCTTTGAGATTGTGAAACCGGGCCACGCCCTCGTCCCTCCTCGACCCGACGTATTCTTCATGGCCTACAGTTTTGACAGAGACTCCTCGGATGAGGAGTAGCCATCTGGACACCCCAACCTTACTTCCCATGATATGTTCGCCCATCCCATTCCAGCTTACTCATATCCACGACCGTCTGTGTGACATGCTCAGCGGTATCAGTCTGAATGCAAGTATTCGTTCCCCCACGTGCTTTATTCAAGGGAAAATGTAAGCTGTGCATCTCCTGTTTCCACCATTTATTTTTGTGTGTTTTAATATACTGTTTCCATTTAAGATAGATTGGTCTTGTCACCTAAACTGGAGGAAATTTTTTTTTTGGAATTGCAATCTTATTGCAGTTGTAATAGCTGTAAGTTAAGTTCCCATTATTTCCATTCTTTTCCTTGTTTTATTTCCTTTGACGGATAAAGAAAGAGAAACCTCATTTATACACTCAGTTGAATGTACAACTAAAGGTCATCAGGTTTAAATTAGGGTACATCTTTTTTCTTTAACAGTTGGCTAAATAGTGACATTAAAATGTGTTCAAATGTTTGTATCAGTGATGCCCCTCTTAAAAGTATTAGTGTTTTTTTAAACTTGACTTTTGAGCAACAGCCCCAATAATTGGTACTTCATATCTGATTAGTGAATCAATTTAGTCTAGAAATGGAATGAAAAGAAGAGTGCTGTTGCATGTGCTCGACTACAAATTCAAGATCCTACGATGAGTGTATTGGTACAGAGTGAAAGGAAAGTGAATAATCCAAAGTGCTTTTGCTTTTTACTGCCACGTTAATTTGACAATATTCTAGTGTTTTATTTTGGAGGTTGAAAAATGTTGCTGTGAATGGATTTTATTTTTCCTTCTTTCCTTTTTGGATTAGCATTCCTTTTCAACTTTTTTGTTAGTTCACCTGCATAGTGGTACCTGTTGTGCATCTGTGATAATAAAACAAACAAAAACAACAGTTGTCTTATTTATTTACTGACTGAAACTCAGTGCAGAATGATACCAAATGTATTATTAATGCTATTTTTAATACAATTCTGGAGTGATAAATGTTGATTATGTCACTACTACCAAATATGTAATCTGTGATGCGCGGCATAGATAATCAGGTCAGTTATAAAAGAGCAGGTGGGCAGAGGTCCAGAGTGTGTCATGCATCCTCCCACCACCAGGAGGCTTCACAGAATTACAATGCAAAACATTTGAGGTGTGTTACCTTTGCAAACATGTTCATCCTATTGTGAAAGTTATTTAGGCAACAAAAGAGTAGCACTCTCCACAATAAGTAGTTGTATGGGCAAACATGGCTTTATTAATCTGATGCTGCTGAGTTTAGCTTTGATATTCCTCTCATTTATGACCAGCACTTCAAACAAGCAATTTCTGGTCTTCTCTATAGTATCACCCTATGTTTACTGATATTTACTGTAACAAACTGCTTGTGAGAATTAAGTATGGGGTGTTTTAAATGGAAAACACAGCAGAGGCTGCATTTTAAGTGATGTGCAATTTTTAGTGTTAAACATTTATGATGTATAAAAGTCCAGTTACAGTGGACTTTCAGTATTAAATGATAGTAACAACTTACCTGGACCTGTGTAATTTCAGCTTTCATCGTCTACTCATGTTTAACTTAATTCAACATTCTTTCCCTAACAAACACATTTTTGATCTTAAAAATAAACTGCCGAGAAAAGAATAAGGAATGTATCCTTAAAGAATTGGGACAAAATCTCAACCACCAACAGTAGGGAATGTTAAGTGCAGTATAAAAGCTTGGGGGTTTTTCTTCATTTCCCATTAAAATGAGCAACATAGCAGAGCGGACAGGTAAATTATAACTTATCTTAAGAGTGCAAGTATTCAAAAGTCCTTTGTCTCACAAAGTGAGTAAAATAGAAATACAGGACATAAAGAGAGAAACTTTTTTGGAATCCAAATATTTATTAGGACAGTACATATCAAGTATTGTTATGACATGTATAAAATTTCAGATCACAATATGAAGCAATGGAACTCCTCAGGCTGCTGCAATGTGTTGAGTTTGCCACATTAAAAAAACAAACAAAATGATTAGAATAGAGGAGAAGCAACTAAACTGGTAGAAAAATGGTGCACAGACGTAGATAATAGTAAGCTTTCTAAGAAAAGTAAAAATATGACTCCTCAAACCTTTTTTTTTTTCCTTAGTAGAGTGCAATAAAAGTAAAAAGAACACAGCACGGAAGCCAAGCGTCCACAAGACGTCTAACGAGTGTTAGTACTGTAAATTCACGGAGAGCAGAAGACGGCGGGAAAAGAGGAGAGGAGCAAAGGTCACAGCAGAGGAAGGAAGGAAAGAAGGAAGGAAGGAAGGAAGGAGAGCTATTAGCCTTTATTTTTTAGCCAGTCAATGCAAGAGGAAAATAATCTTTGAACAAGATTATGCAACAGTGAAAGTAATGCACATCACATTTAGCTTTAGAGATCTTACTAGCATTTGAACTTGCATGTTGTTGATTTAAAAAAAAAAAACAAAAACAAAACAAAACAAAAAAACAAAAGAACAAAGTCCTGAATGACTGAACAGAAACAAGGACCACCAAAAAACAGCCCACCTTCATTGTCTCGGCTCTGCAGAAAAAAAAAACATGGCTTTGCCTTAAACGCTGTTACAGGTGAACAAGGGAACGGCGACTAAGTACTGTATCCCCAGAAAAATCAACTCAAGTGTTGAAACTACTTCTGTTGTGTCTGGATCAGCCTCTGCTCCGACCACTGATCAGCGCAGAGAGGCTCTGCTGCTGCTGCTGCTACGTGCTCTCCATGGGGTGTTTTCAGATTTATTTCAGCTCCCATTACGCCTGCCAACCCTGGGCATTTTGTAAGTACCACATCAGCAATGGAAAACCTGCAAATCTGTCTCAATTTACACATTTTCAACTTTGACAGAGGCCGTATAATGAACGCACAGGCAGTAGAAGCACATAACGTGAAAAGTGGGGAAAAAGGGAATCTTGACAGTGATGCTTCCTTATTGTGGAGGTACTGTTTATATATATATATATATATATATATATATATATATATATATATAAAGTCATTAAGACATGTTTAATATAAAGATTTTAAGTGCATATCTTATAGTTAAAGGAGGGGGGTGGTTTTCACTGGTCGGGTTGAATGCAATAGATAAGAACCTATTACAAAAGGACTTTAATAACTACAAAAATGTGCCTTGTTCAGGACAAAAATAGCTTCCAACAAAGGAAATAAGCATAATAAAATTGTGTGCTTTCAAAAGGATGAAATAACTGACCTATCAGTTTTTCACAAGTTTAAACCTAGTGGCACACCAGTGGTGACGCCAGCGTTAAGAATCTGGCAGCACCTGCAAACCAGGCTCCTATTGGACAACATTGGCTGTCAATCACACGGGTGTCCACTCATATGTACTGTACTTTAGCTCTGACACCATTAGCAACTCAGGACAAATGTTGCAGCCAGTGGAGTCGCCCCCTGGTGGCTATTTAAGATATTTTTTTACTTTCCAATTTACTTCATCATGAAAACAGGACTCCATCCACGCACACATATGGTCTAAACACCACAGTGATCCACTGACTGCAGATCCGAGTCAAAAGCTCTTTGAATTGTGTAAGTGGCCAAAGTGTGGAGGCTGAATTCGACATTTTCTGGATGTGACCTAACAAAAAAAAGGTAACTCTCATCATTCTAATCACTCCATTTTTTTCCAATAAAGAAGAACCAGGTCATGCTGGAGACCCAGAGTTCTAAACGTCTAACAGAAGAAACAATAAAAGATGAATATCTATCATTCACACGTTCGTGTAAAGTTCGGCTTGACTGTGGTTGCCTGGCAACACCAGGGACAACCACACTGTAAATGACGTGAATGTAAAGCAGCACACCAGGCACACTCTGATTTTATTTACCTGGTAGAAATAGAAGTGAATCCACAAGAAAAAGGGGTGAACTGAGGGTTCATGGAGAAATTTTTAAAATTTCAACACTGTTGGAGGTTTTAATAGCACTTGCGGGGAGATTCATTAGTGTGTGCTTGTTCATTTTGTACATTCTTTTTACATTCACAAGATACGACTTTTTATGAGCAGATTTCTTTCGCACCTGGTCTGTTCTACAGCCTCAGGTCTTTGGCATGTTTAAAAAAAAATATCAATGTTTTTATTCCACTTAAAATCCAAGGACAGTGGTATCATCCTTTTTTAGCTTTCACAAAATCAACCAATACTCCAAATGAAGCTGCAGATGTCTACTCCCTGTAAATGCTCTCAAATTTTAAACCTGATGAGACATTTGCTTATTTTATCAGCTTAAAGCGTGGAAATCGCAGTATCCCGAGCTACATGCAGAGCAAATATACTGCTAACATATACTCCTGATTAAGTTAATTCAAAACATGTCTGCTGCACATGTCAGTAATAAAGTGCTCCGAGGTGAAAAAGAACAGTGTGCTGGATTTTACATTAGGTTTAAATGCATGTTAAGTCTTATCATTCTACCTTGGTGTAACTCTGAGGGCATTTCCCAGTCACATGACTTACAGTGGCTTACACCACTGTATGTCTCACACGGAATTTTGTACAAGAACCGTACTACATCACTGTATTAATGTAGTGCCTTAAAACGCATGGAACACTGTAAAAAAAAAATGGTACACAAAATGCAAACAGGTTGGCAGGAATGTAATGGCTGCTTTCATGATATTGCTCAAGGAGAAATACGCACTCTAAAAACTACAAAATGAGCTGAGATGTTCAGGTGACGAGTGAGTGAGTCAGTGAGTGCATCAGTTGGGGATTCTTTTGTGCGTTTTTGTGGCAGGAGTAGGGAGGTTAAAAATGTCCTTGGTTGAATTTCAGGCTGGTGATGTTAATGGAAACAGTCCATGTTCAACAGATAAGGTCAGTCCCTACTGAGGTTGTTTGTGTATGAATGATTGTATACATTTATGGTTGTATATGCAATATACATTTGCCCATGGGTAAGTACAGTAAGTGTGCGCAATGCTTTTAAAAGTGGAGCTCTAGGTACCTGACGGTATAACGCCGGTGCACTGAACGGATGCTTATGTGCGTTAATGTACGTATTCTACTGGTACATGTGAGTTTCGACCTCATCGGCCCTTGCTGTAGCCCGGAAAGAACTGGTCAAGCAGCACCTGAAGCACCTTGTTTTGGGTCATGATGTAGTCTTTGCCCAAGTCGTGACGGCAGGCGGGGCAGGTGTACACCTGAGCACGAAACGACCGCTGGAGACACGTCTGAGAAGAAATATCCACACAAATACAACAACGGGGATTACAATCAGTTTTACACGTGATGAGATTATCCGTGCAGGTAGGGGCACATGTGGTTATAACCATCAATGTTGTTCCTCAATTAAACTCGGATTCATTTTTTGACAGTCCACCCGGAAGTGGGATTTCTTTCAGTGCGTAGATTATTTTAGTTCATACATGCAAGGCAATCACAATTTAAGGCAGTTAAAGACACTTTTAAGGAGCAGAATTGCTTTGAGGTTATCTTAAAAATAAAAAAAAACTAGTAAAAAAAGAACTAAGTGGAAAGTGTTCCCTCATCCCCTCAGTACGCACCTTACAAACGTTGTGAGAGCAGACAGTGGTAATGGGTTGAAAGGCTAACTCCTGGCAGCACACGCACATGAATATCTGCTCCATCTTGCGCAGGAAATTCTGTACATGTACAATATAAGAAGAAACACATAATCATCACAGTCATATCCTTCCTTCCTTCCAAAACAAAAAAAAGGTTTAATCTTTTAATTTTTCCACAAGCCAAAATTCAAACTGACTGGTTAATCTGGAAATCAGCAGGAAATTGACCCAAACTGTTAAGATCTAAAGATGATATGGGATGAATATCATTTTCATGGATTAGTAATGTTCACTGAGTTTTTATGAAGAGATGTGAGATGCTTTGTGAACAGTGTTGAGGGGCCTGAGGTGTGTCAGTGTGTCATGGTTTACTGGGCTTCATACCGGCCCCTCTTTCAGGTGTTCCACGGCTTCATCCCAGAGCTTCTTGTTGGCCGTGTCCTCTTTGATCAATTGCTGCTGCTGCTCTGAGAGTTGGAAGGTCTCCTCGACCTTCACCCGTTTAGAAGGCGGCTCTGCTGCCGGTGACGAGTCTGGTCAACACAAACACGAATATGACTCAACAAAGACGGTAATGGAAAACAAGAACAGGTTTTTCTTTTGGTTTTTTTTTTTTTTAACAGTGGAACACATCTGAAGCTTTTGGCACACAGATACAAAATTACATAAGCTATCTCCAAAGAGGGTTCACTAATCATGCTGCTCTCACCTGTCCGCTTCTCACAACAACTTGCTCTGACCTGCTTTCAAAAGCACCCACCACTCTCTCTGCTCGTCTTCTGCTCTCCGTTACTCTGTGGCTCGCCGTCTTCCTCCACACTGGCCTCTGGCAGCATGTCTTCGTCTTCCCCGTCCAGCTCCTCTTTCTCTTTGATCTTACGTTGTCTCCGCGGCCTTCCCCTTGCAGTATAGTGCTTACTCCGGCCGCCGCGACCCGGTCTAGCACAGGCCTCCTTCTTTGTTTTGTTAGCCATGGCTGCCAAGTAGCCTGGCGGGTACTGCATACAAAAAGAAAGGAACTGAGAAGTGGGCTGCAGATGTACACAAGCAAAAGAGCGGCAGTTAACAGCAAATGGCAAGGGCTTTTTGAAGTGTCTTTTAGAAGAAGGCATGAAAGTCATACTTTAATAAATACACTTAATATATTAGGTACATCTGTTCAATTGCTCATTAACACCAGTCACATGGCAGCGTGCTTGACAGTGCACTGCCGAGCCTGCTGCTCATACTGGGCAGCTTCTTGTGCTCATTTTGGGTGAAGCAGCTGTTGTAACTGCGTGTTGTTTTCCAGGCAGTTTGGCCCACTTAAAAAAAGTGCAGCGTGAAAGTGAACCAAACCGAAGGTGTGAACATTTTCGGCATTCCCCACTCAACCGCACCCTCCCGGACTATCCTAGTGTGAAAGCGCCCTAAGTGACTTTTTATGCCACATGGTTGTCGTGCCAGACAGCCTGGTCAGAGTATTTCAGAAACTGTTGGTCTCCTGAGATTCTAACACACAACCATTTCTAAGGTTTAAAGAGAGAGGTCTGAAAAAGAGAAAATGACCCATGAGCAGCAGTTCATGTCATGCCATGTCAGATCTTGAAGTAAATGGGCTACAACAGGAAAAGTCTACACCGGGTGCAAATCCTGTTAGCTACTTACAATTTGACAAGCCCACCAGCATTGAACATTAGAAGATTGAAAAAATGTTGCTTGGATTGATGAGTCTGCTGCAACATCAACATGGTAGGGTCAGAATTTGGCATGAAAGTACGGATCTAATCTGAAACTGTGTAATGTCATCAGGTCAGTACAGACCAAAATCTCTGAGGAATGTTTGCAGCACATTGTTGAATCTATGTCTCAAGAAATTAAGGCAGTTCTGAAGGCAAAAGGAACCTGGTACCAGTAAGATGTAGTCAATAAAGTGGCTGGCGAGTACAGTATACTGTATGTATATATGAAGTATCCAAATAGAAGTTTATAATATCGAGAAACATTAGAAAAGATACGTTTGCACACATGCAGAAATACATTCAGTCTAACCTGCACAGTGAGGCCCAGTTTCTGGATCCTCTCTTGTCCTTCAGGTGTCCACGGTGCCGGTTCCACATCATCTCGTCTCAGCAGGTACCGCCACACCAAGTATCCACACTTTCCAATCTCTGGCCAGTATTTAACCACCTAAAATTTGCATGCAACCATCAAATTCAGAGCTGTTAGCGATCTTGGGATCGAGCACACATTTGTCATGGTGTTACATTATCTCAGGTCTTGGTTGATAACCTCAAGGAAAAAAAATGTCCTTACCTTGTAAATACCATCATAGCGGTTTCCCTCCTCAGGAGCGTATTTGCTAATGCGTCGACCTTTGGAACTGCGCACGACTCTCACCGGCTTCCCTGCTCGCCAGTTCCTGGACTCTGCCCCATCTTTGTCATTCAGAGGTGCATCGCAGTTTAAGGCCAAAGCCCTGCAGGAGTCAGGAACCCAGAGACACAATTTGAGTTAACAAATCTGTCGAAGGACTACAGATGTTAATGAGTAACTTATAAGAAATTATGAAGTGCATCCTTTTTTGGTTGGCAGCCTGAACTGAGATCAGGTCAAGAGGAAATCACAGTATTATCTCCCCAAGCTCTGTACCCAGGGGATCAAATGTATGTTGTGGGAACATAGACCATATATAAAAATGGACTTAGTCTTCCGGATGCCTAACAAACTCCCATTTTGAAGCCTTAAGATTTGCGGATTTGACCAGTGCCATGACAGTTCTTGCAACAAGAAAATACAATCTGGCTCCTACTGGATGATACCAACTGTCAAAGTGCTGCTGAAGAAGACCCAAAAGTAGTGATTGAGACGATTAACTTCAGAGTCAAACCTGTTCATGTGAGTCAGGGTCTGGTCAAATGAGTGCTCTCCAATCCGCTTATTTCCCGAGAGATCACGACCCCCACTGCCTGTGTAGGTGAACTCATCTCCCCGGTCCTACAACAGATTTTAGACGCAGTTATGACCTTGATGTCATGTTATACAAAAGGAAAGCCTCTACATCATGTGTAATATAATCTTAACACACAAATAAAGACAACGCACCACTTCATCCTCAAAGCCTCCGGCCAACACCAGAGAATAGGAACCGTCGTTACTGCGCCCATGGATACCACCCACATGTGGCCTGTGAACACCTGCTTCACTCACCTGAAGGGGAAAAAGAAATTTAGGCTGACAGTACATCAAGTATAAAATTAGAAACTTAGAAAACAGCTTCACACACATATATACATATATATACATACACACACACACACAGTTGAGCCTGCTAACCTGTACTCTGAACTTCCAGGTGGTACCAACCGGAACACCAGGTATGGGTCCATAGTGGTTTGAAGGAACAATTGTGCATTCCTTAGTGCGACCCACACAAGCCATACCCTGTGACATAAACAAAAAAAGGAACATAATGTATTCAATTATAATAGAATGCTCCATATGCATGCTAAAGAATTTACATGATGGTTATGTTACACAGAAGAGCAGAGTGGAGATGAGTGTGTGTCAGTTTTGCTATCTGAAAATGAAAAATTGAGCATTTACTTTCAGAAATGATGAGCATTTCATTTAGGTTGCCAAAGGCATCAAAAGGGAGAATAAAAAAAATAAGTTTTTGCAAAGAGAAGAATTCTACTTTGGCCATTACTAAATTGCAATAATGCAAAAGTCAAAAATGAATGCTGTGTGACTCACTCAGCACTTAAATGGTGCCCAAGCACACAAGCTGGGCTGTTTTCAATTAATCCACAGAGAAAGAAAGGATTCTGGTAAAGAAAGGGGTTATTTTCCTTTGGCAGTTCCAGGAAAGTGGCTAAGGCAACTTGGAAGTCATGCTTAATGGCATTGTTCACATTGTACCATGGAGCAGAGCATAAAGGATGCAACTTGGAAAAAGATGCAACTCCAAATGTTGGAAAGAGAAGACTCTCTGGAGTTTTTGCAACAAAATATCTGGAATACACTTAAAACAGATGCTATAAAAACAGCAGATTTTAATGAATGTCAGCTGTCGTATTTTCTGCCTCAGCAACTAGAATGAGATTGTTTTACTTTCTGCCGACCAAATCGAAAACATTTAAATGCAATTGTCAGATTTTCCCTCCGATGTTATGAAAAAGAGTGAAGACAAGCCATGTTCCATATTGTTTATCTGTCATGTTGTGAGTAAACAGCAACATGTCTGTCAATAATATATCAATGCGTAGCCATTTGCAATCAAATTCTGTAAAGCCAACACCATTAATCAGTTCCAGAAAAAGAATCTTAGTTATCGTTGAGTGGATGAAAAACTTGATCCGATTATCTGATCTGAGGGAACAAGCTGTGGCATGTTTGAGAAATGTCTCTTATCGTGAAGCAAAACATTTATTTCTGATCAAGCATGATGAAAAATACAGAGCAGATAATAACTTTTGCTTGATATTCAACACATAAAAACATTAAAGAGGAGGATTCCATTGTTTGTTCCTACAATCTGCAGTCTTACCATTAGATGTGACTAAATCGTCCAAACTGGAGCTTTAAAAATGCTAATAGTATTGTCAAGAATTTTCAGTTAATCTGTAGTTATAATTTTTATGTAGTGATTGTTTCCTAGAACAAGTGTTCTGGTGTGAAGCTGATGAGTGGAAATGGAAAATATTTCTGGCACCAATCGGGCCACTTGGGTATTCATGCAACCGGTATAAGAGACTGAAGCATTTTTGTATTATTTTGACATTTTACTATTGGCAGAAAAACAAGCTGGAAAAAGTTCATGTTGAAAACCTTTTCACACAAACTTCTTTTTCTTATTTATCCACATAGCCTTGGCTCGTTCTAGGCAGAGTGAAAATGAGTCACAGGCTCTCTCTCAGGTTTACTCTTTTACTCTCAGTTTCACAGAGCAGCTGTCGTCGTCCGCCTGGAGTTCTCACCTTTCCCCAGTCCCTATGACTCTCAGTTGTTGCCGACGGCATCTTGGCTTTCTTCTTGCTGGCTTTGAGCTTTTCTCCTGCTTTCACGACCTCACTGGTGTCATTTTTACAGGTGGGGCAGTACCTGGCAGAGTGACAGGAAATATTTTTTTTAGTGAGAGTGTAATGTTGTTCAGGTTCAGCATCCAGCAATTACTGATCTGTGTGAGTAAAATATAAACTACCCATGCTTTCATTTTCTCAAAATAAAATATTCTGACTTCAAAAATGATCTGCTTTTGCAATCAATCGGAGGAAGTACCTATATTCGGAAGTATTGGTCTAGTTGCTTATTTTGGTCTTGATTTGAATGTTATGTTTCTTTATTTAAGTGTAACAAAGACTCAAGATGCATTTTGTTGTTTCTTTCTGATAGTACAAATGCATATTTATATTATTCTCATTTTTTAAAATGGGGAGTGGATCTTTGTTTATGATTAGATTGTATATATTTATATATATATATATATATATATATAAATGTTGCAGTGTGTTGTGTGTTTTTGGTGTTTCAGCTATGGAAAGCAACATATAATTGTTCTGTGATCCTTCTATCCCCTGCAGGAAGAGCCAGTAAAAACATTTACAGCCTAATCTCTAATTGGCAGAGACACATTCAAAGCTGCTGCATTAGATAAACTCACATCTGTGACTGTGCCGTGTCATTATTTTATATTGCCTTTAACCTCAATCACAATTCTATTACTGCTTAAATGCACTTCAGATCACACCAAACACCATTAATAAACCTTCTTAAATCCACTGTGGCTAATTGCTCAGCTTCACTCTCCCTCACCAGTCCTCATCGTCTGGGATGGTGGCCAGTGGTGGGTTGAGGCAGTAGATGTGAAATGCCATGTTGCACTCGTCACACAGCAGCTGCATGTGAGCGTCCTGCTTCCCACCGCACACGCAGCAGGAGCAGAAGCGACACTCGGCATCGGGATCAGCCTTGCAGTGTTTGCACTCTGGCCCGCTCTTCCCTGGAGCCAAGAACAATCAGGGAATATTTATGCACACACATATTCTCCACATATCTTTTTAAATAAATGATGTGGACAACTGGGCACATAGTACAAATAATTTCACTATGACACTGTTTAGACTTGGTATTAGCCAAGCTGATTAAAGAGATACATTTGAATGGAAGTCTATGGGAAGATGAGCATACTTCTCACTTGATTTATACTGTCGGTAAACATTTTCCTGAGGGGTTTAATGTCTCAATCAGATGTTTTAGCTCCTCTTCAATAGAACATGATGTCAGTTTTGTAAATTATGGTCCCAATTAGAGGAAAACAGATGACAAAGCATGGCACATGTGATTGGATACCAGTGTGATTGAAAGCCGATACCATCCAATTGGCACCTAGTTGCAGGTGACGCCTCTACATTTTTGTTTGCAAAATGTTAAATTGGCACCGACAAACTCACAAATCTTGAGGCTTCAAAACGGGATTAGCGCCCGCTTCCTCAGCTTCCATCCACTGAGCAGCTGCAATTTCACACTGAATGTATTCTTACAGTAATCCTGTACTGTTCATTTATTTGTAGCCACTGCTGCAATCGTACATTAATCACATTCTTTGCCTAATGGTTTTGAGATTGTAAGATGTAAGATTTTATTTTACAGTTAGAGCAGTGTATGTAGCAATTTGGTTCACTCGCCTCCTCCTGACTCTCTCACTACCCATCATTCACACTCAAATTAACATACAGAGTCACACAAAAATATGTTGACAGAAGATACATCTGTGCAGTCAGATTTGCTAAAAGCATAATTTTGTTTCGTGAATACAGTGCAGGCAAAGCAAAATCCAATCAGAAGATGGTAGAACCAACTCAAAAAAGGACTCAGGATGCACTTCCAGGTGTGGACAGCTGTGCTTAGCATTGCTCACATGTGATCAGATGGAGACGGATGTTAATACCAGGTCTAAATGAGGTCTGTGTGAGCGCATGGTTGTGTGATGCATACGTTTAAATTGTCCATCGGCAGCTGAGAGTGCACAAGCTCCTGGTTTCTCCACCTGGTAGATTTCATCCAGAAAGTGAACCTTACAATCCCCAATAATATCTCCAGGACCCCTGGTCAGAGGACGAGAGTCACACAGAGAGAGAAAGAGAGAGATGAAAGCACAAGAATAGAAAACTAATGAGGAAGATGTGCTACTGAGAGTGTTACAGACAGATGTATTGAGCCCAAAGCCACCCTCCCACCGAGGAGGAGGATCCTCACCCGAGGAGGATCTTGACTCGGAGCTCCTTGTTGGTGCGAGAGGTTTGGTTGAGCGTTTGGATCTCGGCGTCGAACCAGAAGCCCCTCTCATCTGGCGTCTCCATATTGTAGTTGACCATCACATGCATGCCCACCTGGAGCTGGTCCCACCGCAGCAGGGTCCTGGCACGTGGCCGCACATCTGCCAATCGCATCTCCACCACACCGTTCTCTGGATAGCTGCGGGAGAAAGGAAAAGGAGGGGAGGAGGGGGGTTTAGATGTGCAAAATATTCATGACTGTTTTCGTCACCCTGATTTTCACACTGCTATTTTTCCATGAACTGTGAACAGAGTCTGGAAGAATAACTGCTACTGATAGCTGTAGCATTACTCATCTCTAAAAAAAATGTTTTTTATCATGGATTTAAAAAAAATCAATCCGCTTTGGTTATGAATGGACAATGCAAATATATCCTACTATACATATATGTACAGTATATGTGTACTGTATATGTCCTAGAGGAAAACACTGCAATTCTCCAGCCAGTAAAAAGCAGCAGCTCAGAAGAACCTAAAACAGGTCGATGTAATAGAAGTGTAGTGTAGATAAACCCACAGAGAGCAATATAGACCTTGCAAAACCCTGCATATCCCTGCAAAGACACCCACAAAAAAAAAAACTATATTGAAAAATTGTGATGGATAATGCTCAGCATTCACTGAAATATAGATTGCAACTATAGCCTAATGCAAGATTGAAAAGTCAAGAGGATAAATATTTTTTACAACATGTACTGTCATTTTCATTTGACAGTTATACATGTTTCTTCCCTAAATAAGAGAAGAGAAAAAATAAATACTATTTAATAAGACAATGGCTATGCTCAAGTGGCAATAGTACCTTACCATCTCATGTAAACATCATATTCTAATTGAGAATAATTGAGAATACGGTTGGATTATTGTCTGTAAATGTAGCCAAGGATTCAGACAGCAACTGACACCCATTTGAAATTCTGTCAGAAAACACAGCAATGTAGGGATGTTGTGCTGCCCCCAGTTTATTCAAATGTGATTTCAATCAGCTGATCTGCCTTCATTCAATCATTCATTTTTACCACACTATCCCCCACATGAGGATCACAGGCAGCTAATCCCAGCTGACATAAGACGAATGGTGGGGTTCACCCCTGGAGTACCGGGAGAAAACCCAAGAGCACGGGGAAAAAAAAAACATGTAAAAATTGGGAATTCAAACCGGCAACCTTCTTGCTGGGAGACAACAATGCTAGCCACTATCCCACCGTGTGACCCCTACTCTGCCTTCTTCTGACAAATATAATATTAAATATGATCAAGTAGAGCTTTTTTTTTTTTTGCAACAATTTGATTTGCTGCAAGTTTTATCACAAATCTTTTTTACAAACAAACCAGACAAAATCTCCACTAAAACAAGTGAAACAAAGCCAAAAATATTTTTACTAGACTGGACCACATTTACACGTTGGTTCTTTCGGGAATATTTCACAGCTATGGTGAGATTTTGTTTTCTACTGAACAGTTTTAAGACCTAATGATTAAGTGCTTTTGCTTTTTTTTAATCTTTCTCACAAAACCTAATTATATACTGTAGATTTTTCAAAGATTTTTCTCTCCAAGTGAGACATTTGTTTTCTGAGTGGAGTTTTTAAGCCACTATGGCCTCCGTCCACATTAAAATTTAATACAGCAATCTTACTGCCACTGGAAAAGCATTATCCTTAAAGTTTAATACATTTTGGACCTTTTTTTTTCTCCTCAAGTTATCGTGTAGTATGTAGTGAAATACAGTAAGTCAATCCACAGGAGTCCACAAATACTTTGCCTAAATGGCATGTCTTTGTAGCATTTGATGTCACCTGGGGTTGCCAGGCAACTACTGGAGACTTAAGGAAGTTCGTTCTCTCCAGCCACAAAATAGACAGACATATAACCTCATGAAAAGCGAAGGTCTCATTTTCACACTTGTGCTTGTGGACCAATTAAATTCATGCCAAAGCAAAGCTAGTCATTTCCCCTGCTTAACAGTGGTATACAGTATTTACCCAGCATCCATGAAAGCAGTATCTATCTTGTCACGCCAAGACAAGGAAGAGAACAAATGCAGTCATCCAACATTTTAATAAATGATCTAAACAAAAAACACAAAAGTCTTTGGTGTTTTCTGTTGGTGAAAGGGTTGAATGACCCTCTTGAAAACAAGTGTATGGCTTAAATAGTTCCTCCTCTCTGAGAGGATGACCTGAAGAAGTGTTAAATGTCTACTTGTCTAGGAGACTAGTGAGGTTATTTGCAAAGGTTTCCTGTACGCCAATCACAGCTAAGATGTAAGGATCTCTTCAGCCTCTGAGACAAAATGACAGCTTGCTCGCCTGCCAATAGCTAGGATTACGCTTATGGATCGACAATGAGTTACTACACAAGTTTAGCTGCACAGCCTGTGCTGCAGCCTCACACTCACTCTTCTCACACAGTGGGAAGTGAAGGGGCACAGTACGCCGAGAACTGTGAGCTTGAGTGAGCACCACGTGTTTGCATTTTCTGAGCAAAAGCTGAGCCCGACCTCGGTTTTACTTTGCAGTGGTGCGGGAGAGTTAAAAATGACCCAACATTTGTAATATTTGCTCTGAGTCAGAATATGTGCATATGCTTAGCCTCATTACTGACATGTCGGAGGGACATTTTTAAACTATTGTAAAGTGGCTGGACTCTGGAGAGAGCCTCGCGAAGCAGACTGTAAGAACTGTTACAGTCAAAAAGAAGAGGCCCAGGCACAGTGCAGGGATTTCCTTTTTTAGGCCCAAGGGATTACTGCAGTCTTGGGTAGAGCAGGGACAGGGATGTGGGATTGGAAGGGGGAGGTTAAAACAAGCAAAAAAAACACACACATAGAAACAATCACGGTAGAGTAATATCAACCCGTGGAGCACAATGGAGAGCAACAGAAGGGGAACAGTAGTCTCCGAGTGTAAGACCACACAACCTCAGACTGTCTAGTGTGCGCCGATATCACACACCAAAAAAAACAAAACAAAAAAAACAAACATGCACCTAAATTGCACATATAAATTCCAACATTTGCATTGTCAGTACTGAAAATCCACAAAGAGTTAACCTGAATATATGCCTGTGCTGCTGTCACACTGGCTAGACCCAAACTCTCATACTGCAAAGTAAAAGTAACTTTTCCTGGAATTGTTGAGTGAGGGAGAAATTCTTTATGAAGTAAAAAAAAAAGAAACCAAAATCATATCAATACATGTCTAGTGAGTTAAAATGAAAATTGAAAAATATATATATAGAATCTGCTGTGAAATTGACTTAACGGCAGAGGGGCTCTTGAGAGTCTCCTCTGTTATGAAGCCGTCATTAGTGCTTTGTGTCTGTTGCTGAAGTCCCTGTGAAGACGAGGAAAGAGAACTGAGAAAATTAGAAATCCTTAATTTACTGATAAGCAGCCGAGTAAGAAATACTCTCACACCAAAAAAGTCATCTGAATATAATTGCTTCTCAGAAGCAAAGGAAAGTGACTGCAGTCTTTCTTGTCCTTTGTTTCGTGCTTAACTGAAGCAACAAAAAGAAGCTTTTTCCCCTCTGCAATTATCTTATTATTTGAATCTTAAAATTAAACATGATAGTTTAGTAACATGACATGTGCTGATTTTTATTCTGTTGCCTTGTAGCAGAATGTTGTAGCAGAAATCTCAAACTCACTACAGTGTCTGTTACTCCAAAATCCATGTATATTCTTTTTGACAAAATGTAATGATGTGTCAAATTTTGTTGTTAAAGCCATCATTCGCTCTGACCTGCAGCAAATAAAACTCTCTCAGCACCTTGTAGCAGCAGTGGTCAGATAATGACAGGCCAATAACCGCAGCTTCAGATCCTCGGGAATTGGATAGTTGCTCATTAGAAGACACAATTTAAGTTTCTTTTGAGCAAAGCCCTCACAAAACACCAATTTTAGATTAAATGGCTACAGCTCCAGGGTAATTTATAATAGTAATCTGTTTTTTTCTCAAAACAGGCTCTTTTCTTCAACATCAGACAGACACTTGAATATAATGAAGCTGTTGTTTATCTTCCACATGACAGTAAGCCAGCATACACAGTAGCAGGACCAGAGTCAGATGTAAGTAAAATCGAGCAATACTTGCAGCATTGTGGGCCACAAAGGGGTCCAAGAATGTGCTTAAAATTTCCTAAGAAAATATATTAAAATTAATTTAATAGTTGTCAATTGTATCATACACAAATTTGATATTATCTATGTCTAATTTTATTATCATCAATTTGGCCAGCTGATACTAAACAGCACTAAACTATACTACTATTAACTATATACTATATAAACTATTCACACACACACACACAAACTTGTTTTATATCTTAGTGAGTACATCCCATATACATAATGCATTCTCTATCCCCTTACCTTAACCATCACACCTATAAGCCTAACCTTAAGTTTACACTAACCCTAACCTAAGCCAAATTCTAATCCTAACCCTAAAACTAGGTCTTAACTCTGAAAAACCACTTTAAATTTGTGGGGCCAAAGACAAAATGTCCCCACAAAGATGGGTTTTTCCTTTTTTTTTTTTTTGGACCTCACAAAGATATAAATACAAGTACGTACGCACACACAGTTCCTGTCAGAGAAGATTCACCAAACATGTCACTTCCTTTGATTTAGTAGCTCATTAGATTCTGCAGAAAAGCTGTCTCGGATACTTTCTCTCCATGATGCTCAAGACAGAGAAGGCTAGTGAGAGCTACTGGGAAGCATATGAATAAGTTAAGCAAGCTGTCATAAAATAGAAAATCTTTGCAGTTTGCAGCCATGAAGATTTAGTGGCACCAAATGGGTTTTTATTGTTGTGGAGGTGATGATGAAGATGTAGGACTGTGATGTAGAGGTTTTAGTAACTGTCAAAGAAAGCAGGAGTAATCTGAATAAAAAGGTAAGAGGGTGAAATAATTAAAATCAATGAATAAAAAGATATTTGCATGTTTGCATATTTTTGCAGGGATTGTCCTGGCAAAAATATGCCTTGGATGAGCGTGTAATGGCAAATGGGAATGATGGTTGCTTAAAAAAAAAGATTTAATTCTAAACACAGTACATCGCCCCATGATGGAAACACACACACACACACACACACACACACTGCATTGACTTACATCAATTACGTGAAGACCCTAACCTTAACCATAATTACTACTGGCCTAATCTTAACCCTGGCTGTAACCTCAGCCTAACTTTAAATTAGTCTTCACCTTAAAATGTAGTAATTTACATTATAGGAACTTGATTTTTGTCCCCATAAGGAAGACAAGTCCCCATAATGTGACTGTAAACAGATTTAGGTCCCCACAACATAAGGAACACCAGGTACACACAGAGACACACAAACACACACATCAGGATAGACGCAGGGAGAAGGGTATGTCCCACTAGTGACATGTTCACAGCAATTACAGGCAAAGCTGAAGGAGGCAAGCAAAGAAGTAATGCTCCTGAGAACTCATGGGTTACCATGGAAACGTCAGCTTCTGAATGAATTTGCTGGAAAAGCAGGAGTGCAAGAGATCGAGTCCAAATTGTAGCATCAACTACACAAACCCCCTCTATCTTTTCCCCGGGACTGCCAGGAGAAAGCAGAGGCTCCAATTCCCAATGCACCAAACCACTCGCCGGGATGGTTCCAGCCACTAGTTTGACACACACACACACACAATTGGATTCAGTGGACATTTTTTTTTACCTAGAGTGCCACAAAACCGCAGCATGAACAAATACATCTTTAACACGTATAACTGGCAAATACAAAAACCCATTTTTTGTTGTGCTGTAAAACGCCGTGCGCACACACATTAGTTTACCATCTAGAATGATTTTGGCTGAGGAAACCAAAAAAAGCTGCCCCACTGACATTGCAGCAGCAACAGCAGCAGTAAGGCACCACTTACTCATCGTATTTAATGTGGTATATTACGTCCTCCTCTCTCTCCTTGCTCTCTGAAGCAGCTGTGGAGTCTGTCTGAGAGGTGGAGGCTCCATTACTGTCCGAGTTAAACACAACATTATTCCTGTTACTGTCAATGGTTTGGCCCTGGCTGTGGGCCTGTCCCTGTTCAGCCTCCAGCTTTCCATTAGTCCTTTTTGAGGGCCGGCCCACCTTGCCCTTGGTGGGTGTTATCTGTCCTTTGGGAGCCTTTGTCACATTTTCAATGCAGGCCTCAAACCAGGCACCAATGCTGACGTCTCTGCAGTCCACCAGCTCGTTTATCTAAGGAGACACGAGACAAAAATAACACCTGGTCTCTTTGTAACCCTTCTGTTATTTAATAGAAAACAACATGGTCTTTCTATGTGCTGGTTTATTTGCTACACATGCTTTCAATCAAAGTGTTATATAAAGTTTGCATGACAAAGCTGTATTGAGTGCTGTTCTTCTTGTGCATTGATAACAATTCAATTTCCTATCTTAAGCAATTTTAAAGTGTGCAAATTGATCCATAAGACTCCAAACATGAACTTTTACCGACTTATTTCCAGAAAACAGAATTTGTAATAAGTGCTTAAGGTGTATTAAGGCATGTCAACTCAATTTCCAATAAAGTTGCACAATTTCTATCTCATCTACTTAAAGTTATGGTACAGATCTCGCTGAATACCGGATTTAGCTTTTGGCAACAAAAAGAGATCGATTCCTACACAATGCAATTCTCAGATTTGTGGGTCAGCTAGCCAGCAAAGATCAGTAAACAAAATAGAGTAGGATAGACTCTTACATTTATAATCTATAATTTGGATAGTGACAGGTTTTGGTTATTATGTGTGGTTTGACATGTGCACTCCAGGAAAAACAAACAGCTAATAATCCCTAAATTAATGAAATTTAGCAAGAGAATTTAAAAGGCAAGAGGAGAAGTGCAGCAACACATGCATAATCACACAAAGGCACATATAAATAAGAGTAAGTTCTAATTATTGCTGAGATAATGTAATACCTAAACAGTCCGAGGTGCTGCAGCACAATACAAAGTTAAAGGAATGAAATACTGCAGGAGGGCGGAATAAAAACAATATGCAGAAAGTAAAAAAAGGTCATATATTCATATTTGTTCTTTCTCTATTGGTAATGACAAGAGCAGTATATCATTGAATTCAACTCCACAGAGGCTTATTAAAGTATAAAACATACTGTGCAAAAGCATGTACCCTCCTTATTTCATTGTACTACTGAGGATTAAATACTGACATTACGTCAACTTTAGATTTACAAGTTTGTTTCAAGCTTTTAACAGCTGTAAAGTATAGGATATGCTTTATTTGTTTAGATGACAAATGAAAATGCAGGCCATAGTGCCCTGCTCAACATAGGTCATTAAATTCTCAGCAATTTCACTAAGAGGCTGATCAACCATTTCCACATGTAATCATTTAAATGCTTCCTGCAATTTATGCTTCCATCCTCACCTTAAACACACCGATTCCTGGGTCAATGAGTGTGTTTCTGCTGGGTGCAGGAGGCTGCATGTCCCACACCGTACTGGAGGACTTGAACCCATTTTTGGTACTGGTTGAGTTACTGGTAGCGCTGATGTCTGGCTTGGTTGCATGAACAGTGCTGGTGTTGGTACTGCTGCTGTCATTGTCCTTACTGGTGTTGGTTTCCATGTCATCTGGAGAGTGGGGAGCTGGGGAGTTATGGCTTTCAGACCTGGAGTCAGTGGGGGGAGCTGAGCTACAGGCAACACCCGAGGAGTCCTTGGTGGAGGGGCTGTCCGGTGGGTCGGTCTGAGAGCGAATCAGCAGCTGAACGATGTCATTAAGACCCACATTATAGTCAAACAGTGTCTGCCCATCTTCCATCTAAAAAAAATAAAACATGTTATTCAATTAAAAAGTAAGTGGTTTACATGAACCTATACACATTCAGATGCAAACTGCTTTTTTTAACCTTCATTTTATTGTGAAGTCTCAATGACATTAAAATCTCTTTTAACAAGTGAAATGTCATCAAGATGGGGTCAGTTAAGTGGACAACCATTGTAGCAACAACAAATAATATCAGAAAACAATGGATAAAAAAGAACAAGGCCTTAATTTATCGGATAATAAAAAAAGAAAAGTTTTTCCTTTATTCTATGTTTTTTTTTCAAATAAATAAATAGAGGAACAAGGATTTGTATCTTGAGTGTGGCCTGAAGATCATTCCAGGACCAAGGGCAAAAAATATGTATTTCTAAGTGGTAACAGTTTTTATTTCCACAAGCAACACTGCACCACTGAGTGCTGTCGGACAACTCGACGAGGCTGCATGTCAAGGACAAACAAAGAAAGCGTTATACAGAAACAACATGGAGCACAGCGAGGAGGGGGAAAAAAAAGAACTGTGTATTGTTTGTGCACGAGACATTTCATTACACACACATGCACAGCACTTTGGTAAATCTTCACGCTTTTAAAAGCACCAGTGCTGTTTAAAGATGTTGCCTCAGAGTCTCCAGCAACAACATCTGTTCTCTGCTCTCAAATGAGCCAATACTGAGCTACTGATTAAATAACTCAGAGGCTGAACAACTAATTGATTTTAAATAGAAACTGCAGGTTGGGACAATGTTTTCATAAATTCTTTCATGAATTAAATAATAATTGAATAATTTCATTTATTTGTTCTCACTTTTTGTTCTATTTTCTGTCAGTTTAAACAAATGTAATGCATAATGTTAGAAACAATCTATAACCCCCTGCATTAGAGTATAGAATTTCCTATCTTAACAGTATCTCATGTGACAGACTATATATTGAACTGAAGCTTAACATTTACAATTGCAATATATGTCAGAAAAAACCCAATTAGGTATTTCACCAAAGCTGAAAAACACCACACTGATGACTCGTATACTGTTAGAAATACTAATTAACTAAGAAATGTTTTGTTCACATATGCAGTATAATAGAGAATGAGGCTGGACCAAATCTCTGCTCACGTATATCTTCCACTAGTTTTGTAGAAGAAATAAAAGCAAAATTTAAAAAACGAAAGGAATGCATGAATTTAAGTGATAGGAGGTGTAGCTGGGGAAAAGAAATGACTGGGTTGCTATGACAACCAAAGGAGAGCATCCCCTCACCCCCCCCCCCCCCCCCCCCCCCCCCCCCCCCAACCTCGCGAACCTGAATCGTGTGTGCAATCGCTGTCGAAACGAACCCACTGCCACACCATCAGCAGCATGATCATTTCAGGCACCGTAGCGTGAGGGCATCAGAAAAATGTTCCCTCAAAAAACACAGGCTTTCGGAAGAAAAAGAGACGAGGGGCCCATTAGAAACCCATACCTACTCAACACCACCACAGCCAATCTTCAGTTAAGTATACCGTACAACTACTGCCTCATGAATGGAGCTTATGGCAGACACACGAACGCATTACAGACGTCAGCTATTCATTTCAGCCCTCAAACCCACAAGGCCATTGTGCAGAAGAGACAAACATGGCCGCCGCTCTCAGCCTCCTCCTCTTCTCCGTTATTTGACAGCGAGACGGAGAGCCGTTGGAGGCGAGGCAGGAGAGCAGTAGAGGAAGCAAGTGCAATTTTCCCCCATGCCTCCCTGTTTTTAATAGTCTCATGAAATTTAGATCAGAGGAGCAGTGGTGCAAACACGACCATACAGTGGCTGCTTCCTGTCTGTCTTTCAGTGGTGGTCTATCCCTGCATTTTTATTCCTCCATGCCTAAGCCGCCTTCGACTCGGTCCCCGTAATTGTCCACCCTTCGCTCTCCGTCTGCCAAGAGAAGGCAGCCGTAACGATGAGACTAAAATAACACTGAATTTCATACACCGCACCAAATCTTCATCTGAAAATTCATCTGTGTTGGTTGTACCTGCTTTCCACAGTGTCTACATTACCATCAGAGTGATCAGTCTCTGGCTGTGACACAGTGCAGCCACGAATTCAGCCATAACCAGCACCATCTAAAAGGTAATGATTGGAAAACTGCTTCATATATTCCAGCAAGATGAGATCTATTTGTCAAGAGTATGACCATTCTGACTGCCTCTATTGTGTAAGAGAAATAACAACAAAATCAAAAACATGTTTTCTCCATCATGAAGTGGCACAATTAAAGAAAGGCATGTTGATACTGATGTATCTTCATTAAGTGACTCGGTGTAATGATGTTACAGGGAAACCTGAGCACATCAAAACACAGCTTAAAAAAAAAGAAAAGCAGAGACGGCATTTCTCGGGAAAAACCATTAGAGACAAACACTCTCTGTGTGTGAGTGAGGAATAAAATTAACATCCCAACGGGGTTTATTTCTCCTTTGTATTTTTACAAGTTCAAAGATAAGTCTTATTTTAACACCAAAGCACAAACTCAGCGAGAGCATGTAACAAAGACAAGAGAAAGACCTGTGGCTGCTGTTCAAAAATACTACACATCCAGACTTGACCCATCTTGTCAGCATCAGATCATATCCGTCATACGACATATCTATTTCTGTTGGGTTCAAATGCACAGCCAACTGTAGCTACCATAAAGAAGAAACTGGGGGTAAAGAGATATTTGGCCATGACACTGCGGTGCATTTCATTATCGTGTCGACATAATGAAATGCACATGAAACATGAAAGCTTTGAATGATCTTAATGCAAAAATCATTATGAAATTTAAGCCAGTCAGCAACCATTACTTAGCAACTGTGCCCAATAGCCATGATAGACTACTACGTGAAGAGCTGAATACAAATTAATGGTTAAATTAATATCAGAGCCTAGTTGTCAGAAGGAGGCTTTTACAGGTGGGAGACGTAAGTCAGTCCACATGGCTGGTGGAGAGATTTCATACCAAGGCATTAGCTTTTTTTGGTTGGAATTGCCATCCAAACCTCAAACTCCTACGCAATTTCTTCCTCACTTCCTTCTTCCTTTCCTTTCGCCTACGCCCATGCAGTCCTAGCAAAGAGCTGAGCAAAATAGGTCATATTTCCAAAAACAATGACATGGGATGTGCCTGTGTGCCTGCCAGCTACCGAACCTGCATCTCAATCTGTCCACGGTCATTCAACCTCTTCCCAAAAAATGTCACACGATTAAATGCCACAAACAACCTTAAAGTTGAAAAAGCTTCTTTTGTTTATCTTGTGACTTCATCTTGTTCTTTAACCTAAGTCACCATTCCTCACTAAATTACATCTGCTTTGAACAAAATCCCTTTACTCCATCACTTGATAAAAATGTTATAAAAGGGGCCTCAGCTCAGAGCATGGTCCCTTGTATTACTTTAATGCACGTTCAAACAGTATAACAACTTTGAAAGGGACCATGTTGTCAGGCTCTGACCTGATTTCATAAATTTGCATATGTATTGATGTTTTTTGTCCCTTGTAAATCATGTGTAAATCAAATTTACTTATTCTTATACATGAACATGTGCCAGTACTGAGGGGACCAAAATCCAAAAACAAACAAACCTAAGAAATGTAGAACAATTATAGGTACACATAGTACAGTGAAAACCCTTTTGGTAATAATAAACAACAGAAAAATGTATATAGAGAGCCATACCATTTACAATGCAGGTTTGAGTTGACATGGTTTGAGAGCTGGGACATTTGACCGCTAAGAAACCAAATGCGACAAGGAGTAGCTAAACTATGAAAACATGTGGGAGTGTTAGAAAGCCTGCAGTTGTAGGTTTAATGCCTCTCTTTGTCCGATCTATCTGTTGGGGAAAAAAAAGGGTGTGCCTGTGTACATGCATGGCTGCAGCTAAATCTGCTTCCCCTGACATTGCCTATGAAAATCTAAAGCTTAGCAATGCACAAAGAAATCCCATCCATCGAGTAGCCACCACATCAACGCATGCATATTGAAAGTGCACCGATATCTAGGTCACAGCAACTATCTGTGCAAAGGGGGCCAAACCAGAAAAGCTTTCCTACGGCCCAACAACAGGCGACAGCTAATTTCTTTTTTTTTTTTTTTTTTTGTAGGACACGGCCCAAGTATTAAAACATGAAACATGTTGCTGCCTCGGTGAACTACAGCCTTGTGTGTGAAGCACACTGCAGCATTATAAGCTTAGCTTTAAATCACACGGACAAGCCGACGCTTTTTGGGTTTTTTTTTGTTTTTCTTTTTAATTAGTACATGACAAGTCTGCACTACTGAGTGAGTGTGTTTTGCGGGGGGAAAAGGCCTCATGGACAGTGGAAGGTGTGTGCGTGTGTGTGTGTGCGTGTGTGCCTGCTCATGAATGCGAGTGATATGAGACACTCAAAGTGAAAGAGAGACACAATGAGGAGTGCACAGGCAAAAATGAAAACCCCTTTCAAAAAAAAAAACAAAAAAAAAAACACTGAGGCAAACTTGTGCGGCTGTTGGCTTGAGACCCTTCCCACTCAAGGGCAAGCATGAGTTTGAACTGGTAAGGCAGTGTGCGCCGTGAGCTTGAGGGGGGAAACAAGCCGCCATTTTGAAAAGGAATTAGACTGAGTTATTCTGCTACAAGTCGAAAGCCTAACAGAGCACTGGCAGGACTGCGTGCATGTAAGGGCAGTAGCTAGTCCACTATGCATGTCATTAGCTCATTCCTTCAATTATTTAACTCGTGGAAATCCCCTAATCAACCCATCCTGCACATTTTCCGGTAAAAATGAAGGAAACACAGGATCCACAACATGACATTTAACATTTGGAGCCATGAGGCCAACAGTCAGTCAATTCCAACAATAACAGATTTTTAATTGTTCATAATGCACATATGAATTTCACATGTGTATTACTGTTGACTACATTGTTACATTTAAAGGGGTAATTCGGGTTTTTTTTGAAGTGGGAGTGTGGGAGGTGCTCACCTACAGTGAGGGGCCAATCTTTTGTTGTGCCTTTTAATTTAGGTTATGAAGTTACATCAGAGCTACGCAGCGATGAGCTGAGGAAAGCTGCTCACAATGTTTAAAATTACTTGTTATTGTTTGCCATTATTAGGTAGACCACCTAAATTATGGTACTCCGTGACAAAACCAAACAAACGTGCTATATGCCCATTTCAAACAGTTTATCATTTTTATCTTTTTGGGTAAGACAATTTGAAAAAGCAGATTACAGATTATAAAGGAATTACTTGGCTTATAGCACTGTCTGATGCACATAAACTGAGAAAAAGTGCAAGAAAATATACTGTAAATAACAAGAACAACACATCATGTAGGTCATTTGCTTCCTGTAGGGCCTTTTTTCTGTTATAGGATGTTAATATGAGCTTTGCAATGTTCTTCCAGTGTCCTGTAGGGACTGAACATCTTGTGTTTATTACTGACAAAAGAATATCTGGTAGGTCTATGTAATATTTTCCACATCATACATTTCAGCCTTTGCCTCTTTATATTTCTAATCAGACAGAATTGAGAATGTTGCCATATCAATCATCCACAATACATCTTAAAGTATGGGATATACATACTTTTATTTTTAGAATACTGATTGCATCTACTTGCATCTTACGTATGTGCTTTTCCGTGCTTGTGTTTGAGTGTCCTGATGTAAAAAGTAAACCACAGGCTTTACAGCTGCATGTGACATGCAACCATCAATCAACCGTGACAGACACACAAACACATTTCCATCCCAGTCCAGCAGCAAAGGAGTTCTTGCACCTGCTGGCATTTAAAGACATGTTTTTACAACACTATGTAGAAGAGAGAAAAAGTACACCAACATCTGTTAACAATAAGATATGAATCATCACATTTCTAACGCCAAGTGATTTTACAGTTTCTAGAATTAACACCCACCACAGCAGAGACTAAATACTCCAGCCTTGTTATCCAGATGGTTCAAACCTATATTTGATCTTGAAGAATGACTGTGATTATTGTTGGCCAATAAAACTATAACAACACATATAATGACAAAATGTCCTTTTATTACTATAGAAAAAATGAAATATAACTATATGTATATGCATAGGGCAAACACACTTTGAAGTACTACCTCTAATTTCTAAAAGGCTTTTGTTGTTTTCCACCCACAAAAATGTTTAAACCACACTGAGGTGGTTTCTTCAACTTTCACCCAGGAGCAATCTTCATTTATGTGAAATCTATCACAACAATCAATGATTTCAACTGATTTGAACATCTTTTGGCTAATACGCTTTTTTGGCAATATTGTCCAGACCTAATTGTGTTTTTTTTTTTTTTTTTTTTTTACTTGAGTTTCCTCTCCAAAATCAAGTGGCATTGAACACTAGCACCCAAAAATGTTTTCCTTGATCACTGCTGGTTGTACAAGCTCTATGATCTATGTTATGCAAACACATTTAATGTTGTAGTGATAGGGCAAAGAACAATAATGCGATTTTCTCACTGAACATTCACGGAGACAATATGACTCAGCTATGTTGGGTATTTCAAAAATTACAAAACACCTAATTAAGAAAAAGTAGTAATGCAAATGTTATTGATTGATTGATTACAGTGATATCAGTAATTACAGCAGTATTCAAAACCATGTCTTATGTTTATCTATATGATATGCAAAATTATGAATCCATGATGGAAACTAATTTAAACACGACACCTACATATTATAATATCTTAAAGCAACACTATGGTAACGTCACAAAAAAGGTAAAAAAACTGCTTTGTTGATGTAACCAGGTAAAAGATGTAGTAAAAAGAAACAAATAATTATTTCTAGCTGAGGATCAGGGTACCTTACTTCTGTAGGCCTAACTGGATATTTACAATAAATTATTTATTTTTACAATGTCAGGAGATAGCTAGGTAAGGCCGGTATTTAACTAATATCACCTACTGAATACCATATGCAAACCACAGTGATACTGCGCTCAGTAAAGTTTGGGTTACATGGGTGCACAACTGAATTAGAAAGTTCTCCGCTACTTCCTGTGCGATGTGCATATATTGAGTTGTCACAGAGGAGTAAACACGACTTCACTTTCTTTAAGATGTCAGGGCACGTGGGGCCACAAATCTCCTCCTCCTTCAAATTATCATTAACATCATCATAACACATCACATACACGAGCCTGATGATGACTTCCCTAATGGGCTCAGTGCAGCTCTGAGCCACACAGTGTAAAATATTCAAGGACACAGGCAGAAAACGTTGAAGATGAATAAGTTCTTGGTGATGTAAATCTTACAAATGGACCAGTTATATTACCAGACTTAGTTCCAATTATCTGCATTGTCTACCAAGTGTTTTGTTTTGTTGCTGCTGGTCTATGTTTTTTGTCTTTGTTCTTTGTTTTTACACTTATGCAGCAGTGAGCGTGTTGGCTGAGGAGACACATCAAACAGATGTATGTGTAAGAAACATTCTGAATGAATGTGTTGCTCAACAGATTTCCAAGGACAACGGCCGATATCATTGACAAAGAATAACTACTTGGTAACGTAAACATTGCAACAGGATTAATATGTGAGTTCAAACTAGGAGAAGGAAGTGAGGCCCTTCATTGTTACATGTACAGTATTTCAGACTTATTCACATATTTTATTTATATCTGCAAAGGCTTATTCATGTTTTGATTTGTTGCTGTTGGTCTACGTTTTGTCTTTGCTTTTGTACTTAGTTTTAACTCATGTGCCACACTGTATGCGTAATATGAATAATATGTATCAAAAAATTTGACATTTTTGAGCCAAATGTATGTGCGAGATGCAGTGGTGACAACAGAAATGTAGGTAAGGCCAATAAAGCTACTTCAGTTGACCTATAGGCACATGTAATAAATATTACTCAGTTGAAAAACATTGTTTAACGGACTGCTGCAGGAGCAGTCAGTTGGGTTTGACATGTTCGCATCTGTGTGTTATGGGGTCTTGTTTTGTCTGCGCCGCACTACTTTAATGTACATGTGGAAACAGAGGGCGATGTTCTCCTCTCGCTGTCGCGCCAATGTAAACAAACATGTCTACGAGCGCGAGACATTTGTTGCACGCGCCGAGCCAAACAAATGTACACATGCTATGTAAGAATGTATATATTCGTGTCATATCACGGTTTTTATTTACCGGGGTCTGGCACACAGCTCACCCCGCGCTCTTACGCAACAACTGTTGGTAAATTCCTATCAAAACAGGAAGCTCGCATGGGTCCGAAACGGGCTGGAACACCAGAGATGACCACTCACTCTCCCTCCGCCAGGTACCAAAACCTGCCAAAGCACCAAAAACCGTCTGGTGCAGAACGTGGTGACACACATAAGTGGTTTACCTGCTTCCCTCGGTAGAAGAGGCGCTGCTGCTGTGGGCTCACATTGAAGATTTCCTGTATTTTCAACCGTAAAGACTCAATTTTGGTCAATCTAGAAAGATCCTCTACGGTTCGAGTCTCCTTCCCGTCTATAGTACGAACCTGGATCCACATCGCTGCTACACCACCCTGTTACGCCTTAAACAAATGTCAGATAAAGCAGCTTGTGGGATGTGAATATAGTTCGCCGAGACTGAAAGGAGATGGAAGTTTAAAAAAAAAAAATAAAAAATAATGTTCAGGGATCCATTGCGTTTTCCTCTGCAGAGGTAACGTCGGAGAGTGGCTCGCGCAGGAGGTGTCTCACATGAGGTCGCGGCGCCAAGCAAATCTCGCGAAACATCGTTTGAGCGAACACAGCTCGCAGTTAAAGGGACAGCTCGCCTTTTAATGGAACGGCACAAAACAAACATACTTTGCCCTGTATCGAGGCCTTTAGTGCAGAATAATTGCCATTTAAGTGGCGGGTCTGTGACCAGTAGATTTCATATGTGATGTTTATTCTTTCTCTTGATGGAACAGCAGAAGCTATTTTAAAGTGATGACGCCTGTTAATAAGGCCTGTCCTAAAACACACTATGTTATATACAGGAAATATACCTAGTAGGCCACTAAAGTCTTGGTTGGTTGGTTAATTGGTTAGTTGACAGTGTTGCATTAATACTTTCTCCTGCCTGTCCTATATCACAGCCTGTTATATACAGGAAATAAGCCAAATAAGCCTGTAAGGTCTTGGTTGGTTGGTTGGTTAGTTGGCTGGTTGAATGGTTGGTTGATGGTAATGCATTGCCACCTTCCTCTGCCTGCCCCAAAACACACCCTGATATGAGAAATAGAGCACTAAGATTTTGGTTGATTGGTCGGTTGGCTGCTGGTGTTACATTACTACCCTCTCTCCTGGATATAATCTTGTATCTCTTGTCTTTACAATCTAGTCACTCTCATATCCTGTCGTTCCTCTTAGGGTCTTTGTAGAAAGCAGCTTTCATAGCTGCTAGGCTGCACCAGGACAAAGTGACTAGACTGATGGGAGTTTTAAAAATGTACAATATACATAAATTGGAGCATAAAGCAGGAGGACGTGCATAGAAACAGTTGTTTGCAAGTCATTCTGCCCCCTTTTCTACTGATGCATGAAGCTTAAACAGAGGGCACAGAGCAACACAACTAACTTTGAAATGATGATGCCTGTTTACAAATCACTTTACGACCTGTCCAAAAATACACCCCTGATATATACAGGAAATAAACCCAATAGGCCTCTGAGGTCTTGGTTGGTTGGTAGCAGTTTAATTACAGCTGGCATTCATAATGTTGTATCACTGCCTTCTTCAGGATTTAATCATCTATTACTTCCTCTCTTTTCCAATTTAGTCCCCCTTATATGTCATCATCGCTCTTACGTCTTCAAAGAAAATAGCTTTATTAGCGTCACTTCTTGATTGTTTTCCACAACATGCCCTTACATTTATGTTCTTTCAAAATAAAATTTAAACAACACCATTTACTTGTGCAGTTTATTAATTACTTTATACAGGGTTGGGTTTTTTTTTTATATCACATTGTCACTGTTGAACTGAAATTAAAGGATTAAACAAAATCATTCATATCAATCAATCAATCTTAATGCCTTATAATAATAGTCCATATAACACTGTTACCAAACCAGTATATCTGCTTATGTAAATACGGTATAAAATCAGTTGTATGTGATATTTGTTTTCACAGCACAGGCCTCTTATATAAAATTATAAATTATATTTAGTGTTATTTATTTAAATAGTTAATTTATAATTAATTATTAATAAACATTAAAATGTAAATATGTCAGGTTAATTTCCACCTGTAGTCCCTTATAGACATGGATGTAATTATCAAAATAACTGGTCCTAAGTATGTTCAGAGGCAGTTTCAAAGCACTAGTAATGTTGGTAAACTGCACATCCAATCCTATTGTGTTACTCTACATCGATTGGCTGTTTTATTATTGGAGCCCAGATACAGTGTTGTGGCACTTTGTCACAAAGTCTCACACAATATGATTGACATTATAAGGCATTATCATGGTTAACCAAAAACATGTATAACCAAAATAAATATGCGATGGGGTATTCAGACTGTCCTAGAGGCCGCAAAGCCGCCAAATGTCCTCACTCTTATCCAGGACCAGGACCCATCTTAAAGACACGTCGTTTATTGGTCACTAGTGACATCTAGCGGTCAAAACTGAGACATGTAATCAGCCCAAGTTTACACTGTACGTGGAGCCAGTCAGTAGCTGCTGTTCCTGTGCCTCAGACATCTTGGCGTTTTAATCATGAATGAATGTTACTAATTTGTTTTAACGGGTGGTGGTATGATAAAAAAAAAATGCATTTATTTTTTTAAATAACCGACTCAAGAAACTTCTCTTTTTAAGTGACAAAATGTGTGACATTATTCTTATAAAACCGACAATACAGTGCAAAGTGAGAGTGTGTGTCAGCATTGTTCACCAAAACAATAACAATTCGGTGTGACATACGACCCACTGGCTACGTCAGGATGCGCACGTTTGCATCTCGCTCACGCAGGGTGGAAGTGATGAGAACGGTTCTCCAGTTTCACCAGAAGAATCGGCTGCTAGCTTATTGTAACCCCACACGGGCTTTTCTGGATGTCTGATACATTGCGCAAATTTGTCTCTAAAGTGAACTTGAGCGTTTTATAAGTGTCATAAAGTAGCAGTCAACTTGCAAACATAGCCGACTAGCTGGATGGCTAGTGATAATCAACTGTTAAGCATTGTCGGGCGATCGGCTAGTGATGCTACTCCGGCGGCTAACGCTGCTTTATCCATCCTGCTCTCACTGACATCACTCCGTGTGCGCTGACGACATGAGGTGTCTGCATAACTTTTTATCCGCCGGACGCTCAGTGGCTACACATTTTCCACAATGGACAGTGAACGCAGCAATTGCAGGCCGCAGTTTGGAGACAAAAGCAAGCTAATCTTAACTAGCGAGCAGTCGTAGCTGCTTAGCCTGCTAAAAGCTGCCCTGCCTGGTGTCTGTGTGTATGTGGAGCCGGATTGTAAAAAACAACGGCGAGGTATGTTGTTTAATCAACTTAGCTCTTCCTCTGTCACTGTGTTTTCATTTTTATTTCGCACGTGATCAGGGCAGAGCATTAATAAGGGAGTGTCTTGCAAATCCGCGTGAGTGACACAACAAACTTTGATTACTTTTTGGTATTTAACTACCCATAGTAGCTAGTTCGCTGTTGGCTAGTAGTAAACTTTGAGCTAGTCGTTGATCCATGGGAAAGTACCACTTTGCAGACACAAGCGAGGTAGATGAATTAGGTTCAGCTGAAAGTAACACGGGACCATAGCCCCAGTGTCTAATTATATGGCTGAACCAATGTTATCATCTGTCGTTACAGGAGTAGGCTGTAACATTTGTGTTATGTAAAAAAAAAAAAGCTATCAATTTGCTTTAATTTCTCTTGAATCTGTCAATATCTTGTTATCAGAGTTCACTTGTGGTGACACCTGCTACCCATTTCAGGTTTCTGCACCATGGATCAGGAGGAGGATATGTCAGAGCAAATCCCAGCTTCTTGTTCCCAACCACTGCTCTTCAATCAAGACTTGACTGTGCCTCATCAAGAACCAGCAACACAACAGCTCATTTCTGATCTGGCGATAACTGAGGGTGGGATGAGTAATGGCACCTGTGAAGTTCAAAGTATGACAGCATCACACTCTCCAAGTGACAGTGGAGATGTTTCTGCTGAGGACGACCACCTGGCTGTAAAGAGTGATGGCATCTCAGAGTTTTCTACCTCTGACCTCTCTTTGCCTGAAGTCTGCATTTCCACCAACAGCAATAGCTGTGATGAGGATGATATGAACCATGAGGTCCAGCAAGCTTACAGGATATTCACTGGATTTCTGTTGGAGAAGCATAAAGGGATCACACAGCCATTCCTCGTTCCTGTTGGCCACCAGGAGGCCCACCATGGTATAGGAAATTCCTCTGGTCGGGGTCAGGCACAGCTCAGGCAATCAATGTGCTTGCGGCGGATTGAGGAAAAGTTCATTAACCAAGAGTATGAGACAATAACAGAGTTTGTAGCAGACTTTAGGCTGATGTTGGAGAACTGTTATCGCTACCATGGGGTGGACCACTGGATTTCCAAACAAGCTCAAAAGCTGGAAATTATGCTTGAGCAGAAGCTTACATTGCTATCCAGGTAAACATGTAATTGCCTGCTTGGCTGCCAAATTTTTAATGCACTTTACAGATGCAATCAGAGGGCCCAAATTATGTTCTCTATTTAATATTTAAAATCATAATATACTAATACATTATTGAATAATAACAATATATAAATTATAACTATTATAAGGAGCACTAAACTGTTCAACAAATGTGTTTTCAATGGGATATAGTAGCCTATTATTGACACATTATATTATCATTTTAATGTTGATTTACAATTACAGTCAGAATAACACATCTGCTTTTCCTCTCCATCTGTCAAATGAGGATGCTGCGAGAGAAAACAACCCTAGCAGTGACCTCTAAAGGACGTTTTGGTGCAGAGGAGGATCGGGGATCAGGAGGCACCTCCACAAGAAGGAGACTAGCTATGCGAAGCCTGGCTACTCTCACTGTTGGTGGGCATGAGTCTATTATGGTTCAGACCTTACGACTAGAAGAGCAACAGAGAGCCAAAGAGGAGAGGAGGTGAGTGAATATTTGTTTAATTTTCTGCATAAATAAACCAGTCAACAATCTTTATAGTATGTTTTCTGATTTTGCAGGCAACGTGAGCTTGAGAAGAAAGAGGCAGAAGAAATGTCAGCCAAAGAAGTGGAAGAGTGGGAGCAGACCTTACTGTCACAGGCTTCCCCTCACACTGTGGATACACTTTGGGAACTCCCTGCTGTAGGACATTTCCTCTGCCTGGCTCAGAATGCACTTAACCTCCCAGAGATTGTATTTTTTGAACTGGAGCGTTGTTTGTTGATGCCTCGCTGCAGCCTCCTCCTCTCCAAAATAATGTCTTCCTTATTGTCCCCACCCCAACGGAGGGCCACTCTACACCGCCGGCCTCCGCTGCCATACCGCCACTGGGAGTCTGAACTCAGGCAGCGGGTCATGCTCTGGTATCGCCATGTTGGTTCCTCCTGTGATCAACCAGGTCGAGCTGAGCAACTGGGACTCTGTCACCAATTTTTCAGCACCCTTGGTGAAGTGAGTCCTTTGGAGGAGAAACCTTTTCACTTGCTACCCTTCTACCAGCGAGTGTGGCTCCTGAAAGGGCTTTGTGATCATGTGTATGAGACGCAGAAGTGTGTGCAGGATGCTGTGCTGGGCCAGCCTATCCATGAATGTAGGGAGTCTATTTTGGGCTATGACAGCAAGGAGAATGCATATATACATTTTCCACACTTTTGTGGTGCAGATTTGAGGATCTACCGCCAGAGCCCCAGCATTCCCCCAGCTTTCCCTTTCCCGTCTGTACTGGTCAAAAAGGTTGAAATTGAGCCAGGGACAGAGGGTGATGAGTCAGATGGTATAAAGGCTGAGAGAAACAAAATTGTCGGGGAGTGTTACGGAGGCTCCATGGACAAGGGAGACTTTCAGGATTTTGGAAAGGGTAGAGCAGAGACTTTAAGCATTTTCAAAAAGGAAAATGGGGATGACGGGGAAAATAAAATGTTTAAATTGTGGTCACTGAAGAAAGTGAAGGAGTCTGAATCTGGCTCTTCTGATATGGACTCCAGTGAAGAGTCTAAAATTGTTTCTAAAATATACACTAACTCCATAGCTTTTTCACACACTACTCCTGCTGGAAGAGGTGGTGGGAAAGTGACTTTTAAAGAGGAGACTGTAGAGTTGGAGCATGAATCCAAAAGATTCATGGTGAAGAATGAACAGGATCGTTCATTTCCCTTGATTCATACAATTGCTGAGACACAAGAGCCCTGCCTGAGTGTAGGGGAGCACAGTTACACAGGCAGGTCACCCGCTCGGTCAGTGAATCTGGCCTCCCCAACCAAACCTCTGGGGCTCAAAATGGAGGGAGAAAGTTCTAGTCAAAGAACTTCCTGTTTGGAATGTTGCAAAAGCAAAACAAGTAATGCTAAATTTAAGGGGCATAACTGCTGCTGTGGCACATCAGCAACACAGATGTCTTCTGAGAGCACACAAAACTCAAGTGAAGAGAGGACAAGTGACATAATTTGGACTAAAAAAAAGAAGAGGAAGAAAAGGCAAGAGAGGGAACAGCTGCCAAGGGTTAAAGGAAAGCACAAGCTGCTGCAGCATGTGGAGAGGATGAGGTTGTCCACTGCTGAAGCTGCCAAGTCTGCAGATCAGAGAGTAACTACAATGGTCAAGAGAAAGGATAAGAAGAAAAGACATAAATCAGGTGAGTAAACTCTCAATATTTGTTAGATAAATTATTATTTTTTTAAATGTGGGATAGTTTATTAGTTATCATACTTTGATAACTTTGTTTATTACTTTATTTGTTTTTTAATTCGAACATAACCAAAAATATTGGTTAGTGGTTGACATTATGTCTTTATCTTGTTGACAGAAAAAAAGCTTGAGTGTTCAATGATTACGGACGAACCTGTAGATGAGCCATCATTCAAGGTATTCACACTCAAAATAAAATATTTAACCATTTCTGTGGCAGTATAATTTTAATGATGTAAGTAATCATAAAAAGCTAACAATTTTGTAGCAAATATCAAGTCTTAGTTTGAGCGTCACCTTTTGTTTACCCTTTTCTATCCCTCGTACTTAGTTGAGGTAATACGCATTTTTTTATTTATTTCTCCTTTGTAGTTGGTATGCACCAGTCTTGAGGAGTTGCGAGAGCTGATCAGCAAGACAGAAGACGAGCTTGATGACTTAGAGAGTGCCAAAAAGAGACTGGTGAGTTTTTTTTTCCATAGTTTATTCATAAATTGTCTATCGCTTTATTCTCCACATGAGGGTTGCAGGGTAGCTGGAACCAATCCCAGCTGATATAAAATGAAAGGCGGGGTACACTCTGGACAGGTTGCCAGTCAGACAAACACACACAGGGAGAACCTGCAAACTCCGCACAGAAAGGCCTGAACTGGGATGCAAACAGCGATACTCTTGCTGAGGCAATTGTTAGCCACGTGTGTTACAATGTAGACTTATAATCATAGTTTTGTTCAGTAAACCTAAACACATGCTCCAATGCTTTCTTTATTTAATTACAGAGTGTTTACACATTTTGACATCAGTGACTTGACTGAGATTTCTTTTACATGTTTGACCTGACAGGGTCGGTGGTATTATAGAAGAGAAGCAGTGAAAGACCTCCACAGCACTCTAATCAGACTATTGAATGAGCTGTCACCCTGGGAACCCAAACTTGTTAAGGCCTATCAAAGGAACAGGTAGAGCTTATTGAGTATGAAGTTTGAATGCAACCTCCACTGATAAAAAAAAAACCAACCCTTTCTCTGATAATGCTTAACTTGTAATCAAATTAACCACAATTTTGATTAAGTCAATACTGGGCTAAAAAGAAATCTCTGTTCTGTTATTTCCTGTCTTACATGTGTGTCAGGCTTCGTTTGAAGAAGGAATTTGATGATTTCAAAAAGCACCCAGAGTACAACAACTTTGTGCGTGAAGAGTGTATTTCATCATCATCAGATGAAGATGAAGAGAGAGGTCTAGGGAAGGACATGCTTTCAAGCACAGATCATTACAGAAGATCAGAAGAGGAAGACGGGGATCATATAGTACCCAGAGGTCTTTGGAGTAGAGGTAAAGTAATATTAAATATTATTCAATCCTTTCTGATTCATTTTTGCCTTGCCATGAAGCAAAATAGCTCTGATCTTACGTAATTGACCTAGTGGACCTTTATTGATGGCTAATTAATGCATACCTAATAAACGTCTTTATTATGTTCTCAGCCAGCACCAGGGAGTTTGGGGCTGACTCTGCTGGAGAAACAATAGCAAACTATGGATCTCCCATTCACCCGAACCACTCCCTGATCAGCACAGAGAAAGCCATTAGTCTCCAACCAAGAGCACAGATTGGCGGCAGAAACATTACTTGTGTGGCTGACTCTGGACCACAATCTAGATCTGAACTGACCTCATCAAATCCATCCATGGATTCAAACTTGGCATGGGCAGCCGACTTGCCAGTACAGACCCCACTTTCACCCAGACTGACTATCCTCCACCCCACCATTGGATTACCTAAGGGTTACACACCCATCCCCACCCTGCTGGCAAAGAGTGTGGGAAACAAAGTGACCTTAATGAAAAGGCCTGCTGATTGTGCAGGGTACAACAATTTAGAAGGACAGAGCAAAGGGTCTTTGCTCCCTACCTCTGCGATGGTTACCACAAAACATTCAAAAGCACAAACATCTTCATTCAGCTCCCAGAAAAACTCACATAAAATGCAGGCTCAAGGACAACAAACACAATTACATAGACAGCCAGGAATGGCCACAGTGACGTCAGCTCTTCTTAAAACACAGCAGACAAAACCAAAACAGACTGTATCTAAAAGTGTACCAATACAAGTGGCATGCAGTGTCCCTCAGGGGCTGGGTCAACATGCAGATAAAGACAACAGCAGCCCAGTCAAACTTTCAGTTCACCCAGTCATGAACCATAACACTGGAGAGAAAGACATGCAGCAAGTGGTGATCCTTGCTTCTGATATTCTTAGTCACAAAACTGAAGAAATTGAGTCTTCTTTTCAGCAGCAACAATCAGAAGACATTCATGTCCCAGTTTCTAAAGTGGCCAGCCCCGTATGTATGTCTACCAATGTACCTGGGTTCACCATTCCCGAAAACAGAATTCCTGTTCAGCAAGTGGCTCCCTTAAAAGATGCCAGGATAGTGAACACCCCTTCTCCATCTGTTTCCACTTGTCGGCAACAGGGGACCCTAAATACAGCAGGTTTCCAAGGGACACAAATCTACAATGTCCAATCCAGCACACCACAAGGTATCGTCCCAATCCTTTCATTAGTCACCTCTCCTTCCAGTGCAGTTTCTACTGAGTCTATTAAAATGGCAGACCCTAAGCAGGAGCTGAAGACTGTGTGTATTCGAGACTCGCAGTCTATCCTGGTAACAACTAGAGGAGGCAATACAGGCATCGTCAAAGTTCAGACATCTTCAGACCATGGTGTTTTTGGCTCTTTGTCCACCAGTCCAGTCATCACCATCTCACCACAGTTTAAAGCCTTCCTCCTATCCAAGACATCAGCTCCTTTTTCTTCTTCTGCTCCCTCTCAGACAGCCCCTTCCACCTTCCCATCAGCAACAAGTCTTTCTATAGCTCAACCTCAGAAGCAGGTTCCTTCAGTATTAAAGTCCCTTTCAACTCTTACAACCCCTTTGCACAGTACAGCCACTAGTAGCATCACCAATACAGGACCAGGAAGCCAGGCTGCAGGCACTACTTTTGTTTTAAGTCAAGGCTCCAACACCTCAGCTTGTTCTACAGTTACAAAGAAGATTGGCCAGCTAGTGCAGGCAACTGCTGCCACTTCTCCTCACCAAGCTTCAGTAGTAAAAAATGCAGTCATCCCATCACCAAGAATCACAGGAGTTCTCACACAATCAAAGGTCACCAAGGCTGGTGTAAAACGAGTCAGTACGTACGAGGGATCCCCAGTTACTAAAGTCATACTGGCTACTCCATCTTCCACCTCAAATGTACCCATGTCAAAAGGCACAGCCCCTTCCCCAAAATCACTTCCTAGTTCAAGAGTTGTGTTCATCAGCCAGCCTACAGTCACATCTTCCACCAACTTTATGGGAAGCATTCCAAAGCAGGTGATAGCACCCGGGACTAGTGGACATGTGCTGGCCACTTCATTATCAGATCAGACTTTAAAAATGGGAATAAGCCCAGATCAGTCTGTTGGTATTGGCAACTCAGAAGTGTTGACCAAGGTCAGGAACATCAGTCTGCCCTCAGGTGAGTTTTTTTTTTTTAGGTGATATTTTATTGGAATTCTCCCATCTACTATATGTTTTGTTTTATTCTATATATTTCATTTTTATATGTTGACTTTATAATGTGGTTGAAGACATTTGATGTTTCTAGATGTCACAGTATCCAATTTTGTGAAAACAATGGACCCTTTTTACCACAGACATTTTGACAATTTTCAGGAGGAAAAACACAGGTGTTACTGATAACATTGACAATGACTTTGACCAGTTCAAATGGTCAGGCCAGTGTGGCAGAGTCCGCATGCATGCTGAAACTGCGGAAGTGAAATGGAACATCATTCTTTTTTTAAGGCCTTTGATTTTTCCCCACTCTGACTTGTCAAGGTGGCTGCTTTGGGAAAAAAAAAAGTATAATACACTTGTCTCAAAAAAAAACAAACCACTGTTACCTTCATTAAACCAAAGCAACCATTCCAAATGTGTAATAAAGTAGTAATATGCAACTTCACATTTAAATTAAGCTTTTGAATTAACAAGTTTTTCTCATGTGTCCCAAGGGGTTCTAATACATTTGTCTGGGAAAACGACAACCATTGGGCAGAAGATTGGTGCCTTGTCATGTTCTCCCTCCAAGAACACAGCAGTATCTGTCTCAGATGCTGGCTGTTCAGCAGCCACCAAAGCCGGACTGGTCCAGGTCTCAAATTCTAATACCGTCACAACCTGCTCTGCCCAGCTTGCTTCTCACACCTCTCTGACCACCAGGTCTTCTCAGTGTACCCCTTCCTTCACCAATATCTCTCAAACTGTTGCACCCACAATTACATCTACTACCACCACTCTACCAACAGAAAATCTAATCAAAACACACATTGGCATTTGTCCAAGTCAACCATCCACCAGCACACATGCTCAGAATGACACTACTGTACAAACTAGCCTTGCCCAAAGCTCCACACTCACTCTTGTCAGTCAAAAGTCAAATACTCAAAGTGGCATTGTCTCATCTTCTCCTCACTTTGCTCTCAACACATCTGTTTCCTTGGGAACAACCACCAGTGCCCCATTCTCCACTTCTCCCACTGGCGCAGTCCAGAATAGGATGGTCATCAACACCTCTACGCCCCTTGCTGCTGGCACACAGATCATATTTAACAATACACGCTTTGTAGTCCCTCCCCAAGGTTTAGCTCCAGGCAGCCATGTACTTATCATCTCTAGCCCTGCACCACAACAAGTGCCTACTGCAAGTGCTACTAGTACTGGAGCATCAGTTCCTCTCCAAGGGGCAATGCATGCTGTTGTAGCTCCTCAAGCACCAGTTTTATCCCAGTCTCCTGTCAAGCTGTCTGGTGTACCAGCTGCAAGTTCTCCTATTGTTGCCTGTACACCTGCCATTGGCTCGTCATTGCTAGCTACATCTCCCAGTATTACACCAGTCCAACCAACAGGAACACCTTGCCAAGGCTCAAAATTGTTCCCCAGAAAAACAATCGTGACTACTCTGCCTAGATTTGCGTCTGCACAGGCTCATCCATTTGCATCACCTCCTGTTGGTTCTCCCAAGTCAGGCTGTGTACCAGCCTTACTTACCCCAGTGGTAACCAGTGCCCCTGCTTTTGGCTCAGCCCCGGTTCCAATTAGGTTAGATGCAGCTACAGTCAGGCAAACTGATGGTCCATCCACCATTTTACCTGCAGCAACAAACCCCTTGCCAAGATTTCCAGCACCTCTATCATCTCTGCCAGTCTTACCCAGCCCAGGAAGTGTAACTCTTTCCAGTCCCGTCATACCAGTTCCACCGCCGCTCTGTTCAGCTGCAGCTCCTCTGGTAGCTGGCACATCTTTTCAATCCTCCATCAACCAGCATATCATTTCACTGTCAGCCCCAGGCCAAGACATAAAGCCTCAGAAGACAGCAGTAAGAATTGCAGCACCACCCACAGCACTATCACAAGCGTTACTGCATACAGGACAAGGCAGAAAACATGTGCCTTCAGTCATGCAGCCAGTGCTTCCTGGCACAAGAACACAAGTACTGCCCACAGTGGCTGTCCCTCCAATTGTAAGTGTGGTATCTAGGATGCAGACGCTGCCTGTTGCTACAGTTCCACCAATTGGTAGCACTGTTAATACTTTTGAAACGGCACTAGTGGGGACCCCTCCTCTATCCAGCAGCACTGTAATAATAACTCCAGCTCAACCAATCTCATCACTGAAGACAAAAAACACTGTTCACCCACCTGTCATTCTGACTAGTCAGATACTTGGAAAGCACCCTTTGCAGACACCATCCTTTGGTATTCATGCCAATGTAGCATCCAAGCTACTAATCAGTCCAGATGGTGCTGTTTTGAGCACAGCTCAGTGCCATGTCAATCCATCGGAGCTGACTACCTGCTCCAAACCACTGGATGCACTATTAGTTCCCCCCAACAGTTCCCATATAGCACTGCACACTCATGATTCCTCTTTACAGCCTTCTCAGGCAAACACAAAGTGAGTGATATTGCTTGTAGTAATCTGCCATTTGTTAAATAACTGTTCTCTAGAATGTAATTTGTCTTATGACTTTCATTTAGATTATCAGTTTTTTCTCTCTGGTGAGATCATCTTATAGCTAAACTGTACACTCAATTGAAAATACATACTGTGATTGTTTTCTTAAGTGAAAACCGTGGATGTTGCTCTCAGATGAATGTTGTAGACTACTTGGTTTTTTTCACCTCATGGCCAGTAATGACAACTGTTGTAACAAAGAGTAGAAAATGTGATGTTTGATTAAAAAGAAATGTATTTCAACTGTTTGTAGTACCTTTCAGTGCAATTCAATACTGCTTGAAAAGTTGTAATTGAGATACTTAATTGTTTAACCTTGTTTTAAATTATCCATATGTTTGAATGGCACAATTCAGTACACATACTTTGTCATGTTCTTTTTTTTGACTAGTAACTGAGAGCTACATTTTACTTTTTAGAAATGTAATTGAACAAATAGATCAATTTGTACTACATGTTTGTGACTTTATAAAGTCACATTTATTTATTTTTGCCATGTAGTTTTTTTCAAAAACCTTTTCTAGTTACACTTTCATTGAACAAATGTGGACATTACTGCATGGAAATAAATAATGCAACTGTCCCTAGCAATTGTTTGCACAGATTTCTTATACACAGGCTCTTTTTTGACAACGCTTTTATTGTTTTTTGAAAGATCCTACCAAATTATATACATTTTGTTCATACACGTGAATGGTTTTACTTGGTGAGAGATTTTATCATTTTGGCCATTGATATATAGCTGTGAAGCATTCGAGAAACCATATTGACAGCAACATCAGATTATATAGATTAAGTTAGAGTTTGTCGTCTGTTATTTTCCTCTCTTCTTCAGACACCGTCCACAGATGTCCTTTAGGGGGAATAGGGAGGAGGCAGTGGACCTGAGGAAATCTTTTCATAGACTGGAGGAGCATTTGGAACCTGGAGAAGAGTAGAACAAATAGATTCATATGAAATAATTTAAAATACTGAAAGATCTCAGTTGACTGGATTACATTTTTCACTGAACCTCCAATATGCTTAGACAGAAGTTAATATTAACACAATTCTTTTACTTGCTGATCATTTTACCAAAAGGGAAATTTACATTTTTCACAAATTTAATTTGTAATAATCCACATTTTAATCTCTGTTTAAAATCAAACTTGTAGAGTTCTGTTATTGCCACAGTGAAATAGTAGAGCGGAAAGGATGGGATGATCAGCATCATCTCATATGATCTGAAACCAAGCCTCCACCCGCCTCTCTTTTGCACTCACATTCCTCCCCTTGGGAATGAGACCTTTTTAATTCCTAACTGAGGTCTGGTGACATGGTAATCTCTCCTCCAGGCTTCCATTGGCCCAGCTTCACATGCTGTTCTCTATATTCAGAGTCCTGAGGCTTCTTACTAAACAATTGTCCTCAGTCAAAGACTGTAGACTCTACTACTTAGTAAACAGCTGATTGGTAGAATTTTATTAGTGATAGACAATATTATTTTCTGTCATTGTGTGTATTTCTATTTATTTACCCCCTGCCTTTAAAGTCCCTTACCAAAGGCCTGAAGCTACCAAAGTCAGTGAGAGCCATCTTGTTATCTGCTGAAGGTCCTGCCTCTGAATACTGGCCTCCTGTGTAACCGGCTGACCCCAATGTAGGACTCTGCAGAAAAGAGAAAGATATGTAAAGAATTTTGTCATTGACAAAGAGAAATAAACCAAGTGGTGGGGGGGGGGGGGGGGGGAAGGGGGGGGCTAAGTGAAAAGATCTAACAAACCAAACAATGCTCTCTTAAGTAGTGAATCAAATAGAGACATATGTATCGGTTGACACTTAAATTTAAGTGTGGAAGGCCAATGCTTCAGTTAAAGGGAATATGATGGACTCACCCTGATAATTTTGTAGCCACTCCTCTTCTTGAAGTACCAGCAGCCCAGAATGAACAGAGCTGCCAGGATCACCACCAGGAATGTGATGCCCACTGCCCTAGAATTAAAAAGAAATCACAAACATTTTAATAGATAGACCAGAGAGAGTCCTTTCAAAGCACTGAACTCCTCCAATATCAATCCACTCCCCTATCCTCAGAAAATTCATCCAAATCTGTGCATTACTTTTTGAATTATGCTGCTCACACAGAGACAAACAAAACAGGGAAAAGCATGGTCAAAAACAGAGGTAATAAGATAGATTCAATACTCAAGATTTTATTGTCATGTGGTTGTATAACAAACCTTAACTGAGCAGCAATACAAAATATAAATAAGGGACACAAATGGAATGATTTTTTTTTTTGTATTTACATCAAATACATGATAAGTATATACAACAAATACAAATATTTGATACAACCAAGTGTCATTCCCTGACTTTAACATGAAATGGAAACATACTCCTCAGCTCTGACATATCCTCCTCTGCTGCTGGCGAAATAGATGTTGAAGTCTCCACGGGGCATTCCGTCTGTATGATTACACCGCATCAAGCTAAAAGTCAGCAGAAAATTATGTTACAACCTGAGCCTGAAGACTTCTTCAAATGTCTACATATGCTCACATTTACTTTCACATCATTCAAGTAAATGTAGTTAAAGAATGACCCGTGTATATAATATATATTTCAGGTGTCATATCATTCATATCTGTTTGAATCTACACTAAGTATACTTTTGTTTAGAACAATACTGTTTTATTATTTCCACACCAGGATGCATATCAGAAAACAAATGCACACTGTCACAACACACAAGATTATTGGAGCTTGGCACTTTTTACTCATTTGCTATTCTTTGGATATAATAAAAATATAAAGTACAACTTAGACTATATTTTGTTTATAGTATTTCTCTTAGAAGAAGGGACATGAAAACATAAAATCTTTTTTTCTTTTTACATTTTTGTCACAAATTATGGTATCTATCTATAATTAGTTTCCAAATAAAATTGCAAAGCATAAAAAGTGACATCTGAGCAATTTAGGCTTATTGTCAAGATTAGGTGAAGACATCAAAAACAATAGGAAAAAAAAAACTATCACTATTTTAAAGTGTATGTGACAGAACACTGTCAGTCATCATGACAGGGACAGCATCACTTGTTGCAGATGTAAAGAATCAATGCCAATGAATCATCTATTAGTCCTGTCTGATGAGATTATAACTATTTGGAGCTCAGTTGACAAAAATCTTGTGAAAAATAAGACAAATTCTGTGTAAAATATTCCACAATCTCCTTAATTATGCTGCTACTGAAAGAAAACAAGAATACAAACAAACAAACCACAATCTTACCAAATTGGATAATTGGATTTTGCAGCTCCTCTGATCAGGATTGCTTCTCTAAACAAATGGAAGACTGCCTCCACACAGCTCCTATTTGTTTCGTTCCTCAAATATGTTGCCTGTGTGTGCTGAAGAGCAGAGAAGGGCAGAAAGCCCTCATGACCGTCACGGGTTAGAGGCTCATGCTTAAACCCACTGAAGCAGAGTAATTACCGTGAAACCCTGCAGGTCTAAAATGCAGCAGCCCCCAATAAAAGGATCAGCTGCTGGTTGGTCATACTGTAACAGTGTGTGTGTGTGTCTGTGAGATATACTTGTCTAAGAGTTACAGTAAAGCCTAATTGGGCCTCAAATCAAATAAATAAATCATACATTTCTGATTTAAATAATAATAAAAAAACAACTAAAATATGATTACTGCACAATTTAAGAGAAGTACCTACAATATTTTTAAAATACAGTAGGCCTACAAAAACAGATCATCATTACAACTGCAATGCTCACTTTTAGGCAAAAAAAGGGAAAAAAAGAGGGAGCTTTCCATCTATTTGAAAACACAGCATTTTTTATTTTTTTTTTATTTGTAGTATGTCGAGACAAAGGTTAATATTTCACATGTATAGTTTTGATTAAAACATGCATGGGTTCCACATATTAAAATCAATGCCAAAACAAAGGCATAATCACTCAGGGGATCATAATTTAAAAGTAATAGAAATAGTATAAACCCCATTAACTGTTTTTCTCTCACCTATTAAGAATTTGTTAATTAATATTTTATGAAAATATGTTGAATGTTTGAAATTTAATGTGAACAATGAGCGGGTGGCCAGAATTAAAACATTTTGTCACCTCTTGAGGATTTATTAATGAGTATTTTACTATCAGAAATTATGCTGAATGTTAAGCTGATTTTTTCTTTAAATGTGTCAAAATTTCAACAGTAAATTGCCTGAAATTTAATGTGAACAATGATTGGGAGGCCAGGAATAAAACATTGTGTCACTTTTTAAGGATTTATTAATGAGTATTTTACTATCAGAAATTATGTTGAATGTTGAAATTAATGTTCCTTTAAATTTGTCAAAATTTCGAAAATAAAATTGCTTGAAATTTGATATGAACAGTGAGTGGGAGGAATAAGAAAATTTTTTTTAAATAAATATTTCACAGGAAAAAATATAGATTATTAAGAAATTCTACAGTAAAATTGCTTGGGAAATGATATGTACAATTGTTAAAGAAACCCTGCAAAATTGCACAGCCAACAACTATGTCCTAGAAAACAAACAAACAAAAGCCAGAGCTGTTGACTTATAACAAAATGACTCAAGACATGTCAAGGAGAAGAGGAGAGACACAACAGGATTAATTGCCAATTTAATAATTTATTGAAAATAGGTAAACATGGTGGAGTTGAATAAAGCACAAGGTCCATCAAAAGTAAAGTAGTAAAGAACCTTGAAGAGAGAGAAGGGGAAAAAAAATGAAAACAAGCTTGTGAGACTGAGGCACTATCACTTTTCTGCTGCCACCTCCCACAGAAAAGGGGTCATAACACAAATGTTTGTCTATCACACCAAAACACATTTCATCTCTCTCCACAAGAGGGAGACCAAAACCTATTAATAAAAAGTTTGTCTCCAGTGTGCATACAGTATACATGGGCAGCCCATGGCCAAATGCCTAATCCCAGCTGGAAGGTACACCCTGGACAGTTAACCAGTCCATCACAGGGCCACACACATAGAGACAAACCATACACTCTTGCATACACACCTACAGGCAATTTATCTAATTTCCCTGATCAGGTCAGTGACAAAAATAACTGTTGAGTAAAAGTGGGTGATATGTGCTTAAAATTATATTAAGATATTCCATCATGACATCATAATAACAATATTTGTGGCAAAATTTCATGGAATTTCAAAATAAAATTGTTTGTGTTGATTTATAGTTCACAATACAATCATATTTATGGTACAAAATTAAACTTTTCATTTAAAAAAATGAAATTCATTATTATCATTATTATGCCATACTTAGTGGCAGGCCACACGGAATCTCTTGGTTTGAGACCTCTGGTATAGTTGTTTTAAAACTAACATGTTTGGTAGCCCACTATGCAAACAGAAAAGAACGGCTCCACCCACATAAATCTGATGCATAAACCAACAAACAATATGTAGATGTTAGAAAGATGTTAGATGTTATGAAAGCATGCTTACATCATTTCTTGTGTGCAAAGGTTACCACAGTTTGCTGACATGCGTGGATAATATGATAATGCCCTAATGGACAAAAAGGAACCTTCTAGAGTGGTAAAAAAATGAGGGAAGTGCCCTACCAAATGAGGCTTCTTAAGCAAAATATAAATAAAAAAAATTATTGTTTCCAAAGGAATGTCTTTCTAGTGGAGAAAAGTGAGACACTGCTCTATGAGATGCCCTTGCCACTTTGTTTCCCATGGGTGCCCTTCTAATCAAAAAGGGTGCAGTTATAAAGTTCCGTACTTATATGACAGTTTACCAAGGGGTGTCCTTAGACATGTAGAAAATGCCCATCTTTGCAATAGAAATTGATGAAACAATAATGTGTGGAGCTCCATATAGACGTCCTCATGATATTCAGTCCCCAGGACCGGGCTGCCTTTGGCCCCAGCTTGCACTTTGGACATGCCTGCTTTAAGTGTACTAGTGGTGCTGGGTCCACAAGTGCCCTTTTAATTTTCATCCCCTGCACTTCCAAAAGTCTGTGCTTTCCACTGATATTCGTAATTCCTGATTACATTCACTGGCAAACCAGAGGATTACTTTATTTTTATTTATGGTCTATGTTGGTAATTCTTTTGGAGCGCTGTGGGGGTGCGGGCACCACAGCCCAATCTTGCTTATGGCAACATAATGGCTAGGTTCGGCCCTGCTCACAGGGATGACTGACGCTGTGTTTGGCTGCTGAGAGGAGCTGTTTGAACTGTAGGACGGAGAGGGAGCTAGAGGCTCTTCTCCAGCTCCAGCTGCTATCCTGCTGCTCCTCCCCCCTCCTTCTCCTCCTCCTCCTTCTCCTTCTCCTCCACCAGAACCACTTCTCTTTCTCATCACATCCGAGGTAAATAATCCAGATTCAACAATAACAACCTCTCTTCAGACACATTATTCACCTTCGCGGGTGTCTCCGCTCAGTCAGACGCACCAGGCCACCGCTGGGAGCCGTCACCGGGATCAGACAGGGGGGTAATTCTTATTTGTGATGGGGTCTTCTTTGCTTTGTACCCTGCTTCCCTGGCGTCGGGTCGGGGTTACGCTTCCTTAGGCAAGTCCGAGGTCCACTATGTGAGCCAGAGATGCTACAGTGAAGGCCACAGCAAGTCGAAGGTGAATATCTAAACCAGTACGCGACGTGTACATTTACAAAGAGCGTCACAGAGTCGGCAGCTCTCGGCTAAATGGCTTTGATGCACTCCCGGTGATGCTAGCTCAGGCAAGTTACACATATAACCTAGCCACTTAGCATTCGCTAGCTGCATTTCCAGTTGTTGCTAGCCGGCTAACAACACCTAGTTGGTTCTAGTCACTTTCACAAACGTCGTTATCTCACTTTCATGTGTTTACTACGCCATAATAACAATAACTGAGCAATACCGTAACTAAGGGTGTCAGTGTGAGCTAACGTCGTTGTAGTGGTTTAGGCAGGCACGTTAAACTTAATTGGCACCGGAACAAAAGAAGTAATTTGATATATAAGTACTTCACACGGTTGTATAAATTGACTTGTTTTTAGTTCAGTATATGTTAGCAGCTAGAGAGAGTTGAAAAGAAGACCCAGGTAAGCTATTGCGAAGAGATAAAAGATGTTAAGTCACACAAACAGTAACTTTTTTTTTTTTTTTTAACAAAAAGCAATTGTTATTACAGATTTGTTACCACTTGATTTGCATTTGCAAGGCACACTGCACTTTATCTGTTCAAGAGTTTTAAAATAATTTTCTGCACACTTAAATGCCTGCAACTACTCTTATTGCAAAACAAACGCTAAACTCCCAATCACAGGACCATCAGGACAATATTTGTATCCAACACTGTTGATGCCATGCCCTTACAGCTATTGCAGATTAGATCTGAGATATAACTACAACTGAAATATAAGTCAGCTCAAGCACTCAGAGAGTGCAAACCTCTTAGGGTTTCTTAGTTTCTCACAGTGTCAATATATTTCTTCTCTCACAAGGTTGACAACTAAATCTGGAAACACATTGGAATCACCATGAAAATCTTCCTTAGGCCATATCCCACATCCCCAGAAAATATGATGGAAATCGGTATTTTACTTTATGTATGCTGCACACAAAGAGATTTGGCCAAAAGCATAACAATCTTTTATGAAGATAATCATAGAAAGCACCCAGATTGCTCAGACATCTGCCAAGGCCTCTCAGTATATCTTGGTGCCTGTACAAAAAATAGAAAACAACCTAAATTTGTTCTTAACTTTTAAACAACCAAACCTCATTGGTAGTGGTAATACATGGCGCACATTTCGCACCCAGAGAAGGTGTGTATTTATAGGGTAAAATGCTAAGGAAAGGAGATGGCTTGGACACAAGAAACTTCTGTTTTTGGCATTAGCAATCGCAACAGATCAATAGGTTGTAAGTAAAGACATGCCCAGGCTTGCCCTTAGGCCATAATCAATCTACATCAGAGTACAGTTTTGTTGGTTCCATAATAATGCACACTCATGAGCTGACACAGTTTTAATTCCCCCATCCAAGAAGGGGCACACTTGAGTTACATGCAAAATACACTTGCATCTTGAATATTAGTATTCCTTAGCTAATGGGATCAGCACTGCATGTAATGGCACCCAACCTTTTGAAGGTAACATGCTTTAAATGTGTCTGTTGACACTTTTCTGTCTGCAGTATTTTGGAGATGTGAGAAACAAGAAGAGATTGGTGATACTGAGTAGCCTGTGCATTGACACAACCTTGTGACCTCATCTTCAGCATGAATGGTGATATGCCTCATGTCCCCATCACTACTCTTGCTGGAATTGCTAGCCTGACAGACTGTAAGTACAACATCATTTGTAATCCTCTTCACACAACCTAAACATGCAAACTAAAATGTGGCAAGAGTAAGCGATGCTTGACTGAATGAGCAGTCATATTGCATTACTATATTGCAGAATTTTGACATGCTTTCATTTTACATGGTTATGTACAAATTAAATAAATTGAACGTTTTCCCAAAAGCTTTATATTTTTTTTCCTGCTTCTTTTTATTTACCCCCAACCTAACCTGTCTTTTTGTGATCCTTTTTAGTGTTGAACCAGTTGCCATTGCCTTCTCCACTCCCTGCTACTACTACTAAGAGTCTGCTCTACAATGGGAGGATCTCTGACGAGGTCAGCAGCCTCCTTGTGTGTCGGGATGACAATCTGGTGACTCAGCTGGCACATAGCCTTAACCAGGTCTCCACTGAACACATGTAAGTACCGCTCATTGATGTGTAATACCCTGTGGCTGCACCAATTTGATGCAGCCACATGATGATGTTATGCTATCAGTGTTTATCAAAATGCATTTAATTTCAGTGTTGACATTACCGTCAAATTGTTTCCAGGTCAGTTCTTGCTCCAAGTTTTTGGAATCATTGATGTTTAGCTGTTTCTGCACTGAAGGTGTTAGAGATTAGAATTTAAAAGTCAATTCTGCATGGAGGAAAATGGGTAATGACTATATTTCCTGAAATTTGACAGTGGACTGTTATTTTGTTGCTTTCCAGAGAGTTGAAGGACAACCTGGGAAATGATGAGCCAGAGGGTGACCTGCCAATTCTTCTACAAACTCTGCTCTCCAGGAACCCTAAAATCTTCAGGGACAAAAGTATGCACAACCCAGTATAAGGTTTGGGTTGGGCTGAGGAGGAGGAACTGAGTCATTGCTGTTGAATCTGCTGTTAAACTCAGAGCATGCTCTCTGCCTGGGTGTTCTAATTATTCATTTGAGCATTTCTTGCATCAGATGCATTATTTGTGTGTAGTTTCACTACTCTAGTGGTTCCCAGATTGGGAGACATAGTTTTTCTATTGAAAGAACACAGAATTTAAACTTTATGTCTTTTCAAAGCAGACATTTTTGCTTTTCAAACACAAGTGTCTGCTATTACGTCTACATGGTTTTAAAATAATCAGTGGAACTATCACTGGTAAATGTTTATAATTCCACTTGTGTTTGCTGTGACAAGTCAAAAGAAGTTTTGGTTTCCGAAGCAGGTGTGATTCTGAAGTTAATGAAGTTAGGTTAATATATGTAGATAATTACACTGTTTCTGTCTTATTATGCCTTTATTATTCTGTATAAATGAATGGAAACCATTTTGACCAATTGTGGTAGGAAAAGCATGTGTAATAACTCCCAAGTTTCAGGGTGCATACTGGCTCTCTTTGACACTGTCCAGACATACATGAACTCAACGGTGTTTGGTTCAATCACAGGGAGAAAGCAATGCAAACCCAAATAGGGCTTAAAGAATAGTCTGTGTGTTGAGCTCAACTTAATTCAAAGACGAGAAACTAAAAGAATTGGTATATTTCTGTATGAAGCCATCACTATATTATCACTATTTGTGCAGTTTTAGCCAAAAGTAAGAACTAAGTGTTTCTGATCCTGTGAAATCCTATTACAAAGATGTGTTCAATGTGGACTTGTCACTGCACACTTGCATGAACTTAAGCTCCAAGATAAACCTTCTTCATTCTCATGAATTTATAACCTGTACTGATACCGTTTATGTTTAGATGAAGTAACAAGTGTAGAAGATAGAACTTTAATTTTCAAAATTTTACATTAACTCAAATTACATTTGAGTTAATATAATAGACCTCAAAATATAAATATTGAGATTATAGTTTTAATACTGTTATAAATAAATACATTATAAAGTTACAATTTCATTATGTATACATGGTATTAGCTATTAGGTAATGTTAATTCTCTGTTTTTGTTGACACTGTTATTGATCTAGCTAAATTTAGTTGTGGTGCTATATTGCTTTTATTTTGTTCTAGTGTAGAGTCAGGAAACTGGGCACTGGCTTAAACTCATTGGTGAGTTAACATCTGTTATGATGTTAACTGACATGAACTGTAAAGTAGATGCATTAACTGTAAAATGTTAACACACTGGAGCAAACTACCTTCAAGTTTCTGTTACCTATGAACACAGGAGAGATTTGGTGCTGTGAAAATGTGTATACTCTATATTAAAATTTGTGTTTGCATAACATTAATCATCTATTTTTTCTATCTATCTTGCAGGTGTAATGCAGCAGCAAATGGTACAACAGTATAAGATATCCCAAAATCAAATGCATGGAAGTCCAGCCTCAAATTATCAGCAGACTACTGTCTCTCAAAGCCCCTCTGGGTAAGTTGGTGACAGTATAATATCAGATGATATAAAAGCAAAACCATCGGCACCCCCACTGAGACCACTTCTTAATTTCCCTTTTTACAGATGCTTTACATCCCAACAGTCTGGGTCAGCTACCCGCTTTGGACCTCAGCAGAACAGCCCCATACCTAGTCCCTATACTCCTCAGAGTCCTGCAGACTACATGCAGTACAATCCTCCCAGCTATTCCCAGCACCAGCAGACACAGCAAGGTGAGTGCAGTGAGAAGTTAGGAGAAATGTGCGCGGATTATTACTCACATAAGATTGGTAACGCCCTTAACATAAGCTGTCTAAATCCCTTAATTATGTCTTTGTTTGATTTTTTTTCAAACTGACACCACTTGCTCAGGTTTTCAGATACAAACACAACCAAACTCCAAAACTAGTCATATAACATCACAATCTTTGATACACATTTATGTGTGTTATATTTTATTCTATTATTAGACTAAATATACTAATATTTAAACTGTAATTTTTATTTATTTATTTTGCTCTTTGTTTTAGTTTCTGGAGGTGCAAGAAATAGCCATGACAAGGTCGTTGGGCAGCCATCTAGAAATTCATCAAATCATGCTGCAAGGCTAGGCTCTAGTGAAGAATACATGAACATGGCACACAGATTTGGAAATGAGGTAATACAGAGAACCAAGATATTGTAATGTGAGCATCAGTAGATCAGTAAATAATGTCTTTCTTGTGTCCCAACAGAATGACCCCTCTATGAGGGCTGCTGCATTTTCAGTTAAATCACCACACTCTGTGTGTTCACCTGCTGGGAGTGAAGAGGCTGCAAAACGTATGCTACCTTAGCAACAAGTTTATTCTTAAGTAATAACTTGCTCAAATTCATATTCTGGTGCTCTCTTTCTTTACTTTGAATTTATTTGTGTTTCAGCAGGATCCAGGCTTCCTCTTATTAGGCAATCACCTGATGTTCCCCTAGGTGCAGCACCTGACCTGCTCCTAACCTCTGCTGACCGCAAAAAGAAGCAGAGACAAAGGAATAAAGAAGAAAATGAGCAGATGGACAAAAATGCTTTGTACGACATTGTTGGTTCTCCATCAAAAGACTCTGCCAGGCTGACGTTAAAACTGACCCGAGTGAAGATTCCAGATTTAGATCAGTCTGGACAACTTCCTCCTCGGGCACATATGGACTCAGACCATGATACTGATTTGATGAATAATAATCAGTTATCGCGGGATGCCCAGGACCTGTCACATAAGTTTGTTGCTGAGGAACAGGTAAACTGTCAGCAGGTTCCTGTTCGGCTAAATACCAAGGACATTGCAGTCGTTGGTGGGGCTGTGTATGAGGACGTTGAGATGGACACACTTGCAGAGATTGAAAGAATAGAATGTGAGTCAGCCAGTGAGAGAGAACGATGGTCTAAAGAAGTCCAGGATAAAGGTGATTTACTGAGTTTTATTTCCTTTCCTAAGTCTGCTTTTTGTTTAAGCTTGTCTAAACTGCAGTGTTCTTGGTTGCAGACAAGCCACTGAAGAAACGCAAGCAAGACTCGTATCCTCAGGAGTCTGGAGCTGAGGCAAGTGATGGGCCTGCTGTACAAGGTAGCATTACTGGAAGCAAGGTGACACCCAAGAAGACAAGTCCTGCAAATAACTGTACCAGTCGACCTGCTTTGATGGTCAGTATCGACCTGCAGCAAGCTGGAAGATTGATAGGACAACCTGTAGTGGTACTGGAAGCACGGAAGTTATGTGAAGACCAACTACTGCACTTAAATACAAAGGCTGATGCAAAAGTAGATAATATAGGTGAAAACAAACCCAGGATCAACCAGCAGCATGCTGACTGTCCTATAAAGTCTGGCTCAGATAGGCAACCAGAAACCCCTAAACGAAAGCAGCAAAATCAGCAGGATTTCAGACTCAGACATGATGGCCAGATGGACAGTGGCAATGGGCACTTTGATGAAAGATGGCCAGATGCTTCATGGCAAAAACACGACCGGCGTTTAGACTCACACAACAAAGAGGAAAGCAACCACAACCACGTCAACCAACCTGAGACTGCAAAAACTGCCAACAAGATAGAACGTAACTCCAGACACGGAGAAGAAAAAGTCAGAGAAAGAGACAAAGATAAAGAAAAGGAGAAGGACAATGACACCTGTAGCGAAAAGGAAAAGGACAAAGATGGAGATAAAGAAAAGGACAGAGACAAAGACAGAGGTAGAGAAAAGGAAAAGGACATGGACAAAGACAGAGATAAAGCAAAGGAAAGGGACAAAGATAGACCAAAAGAAAAAGACAAAGATAGGGATAGAACAAAGGAAAAGGACAAAGAAAGAGATAGAGCAAAGGAAAAGGACAGAGACAGAGCAAAGGAAAAGGACAGAGACAGAGCAAAGGAAAAGGACAGAGACAGAGCAAAGGAAAAGGACAGAGACAAAGCAAAGGAAAAGGACAGAGATAGAGCAAAGGAAAAGGACAGAGAAAAAGACAGAGATAGGGCAAAGGAAAAGGACAGAGAAAAAGACAGAGATAGGACAAATGGAAAGGACAGAGAAAAAGACATTGATAGGACAAATGGAAAGGACAGAGAAAAAGACATTGATAGGACAAATGGAAAGGACAGAGAAAAAGACATAGATAGGACAAATGCAAAGAACAGAGACAGAGATAGAGCAAAGGAAAAGGACAGAGACAAAGACATAGATAGGACAAATGAAAAGAACAGAGACAGAGATAGAGCAAAGGAAAAGGACAGAGACAAAGACATAGATAGGACAAATGAAAAGGACAGAGACAAAGATAGAGACAGAAAAAAAGATAGAGACAAAGAGAGAGATAGAGAAAAGCACAATGAAAGAGACAGAAATAAAGATGGAGGTAGAGACAAAGATAGAGATAGGGATATACTTAGGGATAGAGTTAGAGACAGAGATGTCAGGGAAAAAAAACACAAAACACTGACAACAGAAAATGACCATCGACAGTCTCCTGATCATCAAAATATTTCTGAAAGCCCCAGAGTTAAGCAAGATGGGGGCCAGAGGACAGTTAGTTCAACCCTACAGAGCCCCCAAAATAAAAAAGAAAAGAAAAGCGGGGATGGTATCATTCAGTGCCGAGTTGGGAACAAACAGCAATTCAGTGAGACAAAACTTTGTGAGTTCCCCTCATACCTTCTTGGTAGCAAGACAGGGAGTCTGAAGAACTTTGTGATTCCTAAATTGAAACGAGATGGGAAAGACAAGGATTCACTGCTTCCGAGCAAGTTGATACAGGGCTGGAGTGAACCCCTTGTCAGACTGGAGAGAGTGTCTTTGGTAGAGAACTTAAGCAAAGGACCTAAGCCCATTGTCATGCTTCAGAAACTCAGTGTTGATGAGGTTAAACGAATCATTAAGGAGGGCAGGAATGTACACAACTCAAGACCTGGAAACTGGACTTCCTTTGATAAATCAGGGAAAGGTATAATGTATTTTTGTTGTCTCTTCTTGACTCACCTATGATTTTTGTGCTGAAAGGTCTCACCTCTTCTTCTTACAGAGACATCATATTACGAGAGGACTAACAAGCGAAGGCACAGTATGATCAATAAGAAATCCAAGTACACTGAGGAGGACTCAGATGATGATGATAACAATGATGATGACTCTGACCACAAGTGTAAGTATTACATAAAAAAAGTCTTTACATATCTTTTTATAAATGCGAAAAAATGGGAATGTGTGACAGAAAAATGTTACACCTTGCCAAATGCCTTCTACCTTTGAATATTATATTGACATATTATTTGTATTTTTATTACATTTTAATAAATTCTGCAATTCTTTGTGGAACCCATCCTATTCTGTTCCAGCTGCAAGGAAAAGGTCCAAGAAAGACAATGACAAGACATGGAGGAACGAAGAAAGAAAAGGCTCTGGAGAACACCACCGAAGCAGAGGTTCTTATAATGCTCGCCGGGGAACAGGTGGACGCCATCGTGACTGGAGCCCCAGTGAATCTGATGAAGGCTCTCCACCACCAAGCCTGAGTGATGGTAACTAGTCTTTTTGCATAAATGCAAAATCAACAAAGACAAAAAGATAAATAATTGGGGACAGTGTGGTCACTGTGCAGGCAAAATATATCATAGATTTTAATTAACCAGTGCTAATTGTGCTACACATTTCAGTGTATGATGCCTGCGTCTCATTTAAATTAGCTCAGACCATTTAACTTGACAGTTGGGTCATTGTCCTTAAATCTTAATTTATTAAATGATTTGGTGCTCAAGTGTTTGTTGCTGCTGTCAAGAACCTGACTGACCATTGTTGTGGTGGGGTTTTTTGTTCAGTTGCCAGAAAATTGAAGAAAAGGGAGAAACAGAAGAACAGAAAGGAATGTGATCCCAAAATGACACTAGAAGGTATCATTTTAACACTTGCAAGTTTTTTATAAAAATAAATTGGTTTATTAGAACATATGTTTATGCACTAAATTGTTTTTATTCAATAGAAATGATGGACTCCTCCACATTTAAGAGATTTGCAGCCAGTGTGGATAACATTCTTGAAATCCTTGACGATGTGGACCTGACTGCCCTAGGTAGACAGTTTCTATAGTTCTTGATATTTATTTAAGTGGTGAAATAAAAAAATGCCAACATATAACTTTTTACCCTCACACAGATGATGATGAGATACCTCAAGAGCTCCTTCTTGGAAAGCACCAGTTAAGTGAGTTAGGCAGTGATTCTTCTAAGATTAAAGCTATGGGCATCTTTAACAAGGTAAGAGAAATATATTTGTGCACATGGTCACATCACTGCTGCATTTGTATAAGTGTAATCATCATCTAGTGTTTTCACAGTTTTCATCTAGTAAGCTGGTAAAAATTTTGAATACCCTCGAGAAAAACATTCAGGACAGTGTCAAACTTTCTACACTATTGAATCACGTGAGTTAACACAAGATTTTTTTTTTTTTTAAGTTGTGGAATAATAGTCTTACATAATTCTGCTGAATTTTATTGCTTCTCAAGCCTTCACTTTTTTGTCCTTTTATTATTTATTATTATTTTATTTTTACAACTTTGTAGGATAATGATTCCATGGATGAGGAGCGGTTGTGGCGTGACCTGATCATGGAGCGGGTGACCAAGTCTGCAGATGCCTGTCTAACTGCACTCAACATTATGACATCGCCACACATGCCCAAGGCTGTGTACATCGAGGATGTGATTGAGAGGGTGTTGCAGTACACAAAGTTCCATCTCCAGAACTCTTTATACCCCCAATATGACCTGGCCTACAGAACGGATTCCCACGGAGGTCAGTGATGTTTTCTTCTCCTCTTGAATATAGGAACAGCTGTTACATATTGAGGGAATGATTATAATGACTGACATTACTTATCCTGGGAATTTTATTGTGGATGTCTGATGTTGGTATTTCTTCCTCACATAAGGTGGCATGCACATTTTGAAGTCCAAGAAAGTAAAAAATTCCAGCCACAAACAGAAGGTGGTAGTCACACTCTACAACAAAGTGTGTGATATTGTCAGCAGCATCTCGGAGCTCCTTGAGATTCAACTGCTAACTGACACCACAATTCTCCAGGTGAGACTCTAAATGTAGTCGAGCAACATTCACATTCTCGATGACTCAACTGTTGAGCTTCAACATACCTGATTGCTTCTGTGTTGGACTTTCAGGTGTCCACCCTGGGTATTACACCGTTTTTTGTAGAGAATGTCAGGGAACTGCAGTTATGTGCCATCACACTCGTGACAGCAGTAAGTATGTCAAGATATACTAGTGTCGTTTTCGTAGGTCATTCTGCTGTTAAGACTGAAGTTGTTTAATGAAGTGATCCTACAACACATGTATTGTACATCGTTATAATTTGTTTCATTTTGCTCTCTCTTAGGTTTTCTCTCGTTATGAGAAGCACAGGCAGCTCATTCTTGAAGAGATCTTCACCTCCCTTGCTAGACTGCCCACCAGTAAACGCAGCCTCAGGAACTTCAGGTAAACTACATCTACAGGGAATATCTGTTCAGTGGAATGACAAATAATAACAACCTCTTGTCGCTTAGTAAACCTAAGGATACAAATGTTTCTTCCTCAGGCTAAACAGTTGTGATTCAGATGGCGAGTATGTGTATATCCAGATGGTCACAGCTCTGGTTCTTCAGCTCATCCAGTGTGTGGTTCACCTTCCACTTGAGAGAGAAGAAGAGGATGAATCTAAGAAGAAGGTAGCGACAATTTATTTACCGTAAATTCCGCTCTATAAGTCGCTACTTTTTTCCCATGCTTTGACCCCTGCGGCTTATAGAGTGATGCAGCTTATTTATGGATTTTTATGATTTCCTCAATCACCCCATCGGGATAAATAAATAAATAAAATCTGAATGGATATTTACGACCAAGTGGCCACCAGAGGGCGCTTGAGCAGCGCAAGAGCAAGACAGACAGGTTGAAGAGATACTGTAATGCACCGGGGAAGATGCTAGTTTAATTGTGTTTTGAACAGTCTTTTTGCGCTTCATGTACACACCCTCGTCATGAATAACACAAAGAAATGCTTATGATATAGCTTTTAAGTTAAAGGCGATCGATTTGGCTGTCCAAGAAGGAAACAGAGCTGCTGCACATAAGCTTGCTGTATTACAGCTGTTTTACTGCCGTGTTTAGTAATTAAACATTTAAAATAATTTTTCTGTGTACCATAAAGATCTCATGTTTCAGCGTGGCCACCTGTGGCTTATAGTCAGGTGCAGCTTATATGTGTATTTTTTGTTACATTTTATGAAATTTGGGTGGTGCAGCTTATAGTCAGGTGCGCTCTATAGTGCGGAATTTACGGTAACTGTTTAACAAACCTCATGAAACCTGTTTTGATTCATAAATTGTTTTGTAATTTTTGTGAATAGGTGGATAAAGATGTCTTTATCACAAACTCTTATGAAACTGCCATGAGGACAGCTCAGAACTTTCTATCGGTGTTTCTCAAAAAGTGAGTCTTAATACCTTTTCCATATGTTAGCTTTGTCTACACACTGGGCTGTAGAATAGGCTTTAATATTAACTGGCTTAATGCTGAATAATATACAGTACAGTAGAACAATATAATAATACAATATTTTTCCCTGTGTGCAGGTGTGGCAGTAAACAGGGAGAGGAGGACTACAGGCCTCTGTTTGAGAACTTTGTGCATGACCTTCTGACTGCTGTCAATAGGCCTGAGTGGCCTGCAGCTGAACTGCTGCTCAGTTTACTGGGTCGCCTGTTGGTGAGTAGCATGACTCACATCTGTCCAGCCTAAACAATTGCTGGTGTGGTAATGTTATAGTTGTGACATTTTCCCTTCACTTCTTGTGCTCTAGGTGCATCAGTTCAGTAACAAGCAAACAGAAATGGCGCTCAGGGTGGCATCTCTGGACTACCTAGGCACTGTTGCCTCTCGCCTGCGTAAAGATGCTGTCAACAGCAAAATGGACCAAAAGGCTATTGACCGCATCCTCAAAGAGGTGGAGAGAAAAAATGTTTACCTTTTGAAACATTTAACTTTTTCCAGTAAATTGACAATGTTGGTGAACTGCTTTTGAGAAGGTTTTTTTCACTGATCATTACAGATTCCAGGCAGTGATGAAATCCAGCAACTTCAAAGGAATTTGCTAGATTATCTAGATGAGAACAGTGAAATGGATCCATCTCTAGTGGTGAGTGTTTATTTTTATTTTTACACAAATCATTATAGTCACATTTATAATTTGTATGCTCATTGTATACATTGTATATGTTACCTTCAGCTCTTTAGCAGATTGGTACATTGATATTTCAGGTTGTTAAATGTAGTGCAGAAGAGATGAAAAGGTGATATACTCCATTGAGTACCAAAATTAATGTGCATTTTTTAAAAAAAAACAAAAAACAAAAACAACAACAAAAAAAACATGTCTGTGCATTTGTTTCAAACAGTTTGCCAGAAAATTTTACATAGCCCAATGGTTCAGGGATGCAACAAGTGAAGCGGAGAAAGCAATAAAGTCTCAAAGTGACAATGAGGACTCTAGAGGTCACATTCATTCCAAGGATTTTGACTCAACTGAGGAGATAATACATAGAGCTGAGGCACGAAAGAAATTCCTTTGCAGGGTCATGAAGACCTCACTATCACATTCCAGTTCTCTGAGGTAAATACTTCTTTGATTTGAATCACTACACTAATTTACTATTCTGTTCACATACTGTTTATTCACCCAACATGGCAATATGCTGTGCTCTTGATTTTCCTTTCAGGATGAACTCTGTCGACTATGAGGACTCCTGTCTGATTGTCAGATATCTGGCCTCTATGAGGCCATTTGCCCAGAGCTTTGATATTTATTTATCACAGGTGAGAGGGTTAATTTAAGGTGAATGAATGTGCATGATAGTAATATGTTTTATGACGTTTTCCATTATGTCTTTTTCTATTATGTATAGATTCTAAGAGTCCTAGGTGAGAGTGCTATTGCCGTCAGAACCAAAGCCATGAAGTGTTTGTCAGAAGTAGTGGCTGTGGATCCAAGTATCCTGGCACGGGTAAGCCATCCTACATCACCTGCTACACAACTTTAAGACCACTTGATTGATAGTGGTTGCACTAACCTTCTTAAGAGAATAAAATATCTTCTTTTTTTAATGCATTCAACATGTTTTCTAACGTAATTATAGCAGATGATTTTTAAAGAGTATTTGGTTAGCATTGGTGCATTATTGTATTAAACATTTCAGCCATCATCTGTATCTGTTCTTATCTGCTTATCCTTTTCTGTTGTTTTTTCAGTTGGATATGCAGCGTGGGGTTCATTGTCGCCTTATGGACAATTCCACTAGTGTGCGAGAGGCTGCTGTTGAGCTCCTGGGTCGTTTTGTGCTAAGTCGACCTGAACTCATTGAGCAGTACTATGACATGCTCATTGAAAGGATATTGGTAAAACCTTTTGTACATCATTTTACTTACTGCTTAAACTGATTTGGCCATTTAATTCACTTCTTGTGGTTTGTTTAAAGTCTTGCTCCCCACTGTATACTTTAAATGTTGTTTATAAAGTATGCAGAAGTATTACTATATCTTACGTTCAGTAACAACTGGAAAAATAAATGTTCATTAAAAATTCTCATGTTTGGGGAATGAAGCATCTATTATAAGGCAAACATAAGTGATCTGTGACTTCTGTCTGTGATCTGAGCAGATAGTTTAAGTGCAAAAGTTAAGCTGATGGAAGATACTCTTTTAACTAACTCTGCCACCTAGAGAGCAAATGAAGAATTGCAACTGTTAAATACTTGACCCTGTTTTCCACTCCTTGCACATCAACCTTACATTTTCATAGTTCACATTTCCACAGGTGTTTAAAATTATTCATTGTGAATCTACCATTTACCATAAGAGGTACTTTACATTAAGGTTAGATTGAGGTGTTCCTATGCCCATTTTGTCTCAACACAGGACACAGGTATCAGTGTTAGGAAGAGGGTCATTAAGATCCTGAGGGATATCTGCCTGGAGCAGCCAGACTTTCACAAGGTCACAGAGATGTGTGTAAAGATGATCAGAAGAGTCAATGATGAGGAGGGGATCAAGGTTTGTATTTATTTTTATGTAAAAGTTTGGCATTTGGATTTAATATAAGCTATCTATACCCATATATTATAATCATTATATTATATAATTTGTCCATGCAGAAATTGGTGAATGAGACTTTCCAGAAACTCTGGTTCACCCCTACCCCCAGCCACAACAAAGACGCTATGACCAAAAAGATCCTGAACATCACAGATGTGGTGTGTACTAAATAGCCTGAAACAAAAAAGCTCCAGTATTTCCAATAAGAGAAATGTTTGTGTTTGACTTTGACATAATCTGATTTATGTGATATTTTGATTTTATCACAGGTGTCGGCATGTAAAGATTCTGGCTATGACTGGTTTGAGCAACTTCTTCAAAATGTGAGTTGTTGAGCTGTCTTCAGATTTCAACAGCAGGTTGTTTGCCATCATAGTTGTTGAGTGATCTTTTCTAACCTCTGTTTGGTGGCTGTTTAGCTTCTGAAGTCAGAAGAGAATGCGTCATACAAACCTGCCAAGAAGGCTTGTGTGCAGTTGGTAGACAGTCTTGTGGAGCACATACTGAAATATGAGTCTCTTGCAGGTAATGAAACTGGATTTTTAGTAAAGTATTTTTTTTTCTTTTTTTTTTTTTTTCACAAAATTCACATTTTGTTATTACAATTTTTTACACATTCTTGTGTTGTTGCAAATGTTTGTTTTTTGTGTTTGTTTCAGACTGTGAGGACAAAGGAGTCAACTCAGGTCGTCTCGTAGCATGCATCACCACTTTGTATCTGTTCAGCAAGATCAAAGCACAGTTAATGGTCAAACATGCCATGAATATGCAGCCCTACCTGACCACTAAGTGCAATGTAACTACAAATTCATTGGTATTTTATCATATATTTTATTTTGCTTGAAAGAATTGAGAAATCTTTCTACAAATCAGTTTTTGACAACAGTCATTCACAAAGCTACTGTGTTTTCTAACTTAGCCATGACGTCTGCATCTGTCATATGTCTTTGTTATGTCATTTCAGACTCAGAATGGCTTCATGGTGATTTGCAACGTGGCCAAGATTTTAGAACTGGTTGTGCCACTGATGGAGCAGCCAAGTGAGACATTCCTCAACACTGTAGAAGAAGACCTGATGAAGCTTATCATCAAATATGGCATGACGGTTAGTTATGTTTGCAGCTGACAGCTTTCAGAGATAGTTCTCCCAAAAAGCATTAATTGCATTAGTTTGGTGGATAAGATATAAATATGTGCTCACACTCCTTTAATACTATTTGTTTTACTTCTTAGGTTGTACAACACTGTGTGAGCTGTCTTGGTGCTATTGTGAACAAGGTCACACACAACTACAAGTTTGTTTGGGCTTGTTTCAATCGTTTCTATGGTAAGATCTTTGCACTTAAAGATTTGTTTTCTAGTACCAGAATTCTCATATATTTTCTAAGGGAAGGATAAAAAAATGTAGTAACTCGTGTACAGGGTATTGCATTTGTTAACCTGATGATTCATCGTAAAAACATCCAAATCCAGTCCCAAATTCAAAATTTCTTTTCACATTTAAGAGTTTGTACACTCCTCACAGTGTTTAATTGTCTTCTCAATTTAAATTAGAAGAACAAAATTGGGAAAAAAAAGTCTTTCTTTTGCAATTTGTGTGATTTTACAGGAGCACTGGCAAAACTGAAGACGCAGCACCAAGAAGACCCCAGCAGCTCCACTCTGGCTGCTAACAAACCCACTCTTCTGCGCTCACTCTTCACCGTGGGCGCTCTCTGCCGACACTTTGACTTTGACCAAGAGGATTTCAAGGGTGCCAACAAGGTAAACACCAGAATGCTGAATTGTTGTTTACAGAACTATGAAAGAATTTGTTCATATGATTGAATGTTATCGCCCATGTCATTTAGATTATCATCAAGGAGAAAGTGTTGGAGCTTCTGCTGTACTTCACCACGCATGAAGATGAAGAGGTCCAGATCAAGGCCATCATAGGTCTAGGTATAATGCATAGCATTTCATTTAAACATTAAATGTATTCACTGTATTATATTTTCCCAATCTCTTATTGTTGATAACTCTTATCTTTCACTTGCCTTTGTCTTCTACATTTGCCTCCTCAGTAATAATGTCTTCTTTTTATTCTTTCACTGTTCTAAAGGCTTCCAGTTTATCATGCACCCCGAGCTCATGTTTGTGCAGGACATAAAGATTCTGTATAACAGTATCCTCTCAGATGAAAACACTTTGGTCAGTCTGAAGATCCAGGTGTTAAAGAACCTGCAGACATACCTGCAAGAGGAGGATTCTCGAATGCAGGAGGCTGATCGCGAATGTGAGGTTTACAAATCTGTCATGTGTTCTGCTATTCTGTTTGCTTATGATTGTTTTGAAAATTAAGTATAGTTAATCTAAAATGAACATAGGAATTGTATAGAACCCCCAGTGCATGTATATCAGGCTGATACAGATGTTTATTTAGGGAAGAACAAAGCCAAGCAGGAAGATCTCAAGGAAATGGGAGACATCTCATCAGGCATGAGCAGCTCCATAATGCAGATTTACCTGAAGCAGGTGCTGGAATCCTTCTTCCACTCGCAGTCTACTGTTCGGCACTTTGCCCTGAGTGTCATTACACTGACACTCAGTCAGGGCCTCATTCACCCAGTACAGGTATGTTCACAGTCTCACAACACAGTGATACTGTTGCCTCAAATGCATCATGAGCTGTTTACAAATGTGAAAACTTTTTTTAGTGTGTGCCCTACTTGATTGCCATGGGAACAGACCCTGAGCCAACCATGAAGAACAAGGCCGATCAACAGTTGGTGGAAATTGATAAGAAGTATTCAGGATTCATCCATGTGAGTAGTTTGTTGGTTGGTATATGATGGTTTGCTTTATATCAGTTGAATAATTGAACATAATTGAAAGTAACTCTTTAACTTAACCTATAAATGATTTGCTAAGTTGTATTAGTGGTTCTACTCTGTTCTATGTAGAACAGTTACAACTGCACTTGGGAAATTCAATGTCAATGGGTACCTTGCCATTGTGGGTGTGTTTTTGCTGCTTTTTAAGAAAAATGCTGGCTCCTAACCTGTTGTTTTATTGCTATACATTGATAATTGCTTACTCCAATACCAGCTGCATTCTAAAGATTTAAAGAACACATGGCAAATTGTTTCTCTTTGTGACTTTACAGATGAAGGCAGTTGCGGGACTGAAGATGTCTTATCAGGTGCAACAGGCTATAAATGGCTCTAAGAACACAGCGATCCGTGGTTTCCGTCACGATGACTCAGACTCTGCTCTCTGCTCACATCTCTACACAATGGTTCGTGGGAACCGACAACATAGAAGAGCTTTCCTCATTTCTCTGCTCAACCTGTTTGATGACAGCTCTGTAAGTTCCTCCCTCTCTCCCGTAGATTGTCTGAGTGTGTGTATTTGTATGCTTCTCTATCTCCAACACGCATCCATGCATTTGTAAGCACCATTGCTGTTTCACAGTTTAGCAGTTTTACATGCAGCAATATCTATATCTTGCTTACCTTCAGAGCTTTGACTCAAATGATTTTTGAACTGATAATGTTGTACATAAGAAGCAGCAAATTTAGACACTAAATAGTTCTGCCTTTTTTACACTTTGTCCTCTGCAGAAAACCGAGGTGAACATGCTGCTTTTCATAGCAGACAACCTGGCCTGCTTCCCCTATCAGACTCAGGAGGAACCTCTTTTCATCATGCACCACATTGATATTACACTCTCTGTGTCTGGTAGCAACCTTCTCCAGTCTTTCAAGGAGGTGAGAAGCTTCATTTATTTTAATGGATATACTGTATATAATTATTAAACACACACTCTATCTATCTATCTATCTATGCAGTCGTTACGAAAAGAGCCCATAAAGCAGGAAAAGAGGATTCAAATTGAAAAGAAGAAAAAGAAGAAGAAGCAGCAGCACAGGAGGAAGAACTATAGCTCTGATGATGAAGATGATAGTGAGGATGAGGAAGATGAAGAGCAGAGCAGTAGCAGCTCTAGTAACAGTGATGATGATGATGATGAGGAGGTAGTCAACAGGCAAAAAAAATCAGTGGATTCTGATTCTGATATGGAGGATGAGGATGCAGTGATGGACCGTCTGCCTGAAAACCCCGGCCCCCTGCTGGACTTCGCCAGTGCTTCTCAAGGTATTCTGCTGCTGCTGGTGCTCAAGCAACATCTAAAGAATCTGTACGGCTTCTCAGACAGGTCAGTCACACCAAAAACCTCCTTCGGCAAAGTCTTTTTTAATTGTTTACAAAATGCAAGGTGGACTGGACGTGTTGTTTGTGTTACAGCAAAATCCAGAAATATTCTCCGACGGAGTCCGCAAAAGTGTATGACAAGGCAGTGAACAGGAAACCCAAGGTTCACTTCAACCCTCGTCAGACTCTGGATTACCTGAAGAATGATCTAGCCAACATTGGTCTCAGTTATGAGACCAAGAGGAATATTGTGAAACAGTATTTGGATGTAAGCTTTGAGCACTGTGTGTTTTCTCATTCTGAATATTTAAAATTGATGTGTTCATTCAGAAATATTAGTTAAAAAAAAGAGAGTGTGCGACACCATATCTTTCTGATTTAAATATGTAGTGTATGACATTGTCAGGTAAATCAAGCTAAAATCAGTTCATTCGTCTTTATTCTGTCTGACTATAACAAAATAAACTCATTTTAGTATTAGCGAATCAAATTTGTAGAAAATTTTGCTCCACTTGTCCACACTTGGTATCAACCGGTGCATCTGTGTCCTAGTTCAAGGTACTGATGGAGCACTTGGATCGTGACGAAGAGGACGAGGAGGGTGAAGCAAGTGCCAATGCCAGAAACAAGGCCATCACTTCACTACTGAAGGGTCCAAAACCCCAAAACCACAGTCACAACAATCACTCTGCTCCACTGGAGACAGATGATGAGGAGAGTGAGGATGAAGATCCACCTGCAGTAAGAATTTAAAGAGTCCTAAAAATGGGGTAGTGATTAACAAATTGAAACTATTTTTGCACTGAGACTGTAAGGATAAGTGAGGTCAGGTTAATGTCACAGGTATGATATACTATTACTGAAGCCACTTGTTGCTTAATGAAATGTGATAATATGCATCACTAGAGGGACACAGGCTTCAATATGTTTTACCTAGTTTAAATACAGCATATCAACTGTAGTTCTATACAGGGTGTTAATACAACATACAGTATGGCTTTCGCATGCCTCTCATCTGTTATTTATAGGAATAACATCACAGTGTTACAGTCTGTCCACGCTCGACTCTATCACGTTGCACTAAGGTCCATTACTAACTTTAAAGCCCATACTCATCATTGCCTTTTATAGAGCTGTGTTGGTGGGTCTGATTTGTCCTGGCGCAGATGCAAACACTGGCTAATTTCTATTTATAAATGCATTTTATGCATGCTCCCGTCTTTTTATTACTCAAAAAGCAAGTTCTTGTGGTCTTAGTTCACAGGATTTGTTTTTATTGTCAGTTCTGTCAGTGCGAACTGAACATGGAAAAAAGCTTTTAAGTTTACTGCTCCCTGTAACTGGAACACTCTGCAAAACGAGCTAAAACTGAAGGAGCTGATCTCACTGAAAACTTTAAAGGGAGACTGGACAACTTGGAGGCACAAACCTCTGGCTGTAGATGTTTTTAATTAATTTTAACTGGTTTTAATGTCACTAAGCCTACATTTGTTGAGCACTTGCACTTTTTTCTATTAAGTGTCTTTTGATTTCTTCCATGTGTGATGATTGTGGTGCGGTTTTAATGTTGTTGTTAATGTCTATTGACTTGTAAATTGTGGTGCTGCCTTTCTTGGCCAAAGAGATTCTTGTTAAAAGAGATTCTTAATCTCATTGAGGTCTTATCCTGGTTAAATAAAGGTTTAATAATAAAAAATCTCCAGGCTACACAAACCTCATAATGGTTTCATTGATTTGAAGTTTCTCCTCCTTTGTGCTGAGAGCAGATTCTCTTGGCCTGACATCTTTACTGTTGCTCCTGTTGACTCATTACCACATATAATATTTCTTCTACTTTTATCACCAGCAGAAACTAAGAAAAGGCAAGGATTCTGCAGAGGATTCAGGTCACATGAACGAGACTGTGGAGGCCATGGACGTCGTTGCCATCTGCTGTCCTAAATACAAAGACAGACCACAGATTGCCAGGGTCATCCAGAAGACCAAAAGTGGCTTCAGTATACACTGGATGTCTGGCTCGTACTCTGGGCCATGGACTGTGGCAAAGAAACGGGACGGCCGCAAAAAGGTGCCTTGGGTTGACACTATCAAGGAGTCAGACATTATTTATAAGAAAATCTCCTTTACAAGTGGACAAAAGCTAACGAACAAAGTGGCACAGACATTACGTGCATTATATGCTGCTAAGGAGGGGGCTAAGAGTTAATCAACTGAAATCACTCAGATAGAAACCCCTCACAACCTCAGTCTTTGTGGATCCAATATGTTACCAACCGAAGGAAGACAAAACCTCTACAGATTTAAGGACCTGCTAGAAGACAAGTATGGTGAACACTGATCTGTTTGAATACAGACCTGTTGAAGTTTATCACAAGAAGGAAATGTTGGGAAACATTGTGTGGGAGTTCCTTCGCTGTTGTGCAGCAACTGGGTTGTTTGGTTTTTACTCCCATTGTATCATAGTTTAACTAAACACATGTTTATATCTGAACATATGTCTGTAAAAAAACAAAAAAAACAAAGTGAATGTTGGAACTTAGTGTATTGATGATGTTCTTAATAAACTGTTTTTGGAGTTTAAACTAGCACCAGATGGATTTATTCACTTGACCTGAGCTCAGACAACTTTGAACGGCTTTCTTTTTTTTTTTGTTTTCAACATTTTAACATGTTTACCCACACTGTGTACATATCTTGGATATGATTTATTTATGTTAACAGCAGTGCAGTATCTGTGCCTATATGCAGGGGAAGTCATATTCTTTTTATCGTAGATTTTGATGTTATAGAAGAAATAAAAAAATGAGCCCCTGCTCTTTTAGTGAAACAAATACTGCAATAAAAATTTCTTATGTCCTTGGTACGTGTTTGGGTTTGTTTTTGTGAACAATCCTGTCTGTGGTGACACTGCAGGAATATGCCACCCTCTGCTAAGATAACATCTGTGCCTTTATGTACTGGAATATGCTTTTTGTCTAATGATAGTCTATATGAAAACTGCATATGGAAAGTTACTCTGCTCACTCATCCTCTCCCAAACACACCAGGAAATTGCGGTGAACTTTGAAACAATGTGTTCTTTGGAACTTCAAGGTAAAAAAAAAAAGTTGCAGTGTTGCTTTAAATATAAACTCTAAGGTAAAGGATGCCAACTCAGCTGCAAGTGGGACCCAACACATGATATGGTCTGCTGTGTTATTTTAAGCTGGCATAGAGGGTTGGGGGCCTCAATACTTTTGCCTGTTGACCTCCTAAATTATCAGTGGTACTGATGAACTCTTTATGTAAAGACTTATCCTATAGTGGTGCTTTCTTCTATTCCCCATTAAAAATGAATGGAGGATTTACCAAATGCAGTTGAGACTGAATATCAGCACATACATTTCCATGGCCACTTCCTGTTGCCCTTTGATGTTTATGAGCCATTGAATGGTTTAGATGGGGGCTATTTTGAGGCGCTGCCCCCTGAAATGTTTTCCACAACAATGGACAAAGATCTGTTTAACCACTACAAATGAATGGAGAAAAACTAGTTTAAAACACCTTCTGTCTCAGAACTGGTTGATAATAAAGATTAAATGTTTGGACCATGAGAGCAAAGAGGCTTTAAATAGTTCTTAGATGTAAGATTGTGTAACATTGGTGAATGCCAGTTTAAAAAAAGCACCCTAATCAGAACAAAAACAATAGGCAATAATATTACAATTCTTTCAGTCTTTGAGCCTTAGAAACTAAAAAGTAAGACTATAGAAACATACACAATAACAAAACCTAACAGTGTAAACACTTGTCTTAGTGTGATACATATATCTTGCCAGAGCAAATGTATTTGACACTGACCACTAGGTGGCAGCAAAATACTCAATCTTGCCCAGACTGCACAAACATTAGTCTAAACGAAGAAGAAAATGAATCACCGGAAATACACCGTCCGCCTGTGTCGTTGGTTGTACATGAGGTTGGCGGGCTGCAGGTTTTAAGTGAATGTCTTCAATTTAAATTGAATAGCTGTTGTGCCGGTTAAGAAAACGCCGTAATTAGGTAATACAGTATCACACGGATTTTCTTTTCATTCAGGTAAACACCAACGTCACTTTAAAACACTTTTATTCACATTCAATTAGCATTTAGCTAGTGGCTAGGTTGTGATGCTAGCAGCCAGTTAACTCAGCGGTGTTTATCTACTCACGCGCAAGCCTAACTAAATTCGCAGTGTCTCGTGACGCCTCACCTCTTCGTCTACAGATACGGCCACAGCAGTTACCCAGCCATGCCGTCCAGCGCTGGACCCAGCAGCCCCGCCGCTGCGCTCGCTGAGGCACTGGATAACTCTGCCCGGCTGATTGACAAACACCTTCAGGAGGACCGCTGCTTTCCTGAGCTATCGGAGCTGCTCGGTGTTCCCTCACACAGTAAGTCGCATGAAAAAGGTTAAGAATGCAAAGGGTCAATATTGGCTATAAGTTTATGTGCTCCTGCGGATGAAGGAGGTTGAATTGATCAAATGCTGCATTAGGTTTTGACTGGCCATAGTCAGATTATGTGAATCAAGTGAGTCCAGATTATGCAGTCATGTATTAATAATAGTGAAGCATTCAAATGATGTAGCTGGAGCTGTAGAATGAACATAACGTTTTAAATTAGTCCATATAGATAATCATTGCAGCAACATTTCAGATTACTAAATGTTAAGTATTGAAGAGACCAGTTAATTGTGGTTTTGAAGTTCTTCATGGACAGCAAACGCCTGTTAAACAGAAACACCTTCCATATCTGAGTCAATATTTAGCAGTTATGCATTGTGTCTCAGTGAGTGTTTGCTCGGTGTATTGATATAATATCAATATATTTTGAAATGTTGTATTTACATTGACAAATATATCAGGTTTACATTGTTATTGAATTATTGCCCAGTATTAACCCACTTTGCTCCTGATGGATGCATGAATGGATATGATAGATGTTTGAGAGAAGAGATGTTGCACATATATAGCGCTGGATGAATGTGGAGGTCTACACTACAGCACAACTGTGGTGTCAAGCAGGATTGTGTGGTCACATCAAGACCAGAACATCGCTCTATAATTACAGACCATGTAATAAAGTTTGAGGGCACCCAGTGAGGTCTGCTGCTGCTGTTACTCATTTATTTCGGTGTTCGATGTGTTGTGCATTTAGAAATTATCCTCTCATACCTTGGTTGTCACTAGTTGTTATTTGAGTTACTCTTGTCTTTTTTTTTATTATACTTTTAAAGCAGTCTGACCACTGTAATTAACAAGAATGGTCCCCTTGAATCTGAAAATCTAATGATACACTTTAAAACCTGTGAAGTGCATACTGTGATAGTAATTATCGCTTTACAGTTTTTCAGACAATGGTATACCCTCCATTACCCTCCCCCTTCATTTTTGCTTTTGCTTATATTATTCATAGATATGCCATCCCTCTCTGGAGTGTCTGACATGGACTACCCCCTCCAAGGACCAGGTTTACTGAGTGTGCCAACCCTCCCGGAGCTTAGTGCAGTTCGCCGAGTCCCTCTGCCACCTGAGCTGGTGGAGCAGTTCAGCCGTATCCTTTACATTTGGAAAAATCTTACAGTATTTCAGTTTTATCCAGAGATTTTAATCTGACAAACATGTAAAGTTGATTGCTATTTTTAGTTGGCTTACTTAACTGTTTCATAGATATGCAATGTAACTGCATGATGGGAGTTTTCCCCGAGATCTGTCGAGCCTGGCTTACGATTGACAATGACATTTTCATGTGGAATTATGAAGATGGGTGAGTATTCTATGATTGGGTGAACTATCAAATAAAAAAAACATCTAATTGGCTGCCCATAGTGCAATTTGGTGCACTGCTTAGTGTACTAAGACTTTATTTAACAGCAAGTTTACTTAGCACTCGAACTTCCATGAGGACAAAACAGTGAGTGAGGACAGTTATTTATTTGTCTTTTTTGTTGCAGAGGAGATGTGGCCTATTTTGATGGCCTTATTGAAACCATTCTTGCAGTGGGATTAGTAAAACCAAAACAAGGTATGAATAGCTGCTTGGAGTCATCTTTTCATTTACTTTTTATTTCAATAATATTTATGATTTGTGTTGTCTTTCCCAGGTATTTTACAGCCACACATTCACTACCTCTTAGTACTGGCCACTTCTGTGGATGTAGTGATCCTTGGGTTGAGCTTTCCCAAGGCCCAAGCTGGTGAGTCACCTTCACATTGCATTTTGGATGTTCCCTTAAGTTTTTAAATTTCCTTGATGCTGCACAAAGATTTATTTTATTTGAAGAAGTAAGCCTCTTTTTCTGAGTGGAATTCTGTGATAAGATAATCACATGATGTGTAAACACAAATCTTTGACAGTCAAAGATACACAACTGGTTCACAACTACATTTGGCATAAAAACACATACAAGTGGCTGTTATTCATCACCCAGGCAAACGTGCAACATAACGACACTTGTTGTGTTCAAACACTATTAATACCCTCCTGTACCTGTTTTTGTGTTGTTTTGTTGTAGGACTGAATGACAGCATGTCTGGTGGAATGCAGCTGCTACCAGACCCTCTCTTCTCGATTCCCACAGACAACACCTACATCCTCTCCATCACCTCCACAGACCTAGGTCGCATCTTTATGGCAGGGAAGGACGGGTGCCTCTACGAGATAGCTTACCAGGCAGAGGCTGGCTGGCTAAGTCAGCGCTGCAGAAAAATCAACCACTCCAAAAGCTCCCTGTCCTTCCTGATCCCCTCTGTGCTCCAGTTCTCCTTTTCTGAAGATGGTAAAGGAAGTGACATATTTCCATGTGGATAACTGTGTGATATAAATAAACTTTGGGTTAACTTTTTGTTTTACTGTTGCTCCACAGACCCCATTGTGCAGATTGCTATCGACAACTCCCGCAACACATTATTCACACGGTCTGAGAAAGGTGTCCTGCAGGTGCAACATTTACTGCATTATTCTCAGCTGTTCACATATGAAAGTGGTCATTTTCAACGGGCTCAAATAATTAACTCTTTGGCCCATTCAGGTGTATGACCTGGGTGGCGATGGGCAGGGGATGAGTCGTGTTGCAACCTTGTCTCAAAACTCCATTGTTGCAGCTGCTGGAAACATAGCCAGGTATTTCTGGGTTTGTCAAAGCTACAATGTTTCTTTTACATCTATTATTTATTCTGCTCATGCAGAAGTGAGATTACTGAAACTTTTTTTCTTTTGCAGGACAATTGATCGTTCTGTCTTCAAACCCATCGTCCAAATCTCTGTGATTGATAGATCAGAGTCCTCAGACTGTCACCTGCTTGCAGTTACTCATGCTGGTAAGGATTTATGAACAGTAGTTAAAAAAAAAAAGTTAGATTTCACATAGGTAAGCAGTTGAATATGTTTGTTCTTTATATGTTCTTGTGTCTCTGTAGGTGTGCGTCTCTACTTTAGCACCACACCTTTTGCCCCTCCACACCAGAGGCACATAGCAGTTCGACCCAGCCTGCTAGCTTTGGTCCATGTCCGTCTGCCACCAGGGTTTTCTGCATCTTCTACTCTACAAAAACCTGCAAAGGTTCATAAAGCACTTCACAGTAAAGGTTTGTAATATCTTTGAGGTTTTTAAGTGCTATGTTCTGGTTTATACACGGTCCCCGTGGATCCTTCGAAAGTCTTAAAATGTCATAAATTTAATTATTGATATTCAGGGTCTTAAAAAGCCTGGAATTTCATGGTGAGGCATTAAATGTCTCCAGGCAGAATGAACATATTAGTTTAATGTTTGTGTAACGTTCAAGTTTAATATTTTATTTTACTTGTATTGATTATCCTGAGTGTGCAGATACCCTGTTACAGGACCAGAGAATATGATTTTTGATTTTTGTCTTGGTCTATATATTGCAGGAGTTCTGCTAATGGCTGCATCTGATTCAGAGGACAGTGACATTCTGTGGTGCATCAATCATGACTCTTTTCCCTTCAAGAAACCGTTAATGGAGACTCAGGTTGATATACTGAATGGTTTAAAACATCATAAAATTAAAATAATGTTGCTTATATTTCTAAGGCAGTGATTGCGTTATATCAAGTATGTTTGGCTTATTTTTGGGCATCATTTTTTGAAAGATTATTTTACCATGATATAATAGCTAATGAGAAACATACATTCTCAAACAGGCTCCGTCTTCTCTTCTCTTGCAGATGATGTCTAACATTGATGGGCACTCCTGGGCTCTTTGTGCCCTGAATGAAGAAAGGCCATTCAAGATTTGTACTCCCCTTAACAAGGAACAGATTCCCATTACTGATTCACCAGTGGTGGTCCAGCAGCACAATATCCCTCCTCAGAAGTTTGTCCTTCTCTCAGCAAAGGTTAAAGCTGAGTCATTGTATTGTATACATTGTGCTCAATCCTGTTTGAGGTCATGTGAAAATTAATTTTGTTTATTGGGTGTCCACCATTTGCTTTTCCCTAGGGGAGTCATATCTTTCAAAAACTGCGGCCTGTAGATCAGCTCCGTCACCTGCTGGTGAGCTGCTCTGGAGGAGAAAGTGAAGAGATTGAACGCTTCTTCAAGCTGCACAGGGTACGGAGCAAAATGGTCAAAATTCAATATTTTATAATCAACTCGTGTTTGTAAGCCTTAAATCTGTTCATGGAAGACTCATGGTCTGCCTTTCAGCCTACATGTTTGCCTTAGACACATGAGACATAAAATACCTACTTAAGTTTCTGTCTTGTGCAGGAGGAGCAGGCTTGTGCCACAGCACTGATCCTGGCGTGTTCCAGGGCAGCTAGTGACAGAGAGGTTTCACAGTGGGCCACCAGAGCATTCTTCAGGTCACTTAAACACTTTCTGTACTCATACATATTTACATTTGCTCACACTTAAACTAAAAGCAGCTCTTTTTGTTGTCACAATTAGATATGGAGGAGAAGCACAGATGAGATTCCCTGCAGCTATGACAGCTCCTAGTACTGTTGGACCTGTGATGAGTTCTCCGGCACCTGGTAAGCAAGTATTGTCCACTGTGCCAGAAAAGTGCTGTATGAATCAAGACCAATCTCATGCCGCACTTTTGTAAAGTATACACACATTACAGCTATTGATTTACCTGATAGACTGTAGACAAAATAAATACAATGGCATTTGAAATTGTTGAGTATAATTTCTTAATCTCCACTCAGGCATCATTCCCCCAGCTCTGGCCACACCTTTCACACCAATGCATTCTGGATCGACTCCTATCACATCCATCTCAGCTGGCCCAGAGGTGATTTTCTCAGGAAAACACAATGGCATCAGCATCTACTTTGCTCGCATTCTTGGGTAAGTGTGTTTTTCGGCAAAAGCTTGAAATATTTGCTTTTCTTGAGTCAGGAGTTTTGAACGCTCATGTGCAATAATAATTTCTATACTGAAGAATATGTTTTCTGCTGCTCCTGCTGACTTCACAGAAACATTTGGGATGGAAGCCTTGCTTCTGAGAAAACCATAAACAGTGGGAATCCGGCTGTTGCTATTGTAAGTACGGTAATTACGGTATCATTTTTGATGTAATAAATCTAGTATTGGTTAGGAAACAAGCAGTTACCTTTTGTCTCAACAGTTGGAAAGCAGTGTTGCATCGTTTGATCTGGAGTCAGTCCTTCTGGAACTCTCTGGATTGAGGGAGTTTCTTGATAAAAACTCTCAGTTCAGTCCTTCCTCTCTTGGGGCTGCAAGGTAAGCACTCCAGGTTTCCTTGCTTTCTATGTAACACAATCCAGTGTGTGGAATTTGATATATATTTGGTTAGTTCTCCAAATAGTATGAGACTATTGGCAACAAATTAGTTTAGTATGACATTATTGGCGACAAATTAGTTTGTCATTGTTGAACAAACATCACTGACTCACATTGTGTAACTCAAAAAACATTTTATCTGATTTCCTAATGAAATTGAAATTTTGTTTGCCCATCATGTTTGTCTAACATCTGATCCCTGTTAGTTTTACCTCCCCTGCCAACCTGCAGCAAAGGCTGCTGGGATTCATGCGCCCAGATGGAGCCAGCTCTCAGCAAGTCCAGCAGGAGCTCCAGAGGAAATATCACAGTGAGTTATGAGAGCAGCTTTCCTGAATTAAATTTTTTATATTTGTGATTTTTCTACATCATGATCTGAGTATACAGAATGTGTACTAACAAGTGTAAGAAAAATGGGACAGGCTTTACTTTCTGTGTTCTAATTCCTGTATTTGTTATGTTTGTATCCAGCAAATGCACAAGTTTATGAGAAAGCATCACTGCAGGGCATCCAGCAGTTAGTGCACCGCTCCTATCAGACTCTGGCCCTCTGGAAACTTCTCTGTGATCATCAGTTCAGCCTCATTATGTCTGAACTGCCAAAGGTAAATGTATGCACAAAATCTGTCTCTGCATAACGAACAGGTGTTCATTCATCTGCATGACAGTATTCACCCTCATGCTGCCCTGCCTTTTGTTTTTAGCCATAAATGTTGTACATGATGTGAGCTCATCATTGTTCCTTATTTTCATTCCACTCCTCACAATTATTTTCCCTGTTTTTAAGGAGTTTCAAGAACAGATGAAGGGAGCGAGTTTCAAGGATATAGTGATTCGGGGCAAAGAGCTGTCTGGAGCGCTCATCACAGCGCTCATTAATGTGTACATCAAAGACAATGCTCCCGTGGATGCAATTAGCAATCACCTGAGAGACATTTGTCCCCTCCTGTACAGCAGTGATGACAGCATTTGCTCCAAGGTACATATCATGCACACTCTCAAATGTTGTCTGTTGTTACATTCCTTTATCAGATTCTTAAAACCCTGGACAGTGAGAGAATTGTTGAATTAAATTCAGCAACTTTTATGGCGTTTATGTCGTTCACATTTCTTGCAATGTTATAGATAGTTGTGAAAGAGACAGGTTTCTAAGAATGTTGATTGCCATCACTGATTCATTGTCTCACTGTTACTTTTTCCCAATCAGGCTAATGAGTTGCTGCAGAGCTCTAAGCAGGTCCAGAGCAAGGCAGACAAAGAGAAAACACTGAGAGAGTCTCTACGTCTGTATCAGCAGATCAGCCAACACACTGACCTCCCACTTGTCTGCTCACAGTACAGGCAAGGTAGGGATACAAAAGAACTCCCATCATTTTTTGCTTGTGGAGTTGATTTGTTTACTTATGCAGTAATATTTTTGGCTATGTCCTTATAGGAGGGCAGTGCCCCCATTAATAACTGTATTAAACTGTCTCTCAGTGCGTTTCTATGAGGGAGTACTTGAGCTGTGCCTCACAGCAGCAGACAAGAAGGATCCACAGAGACTGGGGCCTCACTTCTACAAGAATGGAGAGCCTGAAGAAGACAGAGTAGGACAACAGGCCTTCCAGGAAAGGTAACTGGAAAGAAACACAACAAAAAAAAATCACCATCACACATTTCATTTCTTTTGGAGCTGTTTTTTCTCCAGCATTTTTTTCACTGCCTGTCTCTCATCCTCCTCCAGACTTTACTGTTATAAGTGCATCACAGACACCATGCAGGAGCTGGTCAACCAGAGCAAAGCTGCCCCTCAGTCCCCTAGTGTCCCAAAGCAACCTGGGCCACCCGTCATGACTTCTGACCCCAACATGCTCAGTAATGAAGAAGCTACAGCCCATGTGAGTAAGACGGGGGATGTTGATGCTTATTTCCTGCAGAGTGTGATCAGCATTTCTAATGAAAATCTTTCCTTTCAAAGTTTGAGCAGATGCTCGGTCTGGCACAGAGGTCTCAGGATGAGCTATTTCACATTGCTCTGTACAACTGGCTGATTCAGGCTGACCTGTCTGACAAGCTCTTAGAGGTAAAGTGGTTTAACGTTTAATTTATCTGGACTTTATTTGTTCATATTTCAACTGTTTGCCCATATTGTATTTTTAATGAGAAATGAAATTTTAAAAAAATAAAGGCAAACTTTTTTTTAACAATTCTCTGCCTTAATCTACCTTAATTTTGTTGGATTTTCTTCTATATCTCTATGTCCCTGTGTGTATCCAAGTCTAGCAATGTCTTTGTGACATTGCTTGCAGTCTAATAGCTTTAATAGTTTCATTTTTTGTCTGTTGTCCAGGTGAACTCCCCCTATCTGGAAGAGCACCTAATGCACATGATAAAGCAAGACCAGAGTAAGGTGCACAATATGGACCTGTTATGGCGCTACTATGAGAAGAACCGTAACTTTGGCAAGGCAGCTCACGTACTAGCCCTCCTTGCTGACATGCACAGGTTTGGAAAAGATTTAGATAAAAGTTTCCTTCTCACATTTTTACTTAACTTATCTCCGGCTTTAACCAGACTTAAATCTTCAGCATTGTCTCCAAGTTGCATGATTTGTGAAAAAAGAACCCTTTTGATTATTATCTGACAGCACTGAGATCTCTCTAAAGCAACGTTTGGAGTATCTTGCTCGAGCCATCCTGTCTGCAAAGAGCTCCTCTGGCATCTCGGCTCAGGCTTCTGATGGAGAGTTCCTTCATGAGCTGGAAGAAAAGATGGAGGTGTGTGTGTGTCTGTGTGTGGCCACAATGAGGTGGATAAGCTTGGTCAAGCTAAATTAGATCCCAAATAGTGGCATTGTCATCACTTAGTTTTTGTGTTCCTCTTTCTAGCTGGTGCGAATCCAAGTGCAGATTCAGGAGACCCTAATCAGACAGTCTTTCCATCATCCCTCAGTGAAAAATGTCATCTCTCAGTTGGATTCAGAGCTCATGGACATCACAAAGGTAATGTCTAGCATGAGAATCATGAATTAAAGTTCAGGAAAAAATGAGATACAGTGAAATGAAATTTCTTGGTTTCTTGTGCAGCTTTATGGAGAATTTGCTGATCATTTCAAATTGTCTGAGTGCAAGCTGGCCATCATTCACTGTGCTGGACACTCTGATCCAATCCTAGTGCAGTCTCTGTGGCAGGAAATCATGGAAAAAGGCAAGCGTAATGTCCATGCACATGTTTTCCCCACAACGGTGTGCATTAGGTATTGTTTAGAAATGTATTGAATTTGATCTTTCAGAACTGGGAGACAGCGTGGCCATGAGTCCTGCAGACAGGATGAGGTCGCTCAGTTTGAAACTGGTATCACTGGGAAAGATTTATGCTGGAACACCAAGATTTTTTCCTCTGGGTAAGCATTCTTACTGTCCTGCAATTATGCTCAGTTTTCCACTAGTTGGAGTTTTCCAGCTTGCTATTCACCACCTTAACGACAATATAATTAGACTTCCCTTTTGCATCATTTCTGTAATTATGTCTCTCTGGTACTTGACATGCTGGCGCCTCAGGTGATTGCTTAATTATCCTCCCATTATTGCATACCTGTTCAAACATGTCTCTTCTGTGGAGACTGATTCATTTTGTTACATAACTATACATAATTATACATAGATACATAGACAGAATCTTTTAGGGCTTTTGCAAATCTTATCAAATAAACAATTTTTTAGCGCATTTACCAGCCTTTTTCAAATTGCAGAGAACAAAAATCTCACATAAGCAACATTAGCCCCAAAAATTAAATAATAATTGGCCAATGCCAAACACACATGGCTGTCTATGGCCCCTTTACATCTGGCTTTAGAATGTGTTTTCTGTAATTGCATAACCACATGCATTCACGCCTGGTAACATGTCCATGTCAAGATCCTATTACTATGTGATCACAGTCATCCCATTTTTCCTCTGCAAAGATTTCCAGCAGAAGGACTACAGCGTCATACAGTATCCTATGTGTTGCCATATCAACAACATTAGCTGCATGAGAAGTCGCACTATTGTATGGACCCTTTTTGGAAATGCATCAGAGACCCGTTGCATTTACCTTTCTGTTCAATCCGTCTTCATTGTGTTTTTGGTGTAATTACACCTGTATGTACAAATGGTCAGGTGCTATCTGGTTGCAATCCAACCACAGAAACCGCATTTTAATGGTAGGATTAAAGGGGGCTCTTTGGTGTCCTCTGCATGGCTTCAGCCCTTTTTGAGGTCCTCAGTGGATAAATGTAGTGGATGGATGGAGTGAGAGAGTGAGTGAGATGTTCTGATTAATGTCATTATGACTTGTGATTGTAGAGTTCCTGGTTAAATTCCTGGAACAGGAAGTCTGTCACCTGAACTGGGACGTAGGGTTTGTCACCTCCACCATGCAGGAGATTGGAGTCCAGTTGCCACGTCTTCTGGAAGTCTATGACCAACTCTTTAAAACACGGGTAAATGCCTTAGATAAACTATTTGTTTCACTGATGAAAAAATTGTCTCAAATGATGAGACAAATTGTCTCTTACTTTATCCAAAAATATTGTGTTTTCACCTGTAGGATCCCTGCTGGCAGCGGCTGAAGCAGCCTCTCCACTTGGTGGAGTGTATCCATGTGCTTCTGTCAGGATATGTGGATGATCCCAGTAGAGTACCAACCTATGACAGGTAATCATCATCTGTGCCCATGTTCTACTGCTGCTGACCTGCAGCTGATGCTGTTGTTTGGCCTTTATTTATGACCTGAGCTCTTGTTCAAAGAATAATACCCAAACAATAATAATACCCATTCAAGTTGATATGTCATGATCTTTTATGGCAAATATATCTACTTTTTTTCTTCCCTCTGCCATCCCTCCATCCCTTCTCATGTCAGTAAGGAATCACTATCTAGGTAAATAAAGAGGGAAAAAATAAAGAGAAGCAGTTTTGCCCTAAAATAAACATTGTCAGAAAAGCTCTACTTGATTTGACTCGTACTGTCGCAGCCTCTTAGTAGCATCAGCTCTGTTTTTGAGATGCTCTCATGTAAGTACACATAATGCACAAGAGAGGATTTAAAAATAAAATATTGCTTATTTGACACCAAAAATAAGCGTGGTTTTTGCTATTTAGGTCTGCCACTAATGATGATTTTCATAATCAATCTGCAAAGCATTTTCTAGATTAATTGATTAGTTGATTGGACCATAAAATGCTGAAAAGTTTTGACCTTTTTTTAATAATACAAAAAACCCCAGTCAAAACGGATGATTATCAAAATAGTTAACAATCAATTCAGTAAACAATTTATAATAAAGTAATTGTTGCAGCCCTAAGACTAATCATCAATATCAAAGCTGACTGCTGTTAATTGTTGCACCTGTGATATTATTCGCCCATTTAAATACTCTGATGTTGTAAACTGGGTAGAAAGTGGGATTATACCTCATTGCAGTTTAGGGCTGCAACTATTTATTATTTTCATAATTGATTCATCTGTTGATTAAATGAGTAGTTGTTCAATTCGTAACGTAAAATGTAAGAAAATGTTGATCAGTGTTTACCAAACCTGAAAATAATGTCTTGTTCACAAACCCAAACTAATTTTATGTTTGAAGCAAATAAAAGAATTTATTCACATTTAAGAAGCAGACTGAAAAGTTGTTTTAATTACTAAAAGAACCCCCAACCAGTTAATTGATTATCAAAACAGTTGATGGTTAATTTAATAACTGAATAATTGTAACTGCACTACTACAGTGTGGTTGTTTTTTTGATTTTAATAAAAACAATGAAGTTGTATAAAGGCAAATACTTTAGATAGGAATCTCTTAACAGCTAGTATTGGAAAAATATTAATAATTAAAGCAATTGATAAAGGTTTTCTTTATGGTGATGTAACAAAGTCTGGTTTGTGTTGATTAGTCACTCATAATCTACAACAAACCCATAGTGAAGTTTAACTGGGTTTGTTCACCCGTTTCAGACGCCGATTCACTAACGTGTGTCTTGACAACATCTGTGGATACTTAGTGGAGCTGCAGTCTCTGAGCCCAAACTCTGCCCTTCAACAAACCATCGGCAACTTCAAGTCTCTGCAGGCGAAGCTGGAGAAACTTCACTGACACCACTAACAACTTTCTTCATTATTCAAGACAAAAGGACAGGTGACCTCGGGATCTCACACTTCTGACCTTAATGTCTAACACTCGATAAAAGCATGGATTATCAGCACACAAAACATGATGCTGTTTTCTCTGTCTCTTCAGTTGGATCTGTCAGAACTTGGAAAGTGCTTGTCACTAAGGTAGTTTAAGCAGGTAAAAAAATGGAGCAGAATGATAAAAACACATTTTATAACTTATTTAATGCCATTTGTATTATTAGTACAACTTTGGAAAGAAAGATGCAGTTTTGCTGTTATTTGCAAATAGCTTTGTGTGATATTACATCAAAACATTACCATTAATTCTGAATTTTACAGATTAGTTTTTTTTATTATTTTGATTTGATAGTGCACTTAATGACAATTAATTTGGAGTATTTCATATGAATACAATTGAGACAGGTAATCATACTGGATTAAAGTATTTCAAATAATACTTTCTCTTCTGCATAATCCCTCAAACACTTCTGTTCTGACTATTTGAATGTAATTATGTACATAACATTGCCATAACCTTGTCCTTTCTGCCAAACATCACTCGCACAGAAACATAATTTTCATGTGTATTATTTACAGTAAGCAGTTTGATTAATACATTTAACAGTGCTGTTGTGTTTGAGTGCTTTTGTATTGAATGTAGAGCAAGTTTTTAACACAGTGCAGTTCACTAAAAAACTTTGGCCTGCTTTGAGGGATAAAAGGATAAAACCTTTTTTTTAAAAAAAGAAATAAAGGTTTTGATTGTTTTTATGGGTGAGGATGTGTTATTAACACTATATGGAAACTACAGTAAGCTCTCATTCTTGCGTATACTTTGTTTAATTTTTATAAATAATTTCAGCAGACAAGAGGATTCAGGCAGAGTCAGAGTGTTGATAATGTGACACTGCAGAGGGAGTCCGGTAATGAACCCAATTGCCGTCAGTGTTTGAGTTTACATAATTATCTTTAATCTGCAAACAGCTCTCAGGTTTCTTACACTCATTAGCAACAATACAGTAATTGCTTGAGGGCCTTTTGTCCAATTAGCTGTGCGCAGTACCCAACAATTATGTCTAAATTCTAGCCACATGAAAAATAAAATAATTTCTGCTTTGATGGTGGGAGTAATTTCTCTCTTAATTTTACAGTGAGTTCCATTTTATGTCTTCACTCATCATACTCCTGTTCCTTTTATTGTCCTAACAAGAAATACAGAGCTGAAGATTAACGACGCACATCAGTTCCAATCTGAATTTGGCTAACTTTATGCAAAGAAAATATGTTTTGTAATTCAATTCATACAGTACAATTCAAATAATTTTTATTCTCCTTCAACATATCTCCTTTTATGTATCTCATAATGAAATTACCAGGTGCGTGACTGTTGATAATTAAAATACTAAAGAGATGTAAGTGAAGACAGACCAAAATTGTTTAAGTATAGAGTTCTAGTTCATGTCATATAAACAGCTAATTTAATAATCATAGCAATATTTCTGATAGTTATCAGGGCTCCATGTGACACCTAATAAAAGCTTTATGATTAGGTTTCAATCCCCTTAATATATTTATAGTGGACAACAACAGTGTGATGTACACATTTACCTTTTACATGAGCAAGAGAGCTTTTTCACACCGTACAGGAATATGTAGGGGATAATGCAGGTGTAAGAGGCTGCAATGTAGCTGGCCACCTCCACCACCAGTGATGAGGTGTGGATGCTGTTGGTGATGCGTAGAAGCAGATGAGTGAGCCAGCAGACCAGGAACACACTGGCAACAGCCACCACACTCTTGGCTGCTCTCACCTGAGAGCTGGAGCTTGTACTGGCCTTAGTTGGCTCTCTGGCCCTGGAAAGATTTGATTGCACTCCAACTCCACTGCCTGTGTTTGCTTTCTTTTCAGTGGCAGAGCTGTGTTCAGGCCGTCCTCCACCATTTGGACAGGTGGAAGGAGGCACGCCTGTATAAACATTCACGGATGAAGAGCATCTGTGGTCTTCTGAAGCGCCTTGTCCAGAATCAGAACTGACTGATCCCTTATAGTCGATGTTTCCAGTGCTCTTGTCTTCTTCTTTAACAGTCTCCTTGGTGGCTTCAAACCTCTGACTCCGTATGCGTCTCTGGTTTAGAAGCAAAGTGATGACAATTTGGACGCTGGCAAATAAAATCCCAGCAACAGGGAGCGCATTAGCCAGGGTCAAATAAAAGATCTCGTAGGTTTGCCTTGCAAGTGCATCAGGGAAGACGTCTATACAGTCTTCATGGCTCTCATTTGCTCCCTCAACTTTGACAAAGAAAAAATGTGGGATGCTGAAAACTAAAGCCACTGTCCAGCTCCCAGCCAGCAGGCAGCCCACCAGACACAGGCTGTCCAGCTTTGCCGGTGCTCCACCAAGCTTCAGGGACCCAACCAGCTTCTGGTGCCAATAAGTGCTGATGAAGAAGGTTGTGTAGATGCTGCTGGTTTCAGAGAGGTCAGCACAAAAACGGAACACGCCACAGAAGGTTTCCCCCAGGAACCATCGGCCGGCAAAGTCGGCTATGGTGTCTGGCAGATCCACCAGGTAGTTGGTGATGAGGTTGGAGATGGCCAGGTTGATGAACAGGACCTCGTTGGTGCGGATGCTGGATATCTTGCCAGGCAGGGAGCGTATAGCCAGCCAGTTGTTTCCCAGGATCCCAGCGAGAAACATGAGACCTCTGATGATGGACTCAATCAGCTCTTCTGCATCCATTGTTTCACAATGTTAGACGGCAACGTTTATATTTGTGAAACCTATAATAAAACCTTACAGTCTCCCCAGTTTTATCGCATGGAATGCTTCGGTCCTTTTTCATTTATAGAGGACGGTAAGAATCCTGACCCAATCACAGTCAAGTCTAATTTTGTTTTCCCTCTCTGAGCCTCATTCATGTGATCCCACTGAGATGGAGGTTGGCTGCACAAAGTGAGAGCTGCCTTTCTCTCTCTCTCTCTGTCTCTCTGTCTTCATGCACCAACACTAATGTTCATCTTCTGGAGTTGACATTCACTGCAGCGGACATTGTCATCTTTGTTATTCCTCTTTTTTTTTTTTTAATGAAGTATAATTTTATACAAACAACAATAATAGTAATAATAATAATAATGTAAAACAAGGGTGAACAGTGCTTTCCAGAACAACATAACAAATTTCTAATGCTTTTGTCTGAATAAAAATCACTTTCTTCATTCTTTTATTACTACATAATTAGTATTTTACTATTATTGTCAAAATAATGTTTCGTGATCATATTACATATTTATTACAATATACTATATATTATATCTATTATTGTGCTGCTTGCACGTACTTGTCTGTTTATCACAGTTGTCTGATTCAAATAATATCTAATTATGAATGGGAATGTATTTTTACGTTTATATATATATATGATTGCACGGATTAACAAACAGGTATGGCATTATCATTGATCATCTATGGTTGATACAGGGTTAATGTCAAACCGGAGGGTTTAATCTAGTTTGTAAAGAAAAATAAAAGTCATAAAAATACCACTAATAAAGCGTGCGGTGTTGGTGAGATGAGAGTGACAGCAGAGGCTCTCCGTCAGTGTCGTGGAGCTTCTCCACGTCATCCACGAGTCAAAAAGCTCCACCTTTGGGATAAACCAGAGGCGGCATCTGTGCTGCAGCCTGCGGGACACAGCTCACTCACTCACTCACTCACTCACTCACTCACTCACTCACTCAAACCACCACCTCTTTCCTGGCTGAACTGCTTTGCCTCTTATTTTTTTTGACTATGATTTTTCGGCTTCTTCTGGTCTGCGGTTTACTGTCTGAGACAAACACCGACACTCAGCAGGTGTGTTTCCGGTCTCTTGCCTTAGAATGAGACGCTGCTGAGTGAGGACAGTGGAGCGCAGGAGGAGGAGGAGGAGGAGGAGGAGGTAAGAGGACAGGAGCGGAGGACAGGATGTCCTCCGGAGGCGCAGACACGCTGAAGCCCAGCGCCTTCATCCCGGTGTGCACGGCCGCCTGCCTCCTGGTCGGCTCGTCCTCTCTGTTCTTCGTCTTCACGTAAGTGCGACGCAGACGCCAGAAAGTTGCGCACTTGTTGGAGCACCAATAATAATATGCCTGTCTCATCCATCCATCATCACCGTCATTCATGCTTTGCTATTTGTTGCATGTTGATTTGAAACGCTAAAGCATTTCCTTCTCTTCTTACATCCCTCACCGTTCTGTTTTATTTTTGTATCTCCAGAAATCAGTTTGAAGAAGTTGCTCATCGTCTGTGAGCATCATTTCTTCCTCCTCCTCCTCCTCCTCATCACTGTCAGGCAGAGACAGACCAGCAGGTGTTTACATCTGACCTGGTTGGCTGTGGACTCCCAGTATGAATGCAGTGTAGGGGGATAATCACTATGTACAGTCACTACACTGTCACTGCAGAAAAGCAAATACAGTACGCACCGAAGCTTTCAAATCTGCTTCAGTGTCGGATTGAAATGTAATTTATAATGCAACATGTCTGTTAAGATGTCTCACATGCCAACACTGGCAATCGAATGTAATTTCCTATAATACCTTAGAATCCAATTTAAATCAGTTTGATTTATTTATGCTCAATATTCTATTCACTTATGTAGACCTACTTTAAGAGCGATAAAGAGATAAAGAGGGGGAAACGAGCAGCCCTGTGCCAGATACTGTACATTTACTCATTTCTATAAGGAAAACCCCTTAGATTTCCACACCCGACTTACTGAACCTCATCATCTCTATTCCATTCTACTGACTTTTGACCTCCATATCCATATCTGTCCTAGTTTTCCCTGTATTCTCCAGCCGTGCACCGTTGCCACTGGAATCTGACACCAGATTGGGAGTATGGGATTAGGAACCTCTGGCTGATGCCATGTGATCCCCCCCATCTGCATGGATATTAGATAGGTATTGACTATGAAACACCAATTGATACATTTAGATTAGAAGATATGATTCTACATACAATGAGAGAAAGTGTCAGAATATCAGAACAGTTAATGTCGGGTTGCTTCACCTGCAAGTGTCCACAGTTATATTGCATCCTTAATTATGCATACATATTTATTTGACAATGAAACTTTGTCGTTTTGGAGATACAGTATTAAACATCCATAAATTACATTTGACAGCATGACGGCTGTCTTTTTGCTGCAGCCGTGAAAACCGTTTGTCCTCGGGGGGGGGGGGGATAAAATCAAAGACCAGAAAAGGTTGAGGAATCCCAATGAACTCTTCCTGCACTCTGTGAGAAAAAAAAGAGGACACTTAATTGGGACTGCAGTGCTAAACCAGCAAAACCAGGACGTTGGAGTTGATTGGCTGAATCCGTGTGTTATGGAACGAGGTTTGCAACTTGAGCTGAAGTGACCTTATAACCTGAAAGAGTTTCTTAATTAACTCTTAATTAACTACAGATAAAAGCTCAACAAAGTCAAGATGACCTGCCAGAGATCAAACTGGACTTTAGATTGGTGACGAGAAGTGATATAAAAGTGACCTTAATGGCCAAAATGTTTCGACATCGGCTGGTTTGAGTTTTTAGAAATTGTTGACCTACTAGGATTTTCTCGCACAGTCATCTCAAAGTTTTAGAGAAAATAGTCTTAAAAAGGGAATATATCCTGTGAGTGGCAGTTATCTGGGCAGTTCTCTCTTTTTTATTTGAGGTGTCTTGTGAATCCAATCTCTTTCAGACACAATGATACATAGATCAACCAAATTCTACAACACAGCGCTTTTTATTAAGTCATTTAAACATAACTCTGTTTAACATAACTATTATTATATTCAACATAGCTTTTTTTTTTTTTAGGAAACGCAAGACACTTGTATTATACAGCATTTAATTAAGTGTGCTAAGTCTTTCTCTCAGTTATTTGACCTAGTTTTGTTGGACCGGGTGACATAAAAATAAATAAATACCTCCTTGGGTACATTCAAAAGGACAAAACTTGTCATCTCTAATAATGCAACACCCACCTTACCTTTATCCTGGTTACTATGACTCATGCAGTATCTTGTGAATTCCAGCCAATCAGGCCCTCAAAGTATTATATCATGAATCAAGAAAACCTTGCACTCATACAATCCTACTTCCTTTCATCTGGTAATGTAATCACTGGTATTTGTGCGTCTTTGCACATTAGTTGTGCAAGCGTTCATGCTACATGCATTTGACATGCATTTGACCTGACCTTTAGAGCGGCGGATGCTCTTTCGTCTTCCTCTGCCCGGAAAATCCATCAGTCACCAGCTTCCTGCTTTTGTTCCTCCGGCCATGAACTTATATTTGAGCCAGTGCTTAAGATTTCAAACACTGTTAAACTGGGGCAGGTTATTATACGCCCACAGACATCAGAGGGACCAAGAAAAATGTCCTTGGCTAATTAAGTTTCACTCTGCCCAGACCCAGAAAATAAAAACTTGCGTATGTGTTTGGAATACTTTAATATAATGTAACTAGAAATGGCTTCATTTACTGACGATAACAAATTACGGTGCTGTAAAATGAAAGAATACTCTGCAAAACTCTTAAAATGTCACAATTGAAATATTTTCTAGGAGTTATGGTCCAGTAATGGAAATGGTGAGTGGTGAGCAAACACCCAAGATGAAAGTGATATTAAAGTGAATAATTCAAATGTACATACTGTAAAGTATCCTATATATCACACATTTTATTCACTAGTTTAATGGCTGGAACAGGAAATATCGAATTTGGAAGCATGTGATAAAGGCTGCAGCAACACAGTTGAGAGCACATGTTTTCCATCACTCATCTTTCGTACCCGTTCACACACTGCCGGCACAGCTGTCAGGAGCAATGTGGGCTTAGGGACACATCGACGTGTAGACTAGCAGAGCAGGGGCTTGAGCCGACGACCTTCCAGTTGGAAGACGACTGTCGCCCCTGATGTTATAGCGTTGAATCTTGAACTCCGACGTGGCACCTGACAGGGATCTCAGTTTTCATGATCAGAGAAGCCGTGGCTGGTGGCCAGCAACGCACTTGAAGCTTGACCAAGTGTGAGGTGTCTGCTGTGCTACTGATCCACTGTGGGGATGTCGGCGGTGTGTGTGGACTGGAGAGCAGCTTCCTGTTGTGTATGATTCCATCCACTATGTAATAACTGACTACATGCAGGTCCTCAGCTGTCATCCTGATAGTTTAAGGTCATGTCAATTTACATCAGATTACATTTAGCCCTTTAGACAAAAAGCCTGAATATCAGCCTGAGGGATGTTGGATTGTTTTATACGTTCCTTAATCTGTTTGTCACACATTCCCTGCTTTAACAGTTTCTCTAATTTCAGTATTATAAAGTTGTTGAAATCTTGTCTCTTTTCCCACTGTCTCCTCATCTACTGGGCAAATAGCTTGAATGCACCATAGTTTGGTCGTCTGCAGGTTGGAAGGTTCCATTTATCACATGGTATACAGTATATAGTAGCGTAGCGTTCTGTGATTCACACTCTGTGTGTGTGTGGCAAGCCTTGAATGCACAGTGTTTCTTTATCATCAAATTGAGGAATCCACAGTGCACCGGACTGGCAGGAATGTTTTTTAATCCCGAGTTGATAATCTGGGGATTACTGGGTTTGCAGCTGGCATGGCATCAGCACGCGCTCCTGTCGGAAATGAGGGGGCATCACCCCTCCCCCACAGCCAAAAGTCATCCAGGGGTTTGGGGATCGGAGCTTCACTGTGAAGAAGGTTTAGTCTTAATTTTGTTTTGATCCAACCTTGTGTCTAATCACTTTTATGATTATGTAGAAAACTTGTGTGGAGAGAGAGACTGTTCTGTACATTTTCCAGGTCATGACACACTGAACATTTAACCTACTATTATTTATCTCCACTTAATCTGACACCAGATGAAAAAAATAAATGATTCCAGTGTTAAATTCCTATCAAGTATATATGAAGGCTAAACGTGTGATGTTCAATCAAACACGGTTAATATAAAGCAGTGAATCTTTTCCTGTCTGTCTACCATGGTAACCTGATTACACTGACCCTCTCTTTAATCTCACACAGTCGAAAAATAATCATTGTAACAAATAGCAATGCACACACACTGGATTCCATGACTTCAGAGGACATTGCATTGACTTACAGTCATTTCCTGGAGACTTACTCTAACCTTAACCATAATTACTAGTGCCCCAACCTTAACCCGACATTAAAACATGTCTTTACCTTAAAATGTAGTCATTTACTTGTGGGCTCTTGATTTTTGTCCCCATAATGAAGACAAGTCCCCATAATGTGACTGTGTAAACAGCTTGAGGTCCCCACAACATAAGGAATACCAGGTACACACACACACACAATGAAAATGATGCTTCTCTATTATTTTTTTGACACAGAGAAAGTAAACTCTGACAGGTCACAAAGATCATTGAAACACTTTTTTTAATCACTTGTTTATTAATTTATTAAGCTATTTGACTGCAAAAATGTAGTCTTTTGGGACCCGCTGGTCCCATCACAATAAATAGGGTGAAGATTATCTAACATCCTTGTTATTGCACTGATTTGTGTTAATATTAACCTTTGAGGGATGAATACTTGTGAGTCACACTTATACCATGAATTCTGCTTTGCGTGAAACAAGGAGGAAACATTTTTTTTCTGTGTGCGTGCTCAGATGCCCGTGGTTGGCTGTGACCATCTGCCCTGCTGTGCCACCATGCTGTGCCACCCTCTTCCTTTTTGTGCTCGCCAACTTCACCATGGCAACATTTATGGATGCGGGCGTCCTCCCAGTGGGTCAGTAATCAAAGTGACATTGTGTTGACAGCAAAGGAGACGTAACTGCAAACAACAAATTACACATAATGCAAGATTCCAGGCTATTAATGGAGGTTTCACTTTACATTTTCCCAACACTGTTCTGCAGCTAATGAGGATGAGGACAAGGATGATGAGTTTCGAGCTCCACTGTACAAGAACGTGGATGTGAGGGGCGTCCAGGTGCGGATGAAGTGGTGCGCTTCCTGTCATTTCTACAGACCTCCTCGCTGCTCACACTGCAGCGTCTGTGATCACTGTGTGGAGGTTAGTACACACAAGGGTTTAAGCAAGAAAAGGGAGGGGACATGGTATTTAATCCTGCCCCTAAGGATTTATGGAAACAGAAGGGTGAACTAAAAAACAAATAGGGAATGTAAATGGGTGATTGCAGTGAGGAAATATAAACTCAGTGCAAAGACCAGAAAGAAATGTGCGTCGTTTTTATGTTTTTATGTAAAGTCAACAGGGCATGGATTTCTGCGGTGAGTGATGGACAGTGTGATAGAGGGGGAGAGAGTTCTCATTAATGCGGTTAATCCTTTTCACAGAGCCTTTGAGGTCTCAGTAGAAATGCAATTTGGAGAACACTTTAGACAGCCTGTGTTAAACTGAGTGTGTTTAGAAAGCACAGTGGATACTCTACAAGTTACTGTGCCAGAGACAGACTAAATGAAACATGTTTATTTTTTAAAAGGCTGTAGTTTAATTCAAAATGTCTTCCCCCCCTCCCCCCCATAACCTCCTCCCAGGATTTTGATCATCACTGTCCTTGGGTGAACAACTGCATCGGGAGACGCAACTACCGCTACTTCTTTCTGTTTCTCTTGTCACTGACACTTCACATGATCATCGTCTTCACCTTTGGCCTCATATACGTCCTGCACCACATGGATGAATTATGGAAGCTGCCCTGCACTGTCACGTATCCTAACTCACACAGGGTGTGTGTGTGTGTGTGTGTGTGTGTGTGTGTGTGTGTGTGTCTGCCTGTGCAATCAAACAATCTGAACAATCATTCACTTTCACACTCACAGCTATGGTTAATTTTAGTGTCCAATTAACCTAATCTGCATGTTTTTGGACTGTGGGATTAAACTGGAGAAAACTCATGAGCACACAGGGAGAACATGCAAACTCCATACAGATAGGCAGGCCCTCAGTCGGATCGAGTCCTATTGGTGCAAAACTGCCTGTGCTTTCTTGTTTGTGTATGTGCAAATGTTTGTGTATTCAGAAAAAGCTGTTTTCCTGATCAGTGCTTCTAGTTTGGTTGTGATCAGCATATCGGGGCTGTTTCTCATCCCAGTCCTGGGTCTCACTGGTTTCCACCTGTACCTGGTCTCCAGAGGACGCACCACAAATGAACAAGTCAGTCAACCATTTTGTCCTCAAAATATCAACCACCAGGTGCTGTAGAAATATTAAAATATACCAGTAAAGTCTAATTATGTTGGTCTAATTCTGGGAATTAATGAATGTATGTCTAAAGCAGGATGTGTTTTCAAGGACACTGATGAAATTAACAGGTGTATTTGGTCCCACAGGTGACTGGGAAGTTTCAGGGTGGAGAAAATCCTTTTACACATGGATGTTGTTACAACCTGGAGTATCTGGTTTGCAGTCCTATCTCTCCAATGTAAGAGCCAATTCCCACTCCAACTGACTCTTCAGTATTTTAGGAAATCATACATCAAATTGGCTTCACCGTCTCTGTCTGCTTTTCCATGACACCAGATACACGGCAAGACCCCGTAAGAAAACAGTCATTCATGTTCAGCCTCCGTTCCTCAGGCCTGGAATTGACAGACAGATGTCAGCAAAAGTCCAGGACAATGGGATACAGGCTCAGGATCTCCACAATAAAGTACCTTCAGTTCACTATTCCCTCAAAAGTCATCTAAGGATTGTGAAATAATTTATAGAAAGATACATTTGATCTCTCATGATTCTGTGTTGTTTGTGTCTTGACAGCAAACCTCGACCAGAGCTGTTGAACTGTCAGACATCAAGCACCAAACATCACATCCACCACCACTGCCACCAAAACTGGACCACCCTCTGCTGAAGAGCCATCTAGCTGCCATTGATGGTACTGTAGAATGTCGAATACTATACAATGTGATAACCAGACATAGCACTGCAAAACTACAGTATATTCACTATTTGTATGACGACAAAGATACTAGGGAATATCTACATGTCTATAAATGTCTTCAGAGCTGAAGTAATGTCTTCTTGTTTTCGCCCCTTTTGACTCAGAGCAATTATACCCTGCTGTGTTAAGAAATAATATCCTTGTTTAGAATAAATTAGACTGGAGTTGTGCGTTACTAGTTGCATAATTTATATATTTTTAAAGTGGATGGCATTTTGTAATTGTTTTGAAGTCTAGTGTGTAACATGTAGGAGGGCTTGTTTACAGAAAAAGAAGAAAAAAGAAACTACCCACAAGTAATTTTGTTTAGGCGTATATTTGGTATGTATGTAAAACAAAGGGGCTTACATCTTGAGTCAACACTTTTCTACTGTAGCCCAAATAGATAAGATAATAAGCAGGAGCTTACTATGAAAATGGTGGTGAATGTCTTTGCCACATAAAGCCAATACATGTAAACCTATGAAGAAGAGGAAACAGCAGAGAATGGAGAGATTTGAGGAACAGTGTGTACATTCTTTCTGGTATGTGTGAATGGAAAAGGGTGAACAATGAAGTCCTCCATTGGTTGCAGTCTGTAGTCTCACTATTATCACTAACTCTTCCACACTTGTTGATATTTAGAGCTTCTAAATCCTTGTTTTTCTATATATACTGTATGTTATTCCTAATAACTAATCCCAAAATGGCTTATTTTGCAGAGATTGCTCATCATTCCAAATCCATCATTCCTGTATCCATTCCTACTGTTCCTCAGCTCCGGCCAGTCCTGGAGGCCATATCCAGAGGATCATCTCCTGTCCCACCGGAGCAGGTGCTTTTCAGTCACATACTTATTTGCCAGATTGTAGGATTCTGATTCCATTTCTGGTTTTGATAAATTTCTGGCAGACTGTTGACTGGTTCTCGATGTGTTGTTTAGCTGCTGAGGGCATCAGAGCAGCCAGGGAACAACAGAAGCTCTGACCTCCACCCTCAGTCCAAAGAAAGCCCTGCAGGAGGCGGCCAGAGGGTGAGACTACCTGTCCAGCCTCCTCTCCAGTCCACCTCCACCTCCACCTCCCCACTGCAGCTCAACTCTCTGACTCTCAGCTCCCGCTCTCTCACCCTCAAACACAACAACCGGCATGGTAGCAAATCCCAACTACCTGCCATTCATGCTGACAGTTTGGGATCCAACCTCCCGTTGGGCATCATCTCCACCTCCAGCCTGCTCCCTGGCCACAGCAGCAATAGCAGCAGCAGCATCTCATATGACAACATCGTCAGGCCTGCAGACCCTCAGTTCCTGTCTCAGAGAGGGGCTCCTCCAGGCAGCTACCACCCCCACTTCATGACACTGGGCACCGATGGAACTGTACAGCTTCCTGCTCCTCACACCTACAGTCCCGTCTTTATGGGCATTAACAGACAATCTCCTCAACCTCGGGATCCCTCACCTTTGCGGGGTCTCACCTCAAGGGATGCTTCACCCTCCTTCCAAGGTTTCATTAAAAGAGACCATTCTCCTGCTTTTCAAGGGATGATGCCACGAGACCTCGCATCCCAAAGTGTCACATCACAAGATGTCTCCCCTCCAGGTCTGTCCCTGCGAGATATGACCTCTCCCACTCGTCGGGACACCCTTCGCGATCTTGGATCACAGAGTTTGGCGCCTCAGAAGTCCGCTGCCGGTCGCTACGACAGCTTTTCAAAAGCCGTCATTGCATCTATCCACGAGAGGCGGGAGATGGAGGAGAGGGAGAGGATGCTGCGTTTCCAGACCAGATCTCAGGTGCTCTACGGCCCAGACGTGGGGATCTACGACATTCCAAGCAGGCGGAGTCTTCCACCTGACAACATCCGACCTCCAAGCTCGCGCGGACCAACACCCCCCGCCTACGGCTCCAGGGAGTTTCTCATGAGCACAGGTATCCTGGGTTACGGCATGAGGACCTCACCCCTCTCCAGCTCCTCCACGTCGTCTCTGAAACGAGGAGCAAAAACCTCCAGCTCCCCTCTGCAGAGCAGCAGCAGCAGCAGCTTGCAAACCAAAGGCAGGTCATCCTCTCCGGCCTACTGCCCTCCAGAAAGACAGACACAACCTCTCCCTTCTTCCACATCCACCCTGCCTCGCTTACCCCCGTCCTCTGCCCCCTCTTACGCTTCATATGCCACTGCAAAACGATCCTCGCTGACATATCCCTCTGAGGGGAAGGACTCCGTCACCTCTCAGAAATAAAAAAAAAACATAGATTTTTTTCTGATGCCGTGAAGGAATCATCTATGCAGTGTTATTCTCAGTTTTCACAGCTCTAAAACACTTCTAAAACTGTTTATTAGAGGCCGTCTGATAATTTGCTGTGTGGGAGAGTTAAGGATAAACTTGTAATGCTGACCAAATGTGAACAATAGTGACTCTCAGGAAAGCTGTGCCTCGTCTTACAAACAGAGTGAGCTTTGTAAAGAATGTGGATTGACTTAAATCTGTTTTTATGTGTTTTTTAGAAACATTTGGGGGGGGGGCATTTTTGCAGTTATTTGAGAAAACAGAGTAAGCATGAGAGAGGAGACGCGTGGCTGCAGAGGACAGGGTGCCAGCTCTGCAAACATAGCTATTCAGTATCTTTATTTATATGTGTTTTGATATTACAGACAATACAATACCATGTTGTCTAATTTGTGTCCTGCTGAAAAAAAACATTATTAATTAGAATTTTGTAGTTGTTTATATGAATAAACTTATTTTGTAAGTTTCCTGCATGTTGTATTTTCTGATGGCTATCACACAACCTATAAAATCGATTCAATTAAGTGAATGATGACATAGCCGGAAGTTGGCATATACAAACAATAAAGAGATTTTAAATATAGGCTTTATAAAGAATCTGCCGCCCAAAGCACTAAAACAAATGTTCATGATTATCAGTCTTGCTTAAAGACATCACACTTGCACTTTATTGCTTTTTCCCTCCTCAAATCAAAAGATTTGAGCTCACGACATAACCGATGCTTTACAGTGATAATAGAGACAAAATGTGTTTTAACACAGCTGCTACAGAACATAGGTGCATTACATTGCAGTGATGACAGCTGGAAAATGAAATGATGATGGCACCATAACTGGCATAGAGTGTACTGAAATGCAGCAGTGAAGCATAATGATTTAGCCATCCTGCAGGGACATTCTTTTTGATGATATTGTAAATGGCACCCTCTAGTGAACAGTTTCAGTCGGTGGTGTGACGTTAGTGAGGCAGAAAACAGCATGTTGTCACTGTTAAAGGTTACAAGTAATGGAAAAAGGCCCAAACAGGCCTAAGGCTCTATAATGTGATTCACGTCCACCTTTTTTGTCAACACTACAGGTTTTTCACAGTAAAAACGATAAGAAAAACTAATGAACTGAGGTCGGATCAGCATTTATGTACAGTATTTGTGTTCCTGTAGTTAGAAATAATTCTATTTACATTGAATTTTCTTTACTAATACGGCAACTAAAAAGCAAAAACCGACTCTTTAAAGTTATTTATTCATTTATTGTTTATTGGGGCAATGTATAACCACTGAACAAGGTTGAGAGACATGTGAGTTATTGTTGCACTTGCCCTTCAGTAGGTGGAAGGGCAGGTATATATATATATATATCTATATATATATATATATATATATATGACAACAAGAAATTTTAAAGCTACAGTGTACAGCCTCTGTTCCTAACAGCTGATGTTGCTGTCCCCCCACACCTCAGGCGAGCCTGCAGAGTTTCGACAGCAGGGCCGTTTTATTGCTGTCCTCTTTCAAAAATCCATTCAGTAACTCGCTACTTTAAACCTTCCATCTTCCCTCCATCAGCTGTGATGTAAAGTGCATCACACGCACACACACAAAAACACTGATTTACTGAGGAAAAAACAGAGACAGTCAATGTGTTAACTCATCTGACAATGGATTGAATGTAATGGGCATTTGTTTATACTGTATTTAAAAGTTGAACACAAACGTGGCTGTTTCAAAGTGTTGGCAGAACATTTGCCACACAGCCAAATAAGTGACGGATCTCCCTCCAGACTCGTTAATTAAGGCGGATGTAAAAACAATGGCCGAGCTTAGTTTAAGACCAGACGACAGCAGTGTGCGATGAGGAGCACAAAACAGACGAGCCTCTCAATTAGACTGCCAGAGAGCAACGTGCTAAACGAAAACAACTTTGTTAGTCAGTCATCACGGCAGCCGTACATGCCAGAAAAGTGCCTGACGAGATTGCAGACTGTATCACACCGTCTTTTCGGCTGAAGACACTGTGAAGACACTGTGAAGACGATTCAGAGGAGAAAGCTGACAACAGTTCAGGACCTTGGAAGCATATTGTTAACACCCGAGAGGGATGTGAACAAGCTGCAGTTTATATGATATTTTTGTTCATCAAAGCTCAGAAAAATGTGTTGTGTGTTTTTTTTTTTTAAATGTTCTTTTCTAAATATATATCTATTTTATTTTTACAAGAGAAAGTGATGTAGCTTTGCCACAAACAACAGCAATTTATCAAGCAACCAGTAAAAGATGTTACAACCCCCAGCTTCTGGCTTTCTTTTTCTTGTGTGTCGTGTGCGAGATGGGCTGCAGGTGTGTAGGTTTGACTAAATGACGTGTGTGAGTGTGTGTGAGTGTCTTGGTGGATCCTGGGAGCTGAGCGGTCCTGCACAGGAGGTTCTAGTATACGAGGCCTGATCATCCCAGCTGCAGTGGACTTCCCTTGAACCACTCGCAGTCAGACTACCAGCAGGTGTTTTCTACTTGTTTTTAAATAAACCTTTAAAGTGGTTTATTTAGTGAGCTTCTGGTGGTTTCTTGGGCATTGGGAACTTTCGCCTAGGCCTGGTCATAACAATTAGGGGCTTGTCCAGGATCTGATCTGGATGATCCTAGTGAGAGATCTGAACATCCAGGATGTGAAAGTGTTTTTTTTTTTTTAAGTTTAGTCGACTGTGTTTCTCTTATAGTTATAATTTGAGGACCAGTGCAGGTGTCACAACCTTGCCTCTTTATTTGGCTTCTCTTATTTTTGGTGGTAATCCTGAGTGTTACCGTTGACTACACCTGGTTTTCAGTGATGCACTTACTTTAGCGTTTTAAAGTCGCCTCATGCTGGACAAGCCATTGAAGACTAACTAGTCTTAGCTCCATCCCGGTTTTCGGTTTTTGTACTTTCCAAATATAATCAGATCTTTTTGTGAGTGATGCATTTTTGTTTGGCCACTTAATCTTTTTTTTTTTTTTAGTTGTAATAAAACCTTTGTGTACAGTAACTTGTTTGGGGTAATTGAACTCCAAGTTCGTTGGGTCACTTTTTTAGTTGCAGCTTATGGTAGACTACAGTGACCATTTTGTGTTGACGCAGTCCACTTCATGCTTTGGTCACTTGTATGTCGCTGCTGTGGTTATTGTGCTGTCACTGTGACTTTTGTGTGGGACGACGTCTCTCCACAGATCAGTGGATCTTCATGAGGTGGAGGTGACCTTCAAGTTCAGTCAGTTTGTTGCATTTCGGTAACTTGTTTGTGGATAATGACCACAGTGTCCATTTTGTGCTGTGGGAGTGGCAGACCACTTTTGCTGGGTTTTGTGTGCTGCTGTGGTGGCAACTTTTGGTTTGACCCGTTTAGCTTGTGGCTGTTACACTCCACTTTGTGTTGGACACTTGTCTTACTGTGTTGAGTTTGCCTTTTGTGATATTTGCACCCCATGGTGGTAGCCACTAATTTATCTAAATGGTGTAAACCTAGTTCACATCTGTTTGGAGGTACAACATGAGAATGCAACTTTAACATTTTGCTTGTAACTAACATTTTCTTTAATGGTCAGAGGTGTTATGACCCTCGGGGCAGAGGGATTCTCCACACTCTAGTTTTAATCACATTTTCCCCAAGGCCTGGTCATAACAAAGGCATCTCATTGCTTTTTCTCTTCCTGATTCAAACTGTATTTTTTTTAATGAGCTTGTTCATTAAAGGGCAGAGAGGAGAGAAAATGGGCTTGAAACTGTAAGGTTGCTGGTTCAAATCCTGGGTCAAGGTCAATACCTGTCATTGCTTCCTGGGCACAGATAAGTGCTACCCACTGCTCCTGTGCCAGGCTTGTGTGTGTGTGTGTGTGTGTGCAAAAACAACAAATCCTAATGTGCACTGAAGCAGTTTTCATTCCCCGAGAATGTCTTAAACTTCCACACTTCTAATGTTGTTTGATTGGTAGTGACGTTTAACAACCCTTTGCGCCTCTGATGTTGCATTACTGCCGCCTTTTGGATTTTTCCAGCTTCTGGATTATTTTCCTTGCATCACCCTTCACCGGCAACAAAGCAGTACTTCTCTCTTCAAACTATTATTACTAATTAAATCTTATAATACCTTAAGAAACATTAATTATTGTTGGGCAGTCGTCATGTGCGAAAGCAGGGTTCATAACCTCTTGACTTGAGTTGATTTTATTCCAATAAGTCGCCTTAATCTTTCATGATACTTGATCAGAAGCTGCAGAGTGACCTACATTTGTTGCTGCTGACTCTCTCTTTAGCAGTGGGTGTTCTCTCTCTCTCTCTTTCTCTCTCTCTCTCTCTCTCTCTCTCAGCTCATTGATATGCCTGAGCCTGATCATCTGAAGCATCGCTGAACTGGCTGATTGTCATTTTCAGCTGCAGTGCCTCTGATGCATTTCATTTCCTCTCTTTCCTCTTTGCTGGTGTGATTAAGCACTCGCTGCACTGACACTTGACAAAGATGAGTTGCGTTAAAAGCTGCCATGGCTTTTTTTTTTTTTCCCTGCCTCAGAGCAAGTGGGTGGGTGGTGGTGGGATTACTTATCAAATCACAGTGAAGACACGTGTTGTTGCTTGCGGGGCAGCAGTTAGGCTCTCAGTTGTCGCTTTGTTGTTTTGTAATGTGGAGGATCAACTCTCGGGTTCCAAACGTGTTTAAATGTGACCCTTTTCCTCTGCCGCTGATTTGTTGACCTTTTTTCTGGCATTTCAAGTGTTTCCCTGCGCTGGGTGAGGCAGCGCCAACTGAAACCCAAAGCATTATTCAACACACTTGTATATTTTTGTTTTGTAATGTGTTCAATTGAAGTGACCAGCCTGAACTGAGCAGAGGCAGAGGTGGTCATGCAATGCGGGGGTTTTTATTAAGACAGCACTGACTGTTCCTCTGTGTGGTAGACTATACAGGAAAAGGATGTCAGTAAATTCCCTGCTGATAATTAAAGACTGTGTGGGCATTTTGTGACAAATAATACAGCACTGTTCACACTGTATTGCATTGAACCAGATTGTTGAACGTCCCATGTTTATTTAGTGGTCAGCAATGATTATAAAGCATATATAATATATTCATCTATGTCGAGGGTGGAGGCATTTGTTATGTAGTTACTGTGGTGATGGCAAAAAACTGTGCGACAGCTACAAAAAAAAAGGCCTTTTTTTTTTCTTTTGTAAATGTGTACTTGTTTTGCACACTGCTGTCAGTTTTGTAGATATTCTTTGTTTTTTTTTAAAAACACATATTAGTGAGTGAATGTTTCAGGTCAGAAGGCAGGAGGTGAGAATAAATCAGTACCTGTATTTTTCCAGTAAATATTACATTCAGTATGGTAATGGTGCATTCAGGCACAAAGACACAAACAAGATGGTAAGATGCAGTACATTTTCTTTGACAGCGTTTCGTTTCTGAAAAACACAGATAAAAGGGAGCATGAGAATTACACGAAGTTAAAAAAGAAATAGGAGACAAAATGAACCATGATTCTTTCTCAGCTTCCAACTAAACAATTTTTTATTATACATGTGCCAGACACTTCCTGCTGTGTCTTTCAGAATTCTTCTTGTAATAAGGTTTAAGACTTATGAGGCAGGAGTGAAAAAAATGCATTCATTTTCTTTGATTCTTTTTCCGTCCCTGCACAAGTCCAGTTTTCCGTCTCCTTAAGTAGCAACTGAAGGTCTGTGATTTTGCTCCATTTTGCAGATCTGTATGTGGTTGAACATTGTTGATTCTGCTGGGATGAACAATTTAAGGATGCAAAAAGCTTTGATTTGCAAGGAAAAAAAAGTGAGGAGTCGCATAAAAGACTGAATCCTGAGCTCTTACATTGGATGTGATTATTTTGAAGTTAATCGAACATTTTTGTGGTATTTCACTGTATGTTACCTATTTTGAAAATCCTAGATAACGATGGCAGCTGATATTATAAAGTTAGATTCTGTGCACGGCAACAATGTTAAGATTAAGCAAGTGGAGTGTCAGGTGATATTCACTTGGAATGTAGAAGTGGAAAGACTCTTATGATGAATTAAGTATCATTTTTTCCCCCCCACAGATCCACGTGGCTGACATTTTGTAATAAACAAGTGCAATAAACTCAAAGTAATCTCTGTAAATCTCTCCGAAAATGTCAAAAAAAGAGAAAGCCATACTAATACCTTGTAATAGTGTAGAAAGGTCTCATCCATCATCAATGTCACTGTCATCTCACGCTGCCTTTTCTTTCACTCCACTTCTCCATTGTTTTGACAGAACCAAGGTTAGATATAGTTCACCACTTAATGTGATACATGCAGTTGTCACAATGACTGAGAGAGGACTTATGTGATGTAATGACAAACATGGAGGGAAAGCTGTAAGTGAGGTTGTATAAATGCACCATATTAAAGCACAAGCGACTCAAATACTGTACGGCTTTTCTGTGGAGGAATGGTGCGTCCTTCTTACTTTGAATGTACATGAAGGACCAGGCATCCTTTATGACGATGTCTGCATTAGACATTATGGTTTTTTGAACAAATTATGTGTCCTTTTGTGCCTCTAATATATAATATAAGTGATTTTTTATTTTTAGCAGAATGTCACTCAGTTTAAAACACGCTATAGTAGTGCAAGTGCTTGCCTGTCACAGACCTGCACCTGATGCTGGTATTTTCCATTTGTTGGAGCTGGTACTTTATTTGAGTGTGGAGATAGAGAGAGTGAGAGAGAAAGAGCAGTGAACATCATCATGTCTGGAACAAATGGATGTCAGGAGATCTTTCTAACGTTAGAACATGCCGTTTGACTCGCATTTCACCACAGTCAGCTCAAAGTTAGTTTTTTTTTCATTAACATAGTCCCAGACATTAAAGAGGAACTTTTTAGCTTTTAACTTTTCAGTTTTTACCTGATTTATTGATGAAACAGATCACTTATCTTTTAAAGTCTGAATCTCTAAATTCAAGGTTTCTGTTGTCGCTGAACTGCTGACTTTTCTGTGGAGATACCAACAAGGAATTGGATGGAAACAGCAAAGGACTACGCAAGTCACAAGTAAACCAGTCATTAAAAATGTCAGTGTATTATCAAAGCTGTAGACAAATCGGAGTAAAAGAAATACCCCAGAGATTTCTCAGTGCTCCAGGATTACTTGATATTGAGAGCTGCTCCTAAATCTATATGAAAAATATGTCTGACAGACAGTGGATGATTTACTTGGATTATTCTCATAAAGGGCACTCTTACTGCCCTTTATGATTCCTTGTTTTGACATATAATGTTGGTAAGACGCTGGACTTCCTCGTGGTCTGTGGGGCGGTGGATTTTATCTCAGATCCACTGTGATTATTTTTCTTCCACTAAAAAAAAGATGCGAGTGATTTAAACCTCTACAAAACGACAGGACGACATCCACAAAAGAATCCAGAGGTGCTCTTATCTAATCTGTATGCAGGATATATATGCTCTGTTTACACTGTTGTTTTTTTGGTGCTGTATTGAGAGGATTTGTGGGCAGACAGCTGATGGGTGGCAAAGGTTGATTATATTTTGTTGGGTTCAGCTGGCAGTGTGAAAATGTTGGTCCAGCAAGGAGTGTGTTCCTCTGCCTGCTGCAGTGAAAGTGTGTTTATGCACCTTCTCCATCTCTCGCTCTCTCTCCCCTTATTATGCTGCACATGGGTGACACAGGACGTAGACTAGAGTGGGCTGCTCTGTACTCCAGCTGCATCTGCTTGTGAGCCCACAGGGAATACTGCATGTTTGTGTGTGTGTGTGTGTCTGCATGTGTGCACACACCAAGGCTGCCACATAATATGGGTATAGAGCACAGGGATTGCAGGGCTCTGCACTTCACCGAGCCATTCACAGGCTCAGCATCACACAGTTGATTCAGCATCTTGTTAATAGCGCGCACATTAACTGCAGCACAGATCAGAGGAGGAGTGCAGTAATAAGAGAGAGAGAGAGAGAGAGAGAGAGAGAGAGAGAGGGGAAGAGAGTGTCTGGCATCTGAGAGAGTGTGTGCGTGTTTATGGATGTGAGGACGTCGGTGTTGAACAAATGTGTGCATCAAGTATGTCTTTGTGAGAGAAACAGAGGCAGAAAGAGTGAGAGAGGGAGAGGGAGGGAGAGAGAGAGAGTGAGAGAGTGAAAAAAAAAGAGAGAGGGGTATAGCGGACATGTGTTAGTAAGAGCTGGGAGGACGGAGGGCTGCTGGTGTTTGAACAGCCTCAAATGCTCAAAGGAAGAGTCAAGGCAAAAAAGCGGATCAGAGGCAGAGAGGAGAGAGAGACGTCTCACTGGGGGGAAAACATCTTCCTCATCATCTGTGGGGAAGCAACAGAAAAAATTTGGCAATGCCTGCAGAAGTGAAAGAGGTAAGTGTGTGGCGGAATGGCTCTATTTGCTCCATACCCTCCCTCTTTTTCGCCTGTCAGTTTTTTTTTCCGCTCCTTGCTGCAGAGAAACTGTACTGTAGCCATCCACTGCTTTGCGTTCTACCTCAGTCATGATGAATGAAGGAGGCATCAGTCTCTTCACTTCCTCGCCTCTCAGTCACTACTGCTCGGTGCAGTCTCCTTATGTGCATGGGGGGGGGGGGGGGGTCATGATGCTGTAGCATCTCCATTCAGGTGTGTGTTTGTGCATGTGTGTGCATGTGTGCAACATGCATAGACATAAGCTCATGGGGGGGGGGGATCTTTAATTGCAATATGAGGAGAGGTTGTGCCTACAGCTGGAGATGGTGCACATACTCACATACTGTGCGTATTGCCTTCATGTATCAGAGACACATTAAATCTGACCATGCAGTATTTAACTATTTGAGGATCAGGTGCATCATCAGGAGTAGAAGGAGCCTCCAAACAAAAACTTTAAAAACAGGAATATCAGTCTTCTTCTTTTCTGAGATGTTGTTTTGAGTCAGGATTGACCAGTCTGGTTGCATCGAGGGTAAACAACACACAGTTGCTGCATAACATACAGTGATGTTTCTGCAGCAAATTTCTCTCTCCTTTTAAAATGCATTTTTTTATTTCGGTGTCTTTTCAATTCACAGTGTACAGTGTAAGATTCTGTAAATTAGCAGTGCCTATCATGTGCATCGTGGATCCAACAGATAGTAGAGGGCAGATGAGTTGTGACAAAGTTGTGATTAATGTTTTGTGACATCAGTGGGCTGATGTCATGTTTTATTATCCTGTGGTGGGAGGCACTCCTCTCTCAGACCCCAAAGTACAATAAAGAGAAAACTACAAAGTGATTCACACTGAAGTGTGGCCTTTATGAAATGTTTCAGTGTTACCGACTGAATTGAAATAGGAAAGTGTTTAAGTTTTACTTTCTGAAATGTATTTATTTATTTATTTTAACAAATTTGACTCGTGATTCGTGGGCCACATGATTGGTGCAGTGGTTAGAACTCCCGGGTTCGCGACCTGGTTGGAACAAATGCCTTTCTGCATGGAGCTTGCATGTTCTCCCTGTGTGTGTGTGTGGATTTTCTCCAGGTTCTCTGGCTTCCTCAGTCCTAACACATGCAGATTTGGGGATTAGGCCAGTTGGACACCCGAAATTGCCCGTAGGTGTGAATGTGAGAGTGGATGGTTATTTGTCTCTATGTGTGGCCCTGTGGTGGACTGGTGACCAGTCCAGGGTGTACCACGCCTCTCGCCCTGTGTCAGCTGGAGTTTGAGATGTAATTCCTGTCCTTTTGTCTCCTGCATCGCTGTGCCACCTAACATACTTCAGTTTTCTGTTTTTTTTCAGTCAGATTGAGAATCATCATCTTAACCTATTTGGATCTGTGAGCACAGTTAGTTTGTGATGGTGCAGTGACTTATTTAAATGAGCCTTCACTCAGTGGGGCCCAGCCTTCCCTTGAGCTTAAATCAGAACACACAGTCCAGCCTGTCATCATCCTCCAAATCCTTAATCAAGCTGTCTCCAGATGACTGTGGTAGCCTGTCCATTTTTTTTTTTGGTCAGGCAACCATTTAGTCCTGCCTTACAATACCCAATCAACCTCCACCTCAGGTGTTCATTTTCCTGCTGTTTCCAATGTGTTGCTTTCAGCTCATTTTCCTTCTGACATGTTTCCTACAAGAGCATTTTGCATTAGGGTGCATTTGTGTTTGGTGTTAAAAAGTGAATTTTCCTCCACATTTACCCAACTGCTCATTGCAGCCAGGTCTGATGCAGTGGAATTCACTTCTGGGAACTTATTCAGTCTAAAGGTGAAGTCAGAGATTTTGACAGTTTATTTCATTTTTGTATCTTACACTTTCATCTCAGCACATCATTGTGTCTAGATAATTTACATCAGTGTCATTTTTCTTAAAATGAAAATTGATTTTGAGAGCAGATAAGCAATCCAAGTAATATAATGGTTCATAAATGATGCAGTGGAATTGATCCTCTTCATAATAGAACCTTTTAATTATAGTCTAATGTTTTGATGGGTTGTTTGCATCACCGGTTTGCCTAGATTTGAGATAAATTCACCTGCTGCAACCTGCTGGTGTGTCAGATAATCAGATAGTCATTAGAATACAAATTTCCTTTGTATGCACTTTGAAATTAATGTGCACTGTAGGGAAAGAAAATCTGCAGAAAATGCATTTAAAGTCAAAAACAGCTTCCAGGTCTTTCTCAGACTAAGATGCTGGATAATTGCTCCATTCTGTAGAATGAAACTTGTTTTGTTGAAAAGAGAATTTAAGCTGAGCTTGAAATGAACAAGTGGAAATGATTTTAGAGTTAGTGATAATAAAGCTGTAAACGTCAATGATAACAGCTGAGTCCTCCCATACAGTCCCATTACAGTGGTGTTGTACTTAGTCACATTTTAAAAAAACATGTGTGAATAATGAACACTGATTTCTGAAAATAATCCATCATTAGAATTGCCATTTTTGCCAAAACAGATACAAGTACATTTATTGTTGTATTTCATGTATGTGTTTCTTCAGTTGGAGAGATGCCAGGTGCAGATGCACCTACTTCTGAAGTCCATTGCTTTGCTTGTTTGCTAATGAATTATTACCATACAATACACTGTTTATTTTTGTTCTGAAGGACTGTAGCAAGCTATTTTAACTGAAATGTAGAATTCATGTTGCCTGGGATTCTTGTATCTTCTTTTTTGTGATCTGTGAAAGCCTCTCGGCAAGATTGTCAGTTTCTTCTTTCTTGAAATCGTTGCAAAACAATGTTTTAGTGTTTCCAAGGGAAATACATTTTCCCTCAATTTTAAATGAGGCTCCATATAATCCTAAATAAGATGGTTAGACCATGAATAAACTGTAGGAGCCTTCAAAGTAATTATATTTGTAACCAGACAGCATAAACATAAACCAATGCAATGATGAAGGATAAGATATGCAATTGCCATGCCCTTTATCCTTTAAGTGCAGACTATAATACATTATAATGCAGTATATTCATCTGTCATAAACTGCAAGATAAAAGCAGTTCAACAACTAGAACCATTAAAAAAAATTAAACCCTGAAAACATCAGTGGAGAGTTTTTTTTTTTGCACCATTACGGTATTATTTAAAACAGCATTTAAATAATTTATTTTAGCAGATTTCATGAAGACAGTCTGGTAATTCAAACCCTAAGTGTTTGTGCACATTTAATTTCTTTTTAATACAGAGGTGAAAGAAGCTTGGAATAAATATTTACTCTAAAAAGACAAAGAAGTAGATAACACAGAACATTTGAGAACATACGTTCTCTTTGAACACAATCACAAAAAAAATGTGTTTAAAATCACATCGATTATGTGATGTGAGTGGCACCGAGTTATCAGCACAGCACTAAAGCTGCTCACAATACAGCATCACATGCAATTATTTATCATGCGTAAACAATCCTGGTGACATAGCGTGCCATCAGAACTGCAGATGGGGTGCATGTGTTGTCTATCCACAAATGATGCTGCTCTGCAACAGGGTCTCATCATTTCTGTGTGTGTGTGTGTGTGTCTGAAGCAGAGTTCAGAGGGCCCTCCTCCACTGTCTTTGAACCAGGAGGCAAGAGAACCCACTGTGGACACCCCGTCCACAACTGACGAACTGGACACGCCCACCTCCATCGCCTCTGTGATGACCTCGACCAACGAGAGCTCCACAGAGACCGACACCCCGCATCAGACCGATACTGAGGTGCAGGAATTTATGTTTGATCACCACCCACTGGTTGTCAGAACAGCTTTTAATAATTGTATTGTTTCAAAACAAAACGTTTCAAAATGAAAATGCAAGTTAAAATCATCTGGAAGTGAACACTTGCTTGACAAGATAAAGAAAGTTTAAACAGCAGGTTACCATAAGTTAACTTCACCGTCTCTGTTGGAACAATATGAGTTTGCTGAGTTTTTAAAACAGCGGGTGAACTTTAATTTCTAAGTTCAAACACTTTCATATTTATTAGTGTGTCCAAAGGATGAGAAAATAAGAGAGAGTAGGAGTTTGGCAAATAATAAATTAACAAAAGCTCTTTATTTAAAACCCAAAAAATGTACACAGTGTATAATTCATTATATAATTATGAACACAGAAAGGGAAAGCAATGAATAAAACAACACCAAGCTGAATTTTGTTGCGTGGAAGACAGCACACTGGGCTGCAACTCAGAGTTTCTGATACTCTGACAGTCAGTGGATGCCAAACTGCCCTCTGGTATAAAGTCACCATGAAATTTAATCTAATTAGGTTCTATTTCATTGAGTTTCTACATTATCTGCATGCCTTGCCCTCAAGACAACAGGGTTTGCTCACACTCTGCAATAAAATGGTTAAAATCAAAATCAACAGACTAAAGCAGACAATTACATTTTCTGCAATTTGCTCAGTGGCTAGACCTCGCATTTTTTCATCAAAGTCCAATCAAAAATCATCTTCAACAAGAGGAGTTTATTATCCCGGGGCTGAAAGGAAGAATTTGTTATTTCGGGTGGCTTGCAAGGCCAGGGAAGTGCTGATGATGACAATGATGATGCTGATGATGACTGATCATTGCAATGAAAAAGGACTTGCATAGTTGAAATAAGAAATAAACACAGTGTAAGTAACAAAAGCATGTTGATCAATTGCAGCTAAATTAAACCCAAATAGTTCCTGCTGTGGCTGTAAACACACCAGTTTAGTGTCATTAAAATTGCACTGAGGAAACCTGGAATTCTGATTGCACTTGTGTTGCATCCTTCCTTGTAGGAGTCCAAGGCTGTGGAGCAAGAGGGTGAACAGGCCTTGAGTGACACCCAAGAATCCTCAGTGACACAACTACAGAATTTACAGGTAGCAGACGCACCGGAGCTCATGTCCACTCTAGTTGTTCAAGACAAAACTCCTGCTGATCAACCAACTCCAGAGGCAAACACTGAACCCACAGTCTGTCAACCACAACCCACTGAGTCTGTCACACCAACCACAACGACCACCACCACCACAGCACCGCCACAGCCTCAGGTGGTGCTGCAGTCTGGAGAGCCTCAACCACTGAATCAAGACAACCAGAGCAGAGTGTACACCCTGCCTGACACTTACAGAGGCATCGGGGGCGAATTATGCGCAGGGTATGGAAGCCTCTCCCGTGCCACCCTCCACAGCTACTGGCCTGCCAAAAACTTCCAGCCTGGGGCTCACTACACCCTACCCTTCCTCAGGGACAGCTATGCCCCTGCAGGACACAGCAGCCAGCCAGAGGAGCATGGACCCAGCGAACAAGGAGAAATCCCTCTGGACATGAAGACTGATCACCCAAATGCCAGTTACCCAACACTGGCGGGGATCCACCAGTTCAGGCCATTCACCACCATGGAGCTTCTCAGAGAGCCCTCACGAACCAGGTAACAACAGATCAACCGTTATTCATCCCATATGAAGAAATGGCGCTAATAGGAGTACTTTTATGAACCTAGAAAAGTAAAGTATGTCACTGAAATATCAATGGGGTTCATATAATGAGTTCACTTTTAACAAATGCTAATTGAAAACCACTTCACCTTTAACATCAATGGCATACAATATACTACAATATACTGTATTTAATGAGCTTTACCTTACCAAATATGTACCTGTCACTTCAGCAAGAACTAACACCTACACGTTTTTTTTCATGTCCCAAACAACAAGCACTATGTTTTGTTTAAACATCTAAGATGTAATCACAAATGAGGCAAAGGTCATTAACAAACGTACAGAAACAAAATACGAATCAACACTTAATTTTCAGTGCAGATGACTTTCCGTGACAATACATGTTAAGCATTACAGTCTCAATAATCGTCTTTCTCATGTTCCTGTGAGTGAGTCTGGACAATAGAGAGACAGATGATCAACAGTTAAGTAGCAGCTGGCATCAATCAGGCAGCGTGGCGCAATATCAATAAATAAGGAGGTTTCACCTCCCATTGCCTGCCACGAGCGTTTCCTTGGCCCACATAAAGTGCCAGACCTGTTTACAAAAGATACAACTCACAGTTGCAGAGCTTAGTGAGCTAGTAAGACTCAGCTGTTTTCATTCTGTTGAATTTAAAAAGTAGTTTTACATTTTGGGAAAAGCATATTAATTTCTTATACCTAAGAGTCTAACTCTTATATTTAAATGATAATTTTGTAGGTTTGTCCAAAATTACACATTCACGCATGACTTACTCTGTCTCCTCAGAGGTGGCTATGATGATGCATTTATGGCCCAGCTAGAAGGGAACCTGAATCCTTATTTCCAGGCCATGTGCCGAGCACAGACCCTGCAGTTCCCTCACAAACGCAGCAGCATGGTCAGCCTGGATGGCATCCGCAGAGACCCGCGCTGGAGAGATCCCAACTTACATGAAGTAATCTCAATGCTCAGCCACCCAATGGACCCAGTCAAATCCAATGCAGCTGCCTATTTGCAACACCTGTGTTACGAGAATGATCGCATCAAGCAGGAAGTTCGCCAGCTGAATGGGGTGCCAATCTTGGTGGAATTGCTGGACCATCCCAAACCGGAAGTCCACCGCAAGGCCTGTGGTGCTTTGCGCAACATATCCTTCGGAAAAGACCACAATAACAAAATGGCCATCAAGAACTGTGATGGCATACAAGCGTTAGTCAGACTCTTGAGGAAGTCCAGCAGCATGGAGGTCAAAGAGTTAGTCACAGGTACAGTAAAGTTTAAGCCATATTTTTTCCAGCAGTTCTTAATCTCATTGACTTTTGTACCTTTTCCCTCCTGCAGGCACTTTATGGAACCTCTCCTCCCATGAGCCTCTGAAAATGTTGGTCATCAACCATGGGCTTCAAACACTGACCGATGAAATCATCATCCCACATTCAGGCTGGAGGAGAGACTCTGCCGATCCCTCCAAAATGCAGAGCGCTGAGTGGACCACAGTCTTCAAGAACACGTCTGGATGTCTGAGGTAATCTCAGCCGCTGCCCAGGAACCAGTGACAAGTTGTTGCCGGTTTGGTAACATAGATGTTTCTGCAGGAACGTCAGCTCAGATGGTGCGGAGGCTCGACAGAGGTTGAGGGATTGTCAGGGACTGGTGGATGCCCTTCTTCATGCCCTTCACTCAGCTGTTGTCAACAAGGATACTGACAATAAGGTCAGCACACTAATGTACATTTGACCTTTTAAGGAAAAACATTTGCCCCAAGATGTGTTCAATTCAGTTCAGTTCAATTTTATTTGTATGGCACCAAATCACAACATACATTATCTTGAGGCACTGTGCCTAGTAAGGCAGAAACCTTGACAATATTCTAGAGAGAATAGAAAACAAACAGTTCATACGAGCAAGCACTTGGCATCCGTGGAGAGAAAAAAATCCCTTTTAACAGGAAGAAATCTTCTTCTGCCTTGACCAGTTGGGGTGAAAGGAAAAGGAGAGGTGGTGGACAGAAATGGGGGAGAGAAAGGGAAAGAATGAATCAAGGTAGAGACAAATGAGTTAATACCTTGGTACCTTTATGTCTTTAAAATATCATGAATTAAGCTGCTATTTCAAGAAACCCAATAATGAACTCTCTGTTACTACCTGAAATAAATCCTCTCAGTCCCATTTCACTCCTTGGTCTATCACTTGGACCTACCCCTCTGTTTGATGCATTCACTTTTCTGACATGTCTCCATTTTGCTTCATACAAGCACATTATAATACCTATAGTCTGGGTAATTGTTAAAACTACAACCCCTTGTAATTCACTTTCAAATGGCAAGGGGCAATAAGTAGGGGTAAAACTGAGAAATGGGATTAGGCCTTGGCTCAGGTAGTATCAACTTTAGGTTTGCTGTCTGTACAAATGAATGTGACTCAAACTTACTGAATAATGTTTCTTTAACCATTTAGTCAGTGGAGAACTGCGTCTGCATTCTGCGGAACCTGTCTTATCATGTCCACAAAGAAATACCAGGAGCCGAGCGATTTCAGGATTCTCACACCAACCACCTGATGAGGACGGTGGGACACCAAAAGAAGAAGAATGAACAGGACTGTTTTGGCGGGAAAAGGCCCAAAGGCTAGTTGGCCATGATCATCAATAACATCAGAATGATCATATCATTTTAGTTCAGTTTTTGTTTATTGTATTAAAACAAATACTGGTTTTCATGATTTCTATTTTGATGTTTTGATTTATAAATTTAAACTATGTTGATCTTCATTTTGCCTGTCCCCCATAACACATATTTTTCATATTTTAATAAGATTGTGAGATTGAATATTCTTAATTTTTTCTTTTGAAAGTTTTAATTTCTACGTACCCTGACCCTTCACATTTTTTGTCCCCCTTTATGCCAGTAAGATCCTGAATATTTCTCGGTTGGATTTTGGATTTTACTCGGTTGGAATGCCGCGTTACAAAACTGAAAAGCAATGTTTTTAACAGTGAAGTATGAGATGTTTGGTAGAGATGTGGAACCTGAGACATAGTTTCAGTTTGTGCTAATATGCAACTTAATTATTATTGACTGTAGCGGTTTTGTGCTGGATGAGAACTTGTTGGAGAAACAATTAAGTTAAAGTTAATTGTGATTTACAATTGTACAGCTTCTTACCAGTGATGGCCTTTCAAAGCTGAGCCAAACAACACCCAGAACCTGCCAGTTCCTCCACACTGTCTCATCACAGACAGGAACTCTGTGTTTTGTCCCTCTACATCATAATTCAGTGTTTGACATTTTTCTGTCTTGTTTTTCCTCTCAAACCTCGATCACCAGAGGAGTGGTTCAATCAAGGTCAGTCTGCTTGTTAATCCTTCAGCCATAATACAGTCACTTGAATTTGCTAACATTATCTGTATCTGTGTGGCTCTTATTCACTAAAAAACGGTGTTTGCATTTGTGTGAATGTGTGGCTCTGTGATGTGCAGGTTGGAAAAGTGGATTTATGGACAGAAAATACACTACATTGGATTTACCAAAACGTACAGAACAAATGAAAGGTATACGATATCTGAAAACACAATAGAAACTTTTCATTAAAACTGCATCTCAACAAAAGTACTGAGTTCGGTATAACTTATAGTAAGCTGTGCATTAGGCAGATCTATAATACAATAAAGGCAGATAATTCTATTATGAAGCTTTAGCAGCTGCTGTCTGTGTTATGTTATTTGTTTTGTATGCATGACGCTGACGCAGCCTGAAAGAAAATTAATTTAAATTCAAAGCCACGCATCAGCACTTGCACCACTTGATGAGAAAAACGGAAAGAGTGAAAACTTTTCCATTTTTTTCCATTTTGCAAGGCCTTATGGTTGAGTTCAGTCATGGGTAAGGGGTTGAGTACTGCATCTGGTCATTGCTGGAGCAGAGAGCAGAGCCATGCTCATGCCTCTCATGCTGCAGCCAGTGAATGCAAATCTGACTGATTAGTCTCTTATTATCCAGGGTCAGCTTTATACAAATCGTCAGCTGTCCAGAGGCTACTACTGCTGGCATGCAAGAAAAAAAAAATCATTTTTTTCTTCTTCCATACAATGGCATTAATCTATATTTCTATATACTGACCAGTCTTTAGAGGAAATTCTGGAACAGTGCTAATATTTTTACATTTATACAAATTGATTTAGTGAATTTAAAAGGTTAATTACAAAAATGCCATCATTTAACACAGCTCCAACTTGTTTTTTTTTGCATTTCCTTTAAAGGCTTGGAGCTGCTGTACCAGCCTGAGGTGGTGCGGCTCTACCTTTCCCTTCTCACCTGCAGTCACAACCATAACACCCTGGAGGCGGCTGCAGGAGCGTTGCAGAATCTCGCTGCGGGACAATGGGCTGTGAGTGGTTGAAATACAGTAGTAGACACTTGGCTGCCCCAGGCATTACGCATTATTTCCTTAGATGTTTATGCATTGAAATATCACTTTAAAATATGCTCATATTCACAAGAATCGTTATATCCAAAGAAGATCACTATGTCTGCACTCACAGTGTCTCTGTGTCTTTTGTTCAGGCTTAGTCTCTGAAATTGCTTCAAAATTTAAAGGTAAAAAAGACAGAAATATGGGACTGCTCCGCGTAGACCCTCCAGACTGACTTTGTCACCAGCCCACATGATCAAAAAAAATTACTTTTACTGCTGTATACCCGAGGTGGTTCTATAGTGCTGTCAAATATCATGCTTTGTCAAAGATTTACTGTGCTATGGATGTTACTCTATATTTTAAAATCAAGTGCTGAGACAAGGCTCAGAAAAAAGGAGTTTTACAGTACTGGGAATTTGAAGTTGAGTTACATCATACACAAGGAAACAGTGGAGAGAGAGAGAGAGAGAGAGAGAAACACTCATCAGCCACTTTATTAGATACACAAGACATAAAATAAAGTGTCTACTGCAAATGCAGACCATTCTCCATACTTTGGTTGTGACAAGTGGTTATTTGAGCATCACCACGGCATTTCCAAGAGAACTGCTGCTCACTGGATATATTTCTCCTATAGACCAGAGAATGGTCTATAGGAGAAATATATGGATATGGTTGGGCATGAAAATTAAGATAGATCAGCCATTTTTAAAGTAAGACTGCTCACTTCCAAAGTCACTTAAATCACCTTTCCACCCCATTCTGATGCCTGATTTAAATTTCAGCAGGTCGTCTTGGCCATGTCTGCATACCGAAATGCCTTGAATTGCTGCCATGTGATTAGATAGTTGTTATTATTATTATTATTTTTAACAAGCATTTGAAGATGTGTACCTAATCTAGTGGATGATAAGTGTAGATGTATTTTTTTTTTAGAAAGGTGGAGAAATAGTTTGCTACTTAAGGTATAAATGCAAGCCCCCAAAACAAACTCTCACAGCTACTTCCAAAAATGCTCGGGCTGATGTCACTGATCTGTTGTATTTTTTTGGGCTTTATTCTTGTAGTTGTCGAGCTACATCCGAGCCACAGTGAGAAAAGAGAAAGGGCTGCCCATTCTGGTGGAGCTCCTGCGCTCGGATGTGGACAAAGTGGTGCGAGCTGTGGCTATTGCCCTTCGTAACCTGGCCATGGACAGACGGAATAAAGAGCTAATAGGTTCAGACTTGTAATTGTCATTAACAATACAAAAGGCTCTACACCTGCACCCTCACGCTCTCTTTTCTGCACTGTCTGTCACCACAGGGAGTTATGCTCTCAGGGACCTTGTCGGCAATCTTCCCTGTGGGCAGCAGCACCCAGCGAAAAATCTTGAGGGGGATACGGTGGTGTCAATTCTGAATACCATCCATGAGATTATAACAGACAGCCCTGAAAATGCCCGAGCTCTCATACAGGGTCATGCTGTACAGAAACTGGTGGCCATCAACAAATCCAGGTATATAATCTCTTTATATGACAACATAGCTACTGTATTCAAAACAAAACAATGGAGGAGTTAAAATGGGTACGGCAATAAAAGTTCCAAACAGGCTGTAAATTACATTTTAAATTGTGAATAAACTGCCTGCACCATTGTTGTCTGAAAACCCAGTACTTTAATTTAACATGTTTCCTTAATCAGTGATGATATATTATGGTCATTTTATGACTTTTCAAATTAATTCCTTACATAAGGCTCCTTTAAGTCTCAAATGTCCTTTGGATAAAATGAGACTGGGAAAAAACAGCAAAATGTAGTTGTATTATGGTATTTGCTGCATTTGTTCTGACATTTTCTTGATGCAACAGCTCATGATGCTATCCGCAGCATGACCCAGGGCAAGGGAAACATTGTCTCGCTGATGTTTATAATAACTCCTGATGATGTGTTGTCAGCCAATCAGCACGAGAGACCAAGGCAGCCTCGCATGTGCTTCAGACAATATGGGCCTACAAAGACCTGAGAAACACTTTAATCAAGGGAGGTTGGACCAAGAGCAACTTTAAGGTATTTATGACTATTTGGGACATCTACAACTCAAAAAACACAACAGAGTCAGCAGAGTCACTTATTTATCTCTGGTGACTTTATCAAAACTGCGATCTATGATTTTAGGACTAGATTTGAAAATAAATGTAACTTTTGTAGTTTTATTTCACGGCCACAATGTAAAAATCATTCTTATGCAATATAATAATAACCATTACACTGTATATCATATAAAATGTACGGCACATAAAAGGATAATGTTTTACTGCCATTGTGTAACATAATCTTTTCTCTTTCTCAAAGCCAACAACGACAGGAGTGGCTAAAAAATCCAAGGGTGGAAAGCAAGGAGGCGATGACATCACCTTACCTCTCATGGACAAAAACCAAGGTCAGTAAATCACTGCACGAATTCCCTCAGCAGAATGTTGTTAAAGCATCACCTAAATGAGAAAAGTGTCTTGCAGCTTAGGGAGCAAAGGGCAATTTTGGACATACGGTGGTTCACAACATGTCGGGGACAAAGACCTGGACATTTTCACTATAAGACCATGTCCTCCTAAAAATAGACTTAAACCAGCGATGTAGTGCCTGCATTATACTGTAAGTGCAAAGACTTGGCTTATTAGCCTGAACTGTCCCTCCCAGAGGCAAAGCAGACGCATGGCACGCATCACCAGTCACATTAAATTTGAGCATTACTCCAAAAGAGCACCCTGCTTTGCCACATGTAGAGTGACCTTATCTTCCTGCTAAAATAGAGATATATTTCAGTGAAAGTCAGTATTTGCCTGTTGCCTTTACCTGTTGTTTCTGCTGAAAAGGCAATAAATAGTTGTATTTGTATTTCTCATTAGATTAGATTAGATTAGATTAGATTAGATTAGATTAGATTAGATTAGACTTTATTGATCCCACACTGGGGAAATGGACTTGTTAATGATGCAGCCTTTGTTTGGGTTCCTTTATAAATCTGGTTTTTAGAGTGTACAGTATAATTTCATTCTAAAGTGACAGAACTCACAATTGCCAAATGGTAGGATTTTAATTTCTTGTTATGTTCATGTACCTCCAGTAACTATTGCTACATATTTACTATATTGTCTTGTTAATTTGATCTTTTTTTTTGCAGATGTATATTCTATCTTAGAGCCAAATGACAGAGTTGGAGATGGAAAGGGGCCTATTGTGGAGAGAGATGCTCTTCAGGTATGCTGCTGTTTTAATGTAGCCTATTGAACACTTCATGAAGATCTTCAACACATCCTGCTTCATATTGTATGACATTTTGTATATAGGTCAGAGGTGTCAAACACATTTTAGTTCCGAGGCAACATACAGTGCAATTTGATTTGTTTTATATTTAATGAAATATCTTTTATGATCTATTATGAACAACTTGAAATTTCTTTAGAAAAATAAGTGTAATATTATATTTAGGTTTACCATTTACACATGCATTACAACTTCCACATCACAGTGGATCTACAAAGGCACTAAACAGTTTGTCTCAGGTCTCTAGAACTGAAAAATAAAGTAGCTCACATACTGATTAGATTCCAATCATTATGTCAAACTTTGACAAATTCATTCTGTGGGCCAGATTGGACCCTCTGGCGGGCCGGTTTTGGCGCACGGGCCACACGTTTGACACCCCTGATATAGGTGGTTGTGATTAATTGCTGACTTCAAATCCTATACCTATGAGATTACATTTTAAACAATGGCTGTCTTGTGACTCATGTCTACCGCTGTGTTTGTTTTTAAATGCAAATTGACTAACGCTGGCTTTTTGCATATTTCTCGACCTAGGCTATAAGTGAAAGAAAGCACTTCATCAGAGCTGGCAGACCTGCAGTGGGCCTCATGGACAACAAACCTCCACCACTGGACTCCTGGGTGTAAACATGTCAACACGGCCACCCACGCCGGTTAAAACCGGCAGAGACACAACTGGTGAAACACAGATTTGTGCCATTTGATCATATTTGTTCAGACAGAGAAACATATTACAGTTAAAAATAATTTCCTTTGTTGTCAGGAAATAATGTGTCAAACTAAGTATGGAGATTATATGGCAATATGGTCTGGATTTTGTCATTGAGCATAACACTCTCTGAAAAAGCCTAAATATGCAAACTGTGGTGAGACAAGACCCCAAAGAATATACGGTATGACATGTACAGTTTAAATTCTACTGCTACTGAGATAACTAATAATACTACTAGTTTGTCAAAAGAATGTCAGTCTGTCATTCTCCAATTTCCTAAGCTGAGGTAAATATACACATTAAGCGCTTTTTAAAACATGTTTGTCAGTGTTAAAGATAATTAGGTATAGGGCTTTTGTCGACATAGTCATCAAAACATTAAAATCATTTGGAATTCATTTTGTTCTTGACAAACTGTTATCAGACTAGTTATTATTAACTATCAGTTAATAACCCCTTTTACATTTGTTTCAAGGCAGGCAAAATGAGATTGTAAATGTGTAACTAAGGACTGTTAATAATCTAAATGAGGGCATTTATATTGTAATATTTATTGTAATACCCACATTATTAATTAACGGTTATTGATGTGTATTAGCTAATACCCGTAAGTAATACTACATTCAGTACAACTCTGCTTTGCAGTGGTCAATTTTGCATCGCGATGTTGAATGAAAAATAAAATGATGTGCATTATTTCTCATTTTTGTTCATCTTCTGCTTTGTGTCATGGACTGGATGTTATACACTTTTCACCTTTATCAGTGAGTGACCGTTACATCGGATTTCATCTATACTGACCAGTAACACATTGATTTGAGAGAAATTAATAGCTACGAGTATCGAAACTTTAAATTAGGGTAACCTGCCTTAGTCGAGCCTAACTTAGCCTTTCCCACACTGAACTAATTTGAGCATAGTCCAAGCATAACCTAACCTAGTCTAACTTTACCTCTGTTTACATCAAATAAGGCTATGCTTTACCCAGTTCTAAACTAAACACAAAAAGTATAGAGTACAAATTCTCATAATTTCCTCAATAAGCGATTATATAAGGTTATTAAAAATGGGCATATTACATATTACAAAGACATCCAACAGTGAGCAATCGATAATCATACAGTAAATCAACTTCCAGAAATAGCAACAAAGTTTTTTCTTTACCTTGAAGTAATTTGTTTTATAATTAAGACCAAATAAAGAATTTAGTGCATGCCAAACAGTGAATGTTTGTTTGTTGGCTGGTTGACAGCCCATGTTTACATGCATACATTGCATATCAGAACAGTCATCATAGGCAGAAAACTATCTATCTTAATATAGCTATCAGGTCACTGTTCTCTTGTGCTGATTGCAAATCAATCAGTAGTTAATTGGTATCTCATCTGAAATTGTTCACATAAAATGGTATCTATTTTATTCAGGTTACTCAGTTCTGTTGATTTTTCATAGCTCTACATTCTAATGTGTTTATAAAGACTATTTATAACAATAATTACTTGTCAGACTACCGTCATTATTATTGTTATAGCAGTTTGTGAACCAACTGTGATGTTAATAGATTGAAATGAGACTGAATATCAGTGGATATTAGGGTCATAAGTGCCTGTAGGAGAGAGAGAGAGGAGGGCTGAGTAGGGCCTTAGTGACATATGTCAGGACAACACATTGGACAGCACAGCCCTGCCCTCACAAAGTGGAAGATCAACAAGGGCAAAGCTCTTTTTTCTTTGCCCCGAGCAGCAACCTGTTGTCCGTTTTAATGAAGGTCAGTCCTTCCTCAAAACGTTGAACCGTTTGCAAGTACTATCTTCTTCACAGGATCCATCACTCCTTATCATCTGATACTCGACCTCCGGATCTAAAACTTTTCTCCACTCAACAATGACCTCTTCATTCTTCTCCAACCTTGGTTTTATGTGCTCTCTGAATTTTATTCTGCTGGTGTTGACTGATTTGAGCTTGAGCAGTCCCATCAGCTCTCCTGTGAGCCATCACAGGGCATCAGCCAGCAGGGATGTGGGTGATAATTCACTTCTTGATGCACAGGACTTGCTGAGCCAGTTTCTGTCCACACTTAACCTCACAGAGGTGGGGCCCAAGCCGAGGCCCCTCACTGCCCGTAAGGAGCCACCAGAGTACATGCTGGAGCTGTACCACAGATTTGCCAATGACCACACTTCTATGCCTTCAGCCAACATTGTCCGCAGTTTCAAGAATGAAGGTACATCTTGTTTTCTTCACCATATAAATCTTCAGGAAATGTTGCTCATGTATAAAAAATGTTTTCAATTTCTGATAGATAGTTGCTGGACTTCTGTGAGTAATAGAAAAGTACATGATATACAGTATGCATGCAAGTGACGTATGTTTTACATGAAAATAATGAGGCTTCATCTTCAACAATTTACAACTACAATTCAAACTGACCAAATAAGCTTATTATGATTGCTGTGTATTTGGTTTAAAGAGTACATTCTAATTGGCAACAGCTTAATGTGAGTTTTAATCATAAATGCAATCAAAAGGCATTGAGACACATTTATTGATATTTTAATTTCAGATTCCTCCCCATACAGTTTAACGACCAGGAGTATAAGGATATTTCCCCTGCTGTTCAACATCTCCATGCCCCACTATGAGCACATAACAGTAGCTGAGCTTCGCCTTTTCACTCTGGTCCGGAAGGCCCAAAGACCGTTCCCTGGCCTTGACTGCAAGGTGACCATTTACAAAATACACGAGGGCGTTGTTTGGACAAAAGAGGCGGGGAAAGAAGGGAGAAGGAGGAACAAAGAAGAGGTGGTGGAGATGATGGATTTGGAGGAACTGGTGACAAAGCATATTCATGCCAAAGATAATAACTGGGTGTCATTTGACTTGACACATGTGGTTACTCTCTGGCGGAAATCGGGGTGTGCAACTCTCAGACTGGAAGTTCATATCGCAAGTCTGGTTTCAGTGGAAGAAGAGGCCACACAAGAGGTCAGAGAGGAGAGAGAAAGTTCGGCTGAGATTGATATTGACAGAAGCGTGGATGGAAAACAAAATGCAGTGATGATCGTTTTCTCAGATGACCAGAGCAAAGACCACAAGGAGGATAAAAAAGAGCTCACTCAGATGATTGAGCACGTGAATGACCTTCCTGAAAACATGGGCCGGAGCCAGCAAACTTTCTGGGGGCAGTTTAATCACAACACTGGCCACGCTTACCGCGATGACATGGACAAACGGTCACTCATGCAGCTGCAGTCCAACCTTATCTACGACACACCTCCCCGAATCCGTCGCAATGTTAAGAGTGAGCCGTGCAAGAGGACCCCACTCTTTGTGGATTTTAAAGACATTGGCTGGGATTCCTGGATCATCCAGCCTCTGGGCTATGAAGCATACGAGTGCAATGGTGTGTGCAACCCTCCTATGACCTCGGAAGTCTCGCCCACCAAACATGCCATAGTGCAGACTCTGCTGAGTGTTAAGAGTCCAGAAAGAGCATCGCGTGCCTGCTGTGTGCCCACTAAACTGGAGCCCATATCACTTCTTTATCATGATAACGGTGTGATCACGTTCAATCACAAGTATGAGGGAATGGTGGTAGCAGAGTGTGGATGCAGATAGTCGTGGAAGTGCTGCTATTACACAGAGACTGCACGTTGCACACGTCTTCCCCTGTGCTAGTATCCACAATATCTAAGATCTCATACAGTGGTGTGTATAAACACAGTTCTGGACCTAGTTGTGAATGAGTGATGGACACAAATTTTGTGCTAAATGTAAATGTGCAATTGTATAAACGTAGACTTGGCTAGAAAACGTATGTGAACCCCATGTTATTTTCTGGTTTTCTGTATGGTATTAACAAACACAATGCGCATGAGCGAATAGACAAAGACAAAGAATTTAAACATTTCATCTTTTTATGAAAGAAACTGTTTAAACATTCACATTTATGATTGAGTGAACCTTGGAACTTAGTCACTTGTTAAAACTTCATTAATGGCCTCAACCAAGTGCTTCTGGTAGTTGTGTAGTAGACCTGCACATGGTTCAGGAGGAAGTTTCAACTTTTCTTCCTTTCAGAATTGTTTAAGCTCAACAATGTTTTTGGGTTGTTTGATGTGAAAAGCATTATCAGGTCATTCCACAGCATCTCTGTTAGGTTAAGGTCTGGGTGATAAGGTCTATTGTCTTAATTTGAAGACATTCTGAAATGGACACACTTTACTCCTTTAAGTTTTTGGGCTGTTAGGTTCTTGAATACGTTTCGCCTCTCATCCTAAAGGCTTGTTCAGAAGTCCAGTTGCCTTCGTTTTTAGCTCTTACTTGACACACGATTCACTTCAGTGTTATTTGTACTTCACCGGTGGAATGATGTTTTTGACCTTTTAATGCCACCTATCTGTGTGTTCTTCCCAAACAATTCCACCTTGGTTTCATTAGTCCATAAAATATTATGCCATAAGCACTGTGGAGTATCCAGATGCTCTCTGGCAAACCTCAGGTATGCAGCAGTAGTTTTTGGGGATTCCTCTGTGGTGTCCATAATGGGCAACCTACACGTTCATTGTTTGGTATTGGTCCTCAGAGTCATATTGACTGATCACCCACTCTTTGGCAGAGCAGCATCAGATCACAATAAATTACCTTACTGTAACTTACTATGTATATCCTGAGTCTTTGAGATGACTTTGTAAACCTTACCAGCGTTATACAAATCCACAACTTTTGATAGTAGGTCTTTAGTGTGCTCTTGTTTTGCAATACTTTTGGATTTAGAAATGAGATTGAAAAACACTGAAAGGCATTCTCTTTTGTTTGAATGATTGTAGGGTGCACCTGTGATTAGTAAACTGCAGCTGGGGCTAATTAGCTGAGTTAACCAGTGAGAGAGATACAGCTGAGGCTGATTAACCCGCCTGATATAAGGAGGTTCCTGATACCTTTTTTCAGTTTGGGTCTGTGTTTCTAGAGAGAAAAGATCTCTGAGGGTTTTGTATGTGAGAAAAGCAAATCAGGTTTTTAGGTTGTTTAGAGCTGGACTTCTGTTTTCTTGAGTATTACCCCTGTTGTTTGTTTAGTATTTGTTGAAATGAAAATGTATTCACATCAGCGGATGCTTCTTGTGAAGAACAAAATCAAGATGTTGAAGTGTTTTTATCAGTCAAAGTAGCTCCTAATCACACCTCAAAACATATTTCATTGACAGGACAACAGCTAAGCCAAACCTTGACTCTAGCTTTTGTTGAAGTCATTAGTGAAGGGATATTTTTGGCTCCCCTCCACCCAAATAAAAATAATTAATTTCCTAAATGAACAAACTATAAAGAACTACAAAAAGAAAACTGTTGACATTTCATTACTGTTTCTACCTGTTATACAAAAGAAAAACATCAAACTCTTATGAAGTGATGAAAAACACTGGCATGTGCGGGACTAACTTCAAATAAAACTATGTAGACCTATTTGAGTCCCCCACTTTCAAATAAATGAAACATGACTTGGATAGGATGTGAATATTAAACCACTTTTATTTCTTACCTTGGACATTAAAAAAAGAAGAGTTCACAATGAAAGAAATAATGAAAATAAAATAAAAATAAACATAGCCACTATGGAGGCTCTGAAGAGCCACATGCAGCTCTAGAGCCGCAGGTTGCAGACCCCTGGTCTATGGATTCTCTTACTTTTTGTGTAAAACCATTTAATTGTTTGTCTAGTATTAGCTCGAGCACATTGTGTTTGTTGATGTTTGTGAGATGAAGAATGGATTGACAAATTTATCGAAAGAAGGGGATATTACAAAGGGGTCAAATACTTTTCTTACCACTGTAGAACGGTTATTACATCAGAATAGAATTGAAAACTTTCAAATACCGCACATCTTTTTAAACAGTCTGTTGTGATATATGATAATTATGTGTTATATAGTGTTTTCAATTATATATTACAGTGCATTTGAAAATAAAATCATACTTCATTCAATAACAGGCCATACATCAAGATGAACAACAAAGGGGAAAAGTTCCTTTAGTATATATTTGAATATTTTAATAAAAATATTTGTTCAACTTGTTTCAGATTAAACAAGATAAGCTTTAGTCAGGTTAAACTCAGCAGCAATGAGTTTGTAATAAAACAAGTATACATGTTGAGATGCATGTGAGATAATAACATTATTATTATTATTATTATTATTATTATTATTATTATTATAGTGCAGCGATTCAAGGTGCAAAATCAAAAGTAAATTGATGCTTATGTTATTTTAGTATTTAACGGAGCCATGGGGATGATTTCAACACTGCCATTTTCCCTTTTACGCTTGCTAGAAAATCTATTTTTGATGGCTTTTTGACAGGAGAGGATTCTCATTGTGTCTTGGACCTCCTTAGGGCCTCTTTTTTTCTGGGAAAAAAAAATAAAAAAATAAAAAAAATAAAATGGCTTGAAATTTCCGTTTACCTTTAAACCCAAACGGTCTTGCTCTGTTATGGCTGTGACATTCTTCCCGAACTACCTTTTTTTAATGTTAAAAAAAATAAAAAAAAAAAAAAAATAAAATGTTAGAATTTTTTATATATATATATATATATATATATATATATATATATATATATATAATTCTAACACTTGTTAATTACTGCAAATTCTTTCTCTATATCAAATATCCATATTCTGTTTTTGGTTCTCCCATTAACATTTACTGTATGTCATAATGGTTGCAAAAATAAAATGCAAGGAAAAACTCAAGTTTAATTATTTGTTTCATTGCCAGGTGATCACAGCACTCCACACCTAACAACATTAAACCCCATCCTTTTAGAGACACATGCCTGACGGGCCTCTCTCTACCCCCTCCATGCCATAGCGATAAGAAGGTGTCAGAGCCTGGAGTCTCGTAGACCGTCACTCAGGATGAGACGCCGCTCCAAGTGGGAGCATTTGTGAGAAGCTGGTGTTAGATTCCTGGTCTCCAACACCAACATGCTCTATTGACAATCCTGCCGTCAGGTCGTTCGTTGCCCTCTGAACCCTTCTCACTTCCCTTTTCTGACATGAGCATGCTGACACCCTTATCAAGGGCCACAGGACCGGTACAAATGGAAAAAATACATGTCACATCATCACCCAACTCCTGCTGTTAACAGTCGGAAGCAGATAACAATAATGGGATAACACCGTGGACCTTTCCAACTTAATGGGATCCTCACTCGGCATACAGATTTACGTAGGCCAAGTGTGCAGGGCAGAGATACTGACTTGCACCGATGTGACTTTCTCTTTAATACAAATCATCTCAATTTGTAAGCATGCAGAGATTACTAACAGTGGATTTTTGCTGCTTCAGTTTAAGACAGTGTCGGTTATTATTCATTATTCAGTGATATGAGGATTCAAACAGAAGATCCATGTCTATCATTAAAATCTACTTTTTTTGACTGTAGTAATGCCTTAAACCTTCAAAACAACATGCTGCTCTTTCATTCCTTAAAATAACAGCTTCTAAGTCATTATGATTCATTCATTCTTAAAGTGCAGCCTGAAGATCTGTCTGTATTTAACCGTTAGGTGAGTGGGTAGAAACACAGAGGAACTCCAGAAACTGCCAGATATGAAATAATCAGGTGTTCTCTGGGGGGGGGAGTTGTTAATTGACCACTGCACTAATTTTTATCATCAAACAGCTAAAATTAGGACTGCTTTTAGGTAAATATTTTGCCATCTCTCACATAATTTCAGTTGTGTACTTTTGTTTTTTTGGCCTGCTTGTTGTATACTCGTATTCTTACAAAATTGCAAAATATAAAATAAATACAAACTGTTATTTTTGTGATGTCACACAAAACTTTACCACAGTGTATCCACAAGGGGGAGACGTTTTGTTACAATAACTATTATCACACTACAAAAGAAAAGAGTTTTTTTTTTTTTTTTACCATTGTATCTCTATGGTGACACTTTGAAGATAAAAATAATGTTTTCTTTATCAGTAAATAAGAAAGACTGAGAGATGGGGAGAGATGTAGGTATATTAGAGAGAGAGAGAGAGAGAGAGAATTGGATTAATAATAATAAAAGAGTGATAATACTTTAATGACATAATATTTGTGTTGATATTTGTGGTGGGGTCACAGCACTTGCACACATGAAATCCCAGAGCACAAAGAAATAAATAAGTGATAAGTGATTTGTCCAGTGGAGTAGAATACATATATTCAATTTAAGTCTTACCTTTATATGAGTAAACGTTGCTGTTTTTTTTTTAAATGTGTTTACTTTTCTAAAGCACTTTGGTTCAACTCCCCATATTTTAAAGTGCTATCTAAATAAATATGTATACTTGTCTTGACTTGGTAATGGTCATTAACATAGCAGTGTCTTTCTGCTGTGCTCAGTTTGCAGAGTGCAGGTGTTGGAAGCTGGTTCTTTTCGTTTTATCAAACGGGAAAAACAGCAGCAGCGCCACGCCTGTGACATTTTACGCGCGCAAGCGCAGTTCGACCGTGGTGGGTGGATAGACATTTTTGTTTATTTTCATGGTTTGCTAACCAGTAAACGTGTTTTCCTCAAACGGGTACAAAATCACAATTTAGTAGTGTGAAAAGCGGACGATTAACGAGAACGTGTTGACCTTACGAGTTGGGTTTCGCGAGGCAGCGGATTTTAGCTCGCGTGTTAGCGTGAAGTTGATTAATGTCTCGTCCGCGTTAGCTGTTAGCGGACTGTGTTAGCGAGTTAGCTAAGACTGGACACTGCACATTGAAGTTTAGATAACTAAAACCACCCACTAACTATTCGATACCTCTTGGGTTAACGCTACGACATTAGTACAATCACGGTAAGTCCTCAAATCAGGGTGAGTTTGCTGCTCGACGCCTGCTCTTTCAACTAGCGTTTGCTGCGGAACCATGTTATAAGGACCCCCAACATTAGCTGGAGAATATTAGCTTACTACTCTTTCTTATAATTACATTTTAATTGAATGTGTCTGTGAAATCAAGTAGTTAACATTAACAAAGCAGTGTAGACTGGTTCCACTAAACCGAGCCGAAGGCTGGGTTTGTTTATTTTCTCTGGTTCCTATAAGGGCTAACTATAGCAATTTCATACATGTAATTCCAAATGCAATAAGCATATACGAGTATATTGTTAATAATACGTCCCGTTCTCGAACTATAAAATGTTTTGTTTTGCATTTCAGACGAAATAATATGGACATATTTGCAGAAGACGACATCTGAGGTGTTCTGCATGCATGGATGTGAGCTATTACTGCAGTGTATACATTTAAATAAGCATTTATCCATGCAAACAGACGTTATAGTTGGGTTTTATGCAGTCATCAAATCTAAAGAGTTTTTGAAATGTGTCTAAAAGCCTAGACACTACTATTTCTATTTCTTATTACATTTCTTATACAGTTGTGACAATCTTGCCATCAGGATTACCCTTATTGACACCTCTCTCTGTTCAGATTACTCAAAGTGGGCAGCATTTGATCAACAACAGTTTAACCTCTACTGGAAAAGCTATAGAGGATACAGCTGGAAAGCCTCCCCTAGGTTGAAACCTAAGGAGCAAAATGTCAATCACCAACACTCCTACCAGTAACGATGCCTGCCTGAGCATCGTGCATAGCCTGATGTGCCACCGACAGGGAGGGGAGAGTGAAAGCTTTGCCAAACGGGCTATTGAAAGTCTTGTCAAGAAGTTGAAAGAGAAGAAAGATGAGCTGGATTCCCTTATCACAGCCATCACTACAAATGGAGCTCATCCCAGCAAGTGTGTAACCATACAGAGAACCTTGGATGGACGTTTACAGGTGCAGTAGCAGATGAAGCAGTGTAAAGTTGGTTTTATGTTAAGCTTGAAGAAAACTTAAAGGGAAAACACAGAATCATTGTCTCAATAGATTCTCTTTGTGGTTTAGGTTGCAGGGCGTAAAGGTTTCCCCCATGTTGTCTATGCCCGGCTGTGGCGGTGGCCTGATCTCCACAAGAATGAATTGAAGCATGTGAAATATTGCCAGTATGCCTTTGACCTGAAATGTGACAGTGTTTGTGTGAATCCATACCATTATGAGAGGGTCGTCTCTCCAGGCATTGGTAAGTCACTGATCCGTATTTGTTTTTGTGAATGTAAAAATTTGATGTAGGCTAATGTATTTTGTAAAATGTCACGATTTATGATTTAAAGATTATGCTTTGAATTGCGGTTAAAGCTATTACTGGATTCTTATTCCTCACATACAATCTTAAATATAAGATTTGCACTACATAATAATCTTAGTGATCATGAATCTCTCTACAGTACAATAATAAAGTTGATAATGAAGTACGACAAACCAACTAACATTTATTTCTTTATTCTTTCGTCAGACTTATCAGGGCTGACACTTTCAAGTTCAGGTAAGGAGATGCCAGGATTTACTGTATGTGCTTTCTCTTTCATGATTTTGAGAATGTTCATCTGTCCTAACTTTGTTTATTATCCTCTTATAGGCCCACTCTTGGTGAAGGATGAATATGACTATGATAACCAGCAATCTCACTCCGGCTCTGAGAACCACTTGCAGACTATACAGCATCCACCTTCAAGGCCTGGTCCACAAGAGACTTTCAGCAGCCCCACTCTACTCCCTCCATCAGAGAGCAGCAGTTCTGCTTCAACCTCTGCTTTCTCCACAATCAGTGCTGGACCCTCGAGTGAGACACATACATGCAAACTATCTTGTACTACTTCTGTTAATTAGAAACAGTTGTACTCTTCATGCCGTATACATTTATTTTAAGGTTTGCACACGTATGGCATCACAATTCTTTTTAATTTGTGTCTAAAGATTCTACCCCCAACTGGAGCAGGAGCAGCAGCTTTACCCCTGCAGTGCCGCAGCACCAGAATGGCCATCTGCAGCATCATCCACCCATGCCTCACACAGGGCATTACTGTAAGCAGAGGAGGAACCCCCCCCCCCAAAAAAAAAAAAAAAACACATCTGAATAATTTATGAATATAATTTATAAGTGATTTCAAAATTAATATTTGCATAATTTCACAGGGCCCGTTACTAATGAAATTGCTTTCCAGCCCCCCATATCCAATCACCCTGGTGAGTATAAAGATGCAAATGGGAAAAATATTCACATATTTACCCTTTATTATTTATAAAATTGTGACTATAATTGTTATAATCCATTTGACATCAGTTTTGGGGTTTTTTTTCACAGCCCCAGAATACTGGTGCTCTATTGCTTACTTTGAGATGGATGTCCAGGTTGGGGAGACGTTTAAGGTGCCGTCCACATGTCCTATTGTTACTGTTGATGGCTATGTGGATCCATCAGGAGGGGATCGCTTCTGCTTAGGCCAACTGAGCAATGTTCACAGGACAGAGAACATAGAAAGAGCCAGGTACTCATATGTGGAAGTTTTTGAATATGATGATATTTATTCAAGCAGGCAAAGTTCTATACACAGTATAAAAAGTTAGGAAGAGTAATGTGAATCCTCTTTCTGACCTCAGGCTCCACATTGGTAAAGGTGTACAGCTGGAGTGCAAAGGTGAAGGAGATGTGTGGGTGCGCTGTTTGAGCGATCATGCAGTGTTTGTGCAGAGCTATTATCTGGACCGCGAGGCTGGACGTGCCCCTGGAGATGCAGTTCACAAGATCTACCCCAGCGCTTACATCAAGGTGAAATTGTAATAACTTGCGCATACAGTGAAAAGCAGAAACATTCCATGGAGTGTTATTGGAAAACACTTGAGTTTTTTATGTTATTGCAGTTAAGCCCTTATTTGCAGTAAGTGTTAAATATGTGGATAATCCTCAGGACAATTTTAAGTATATGTGATCTAATACCTTGGCTCATCAACAGGATTTATTTAGCGTTGTCCCCAATCTTGTCCCCCCGCCAGGTGTTTGACTTGCGTCAGTGCCACAGGCAGATGCAGCAGCAGGCAGCAACAGCTCAAGCCGCAGCCGCAGCTCAGGCAGCAGCAGTGGCTGGTAACATTCCCGGACCCGGCTCTGTGGGAGGCATCGCCCCTGCCATCAGTGAGTAATGTTAACTGTTTCATTTCTCTTCAGCAAGTGTATTATTTTGATGGCTTCTTAGCATTGCTCTATTTATACATTTATTTGGTGTCCAGTCTGAAATCAGGGACTTTTATGGCACCCAAGTGCTCTGTGCAGACCTGCTGAAACCCTGAAGCTAAAGTAATTTCATCCTTTATCTGTTTGGGTTGGACACATTGTGGCTTGCATCATGCAGAAAAATGTAAATATGTAGTCTGGAGAGCTGAGGAGGCTGAAATGTGACCATGCAGCTTTCCCCTTTTGTGTTTTCATATATAAGAAGTTGGGAGTTTAATATGTGCTCTAGAAGAGACTTCGGTTGATTAAACACAGTTTTGTTTAACGCGCATTTTAAGTTTCTTAAAAAACATGGTTTTACTTTGTGATTGAGTGTGGATTTAGATTTGCCCATTTTAAATGTTTGCTGAGATTTTCCAACTTTTTACAACAACAGTAACTTTGCTGACATGTCTTTGGTTTGGCCTGTAGTGCCACATTGATCTGAACGTTGCTGTGTATTACTCCTCTGCAGGTTTGTCTGCAGCAGCGGGCATCGGGGTCGATGACCTGCGCAGGCTGTGCATCCTGCGGATGAGCTTTGTGAAAGGCTGGGGGCCCGACTACCCCCGGCAAAGCATTAAAGAGACACCCTGTTGGATTGAAATCCATTTACATCGAGCCCTACAGTTACTGGATGAAGTTCTGCACACCATGCCAATAGCTGACCCTCAGCCTCTTGACTAAGTTGAAAGACATCAATTATACAAAACAAACAAACAAACAAAAAAAAAATCAGACTGTACTTATTACAGACAACTCCACATGTGGGCCAGGAGTGCCGAAGGAGGACTGCAACTTCAGGGATGATGAGTAGGTCAAAGGAGTAAGAACGAGGACATAAAGGTTGGCAGCATACTCCAAACACACAGCTTTCCATTCCAATGCTGTGAGCAGTTGTCAGTAATACTGAACCAGACTCCAGGTCTGTGTGCTCAGTGACTTCTACACAACAGCTGGAGGAACATGTGAGTCACACTGGGAGGAGTTGTATCACTGTGGAAACATGTGGCCAAGAGGATGTGCATATTAAGGGAAGCCAGTATTCTGACATTGTTCAATTGGGACTCTTCAGTATAATCTGCAGTGAAGAAGGCTCTTATATCTTGATTTGATTCAAAAATAGTCTCACACCACTATAAGGCAAATAATTTGTCCACACCGAGTTTAAAATATGCTATTCATTTAACTTAAATAATGTAGAGAACATGGATTTTAGATGTCAAGCTGTTTTCTACATTTTTAATGGTTTAAGATGGTTTAATAAGACATTGATTGATCCCTTTTGAATTCTTAAGAAAGCAACCACTTTGGCTCAACAGTTACGGTTGAGCTGAGCTCATTTTAGTGGATGCAAAACTGTTGTATATCCTGTCAAATGTGATTTTTGTTGGTGTATACTGCCACCGGTCCAGTCCTCCTTCAGTGGCTCTCTGGTGTGAATATCACTTTATGTAAGTGGAGTTTTATTCCCGTTTGCAGATCAGGACATTTGTGTGAAATAATGTTATTCATCCCCCCTTTCTGTTTTAAAATATTATCTTAAAATGTTCCTCAGAGCTAACAGTCCTTGATGAGTTTTGATTTATAGTCCCCTTTTGAATAGTTGGTTTTATTAATGTAAAGAACATTAACACAGGCCCATTTTAGTTGAACTTAATAAAACAGTTATTCTAGCACCAGTTAAGGCTGTTGAGACAGTTAGAATTGATGTTTTCTACTGAAGTTTTACAAACCTTCAATTTAATTGAAATGATTAAAATGCATTTTTTAAAGAAGTTTATTATACACATCAGCCTAATATTTGTAATTTTTTTTTATTAGATGTCTGTATAGTGTCCATTAGCACTTTATTAATTTGCCCACATATTTTGTCTTGTTTTCTCTGTGGTTACTTGTATCCATGTAATATCTTAGTATTGTGAAAAATCTAAAAGTGTACACTGGGCTCCAAACGTCTGAGGCTACTTTTGGACCTCACAGTTGTTCAGAGTGGTGTCTGCCCAAAGTGTCTTTCGTTCACTTGCAGGAGGGTCTGTAATGTTTTCTGACAAACTTTAGAATTCATGGTGTTAAAGTAGCTTATTCGAAATGATAAATTTACTAAAGATAGATTTGGGGTGATCGTCACTTCCACCCATTTTAACATGCATACTTTTTGGACAACATACTGACGTAGATAACAGCCGAGGAAAGAAGTGAGGGTTGAACTGTGAGAGGAAGTGTAGCCATATTGATGCCAAAAATACTGAAATAGGACAATTCGTCACACTGCAGTTAATTCAGTGCTAGCATCGCTTCTTTCAACTGAATTATTTTGGGGGTTTTCTTCTTAGCACTATTCATACAATATTTTGGTATTTTGAGCTCTGTTTACAGCTGTTGCAGTATGTTATGTTTTGCTACTTTTACAGTTATGAACCACTCTGGCTTCACCTAATGTTTTTTTTTTTTTTTTTTTTTTAAGTAAAAGGAATGCTGTACAATTTTTAGGAAATGCTAATTTGTGCTCATTGTAACCCTTTACAATTAAGTCATACATTCTGAATACATATAACTGAGTTTGAATGATATTGGTGTTTTTATGTATGAATATGGTCAAATAAAATTTAATGGGCTAATACTACTGCGTCATTTTAATCAGCGTCTGAACTAAAACCAAGTCAGGACACTCGACTTTGAACAAGAGAACATTTATTACTGCAAAGACGTGTCACAAATTTTAAGAAAACAACACTAAAGCTAGCCTGAGCTGAGATCTGAAATATTCAGAAAACCAAACTACGTGTCTTTAATAGTATCTATAATCATCAATACAACACACTAAATGATATCTTTAGAAATATAAAAGTCCCCCAATTGTCCTCATTTTTTATGCAAAATTCACAATACAAATCACCCTACACGCATTGGTTCGCTTGCCAGTTTGAGAAGATAAGAAGGAAACTTAACAGCACACAAAATAGAAAGTTACATGAACTTTGTGTGTATATATTATATCAGATACTATACATAATCCCAAACAGAGGAAAAATTAATCACAAAAGCACTTGAGCCAACGAATCCGATAAAATGTTCACCAAAAGAACAAATCAAATAATTAGGACACAAATAAATATAACTTTTCAGCTTTTGATATATATACACATATTTTTGTCTAGGGTGAATCAAAATGAAAAACCTTCCCCAAATGCACCTGCCAAATGCTTGTGCTTGCATTAGAGCGTGCTACAGATGGCCACGACTCACTGCACTGTCAAATGGCACTTGAAAACATCCAAATACAAATCTCAAACAGGTCACAGCATTCAGAAAATATCATTTGACAAAAAACAAAATAAAAATAAGAAATCACTATCATGAGAAAACCACTCACAGGAGAGCATTTTACTTATAGTAAACTCTCCTTGTTCATTAACCAGCTCTATACAATAAATCGTCGTTTTCCGGTCATCCACCATGTGTTAACCACTCGGTGTTTGTCTCTGGTGTCACATCCAGTAAATAAACAGTCCAGTCTGAGGACAGGGATTTTTTTTTTTTTCCCTCAGCCATGGTGTGTTCTCAGTGGCAGCACCTGTGCAATCAAATGTCTGCTCTGATAGCCTCTACCTGTAGCCCACTAGAGACCCAATCGTCACCCAGGCTGTCTGCACAGGCCAGGGTGAAATTAAAGGCACTGGAGTCTGCTATGGGTCAGTGAAGCTGCCATGTTGTCCAGGTGAAGAGGAATTTCTTAGCTCTCAAATTCCCCCCCACCTCCTAAACGGTTTGGAAACAGGCTCATTTGCACACGCACGGTTACAAAAAAAAAAAAAAAAAAATCTCAAATTTTTAAAAGACACTGAGAAATTAAGTACAATTGTGTTGGCAGCATTAACATCAGTCCAGCATCAACCAGGCAGGGTTGAAAATGCAAAATGCTATGAAAACAAAAACAGGGAAGCAAGAACACACACACAAAAAAAAAGTTTCTAGCAGCACATGGTAGGTGTGCAAGACCAGAAAGCACTTAATGATCCTAAAGCACACAATAAAGATCCAAGAAAAGAAAACATTTTTTAAACCATTTCCACTTTAGGCACAAAAGAATACATGATACCATCGACAGTGTTGTAGTTAATTCATATGACAAAGGAGCGGAGACTCGTATAAGCAAAATAAATAAATAAAACATCAATCAGTGTCAGGCAAGATATTATATCCTGCAAAACCTTTATTCCTAACAACACGTATCCAGATTTATAACAAAAACGCTGTCACTTTTTACAACCACATTCTCAAAAACCCCGGGTGCTTGGTGTAAACTCAAGGGAATGGGCTACTTCATTTTCTGCAGTTATAATGTGAACAAAGATTTAGGTTATTTATGAGGCTCTGGACAAAGTACAACGTGATCTAAAGCTTACGTTTATGCATTCATTCATCCTGTGTTCTCTCAACTTGCATTTGGCAGTTAGATGGGGAGCAATCGCACATGCAAGGTCATTCTGGTCACAGTCAACTTTCAGCGACTTCCAGTCTATTAGATTTTTTTTTTTTTAACTGTCCTCCAAGGCAAATGATAAGATAGCAAGTTTTGTGTGCTCTCTGTTTCTAGATCTGGTAAACCAGACATTTCAAGCCAATAGGATCATGGTAAGGCTACATGATGAGGAATGTGTCTTTGGGGAGTAGAGTGACTGAACTTCTACAAGAGTCCACTGACCCAGTTACCTAAATGACACTCAAAATTTTCACTTTCCCACCCTCCTTTACTGCTGAGCATGTTTTCTGCTCACAGTCTACAATAAGACAAAAACGGCAGAGATCCTGTGCCTGAACTGTTAGTATTTATAAGGTTGTTTTTTTTTGGATTTGTGATAAAATTTTAAAGACTGATTACATCAAATAATAGTGCCAACCCTTGTTTAACATCCTCAATCTACACACGACTTATGGGGGGAGGGGGGGAGGGAAAGAAAAAACAAACAAACAAAAAAACCTTCTGGTCCTTCTGTACAGTAGTTCTGCTCTTTGCAGTGCTATAACTCACAAGTGTCCCCAACATATGCATTTAAAACAATGACAAAAACAACAATAAATATCAATAAATAAACCTCTGCAAAAAGATGTCGCAGAACATTTCAACTGGCATGAAAAACAAGAACAACAAAAAAAATATTTTAGTAGCAAAATCTTCCTATTCAGAGGATTAATCTCAATTTTCTCCACAAAACAGAAGGCTGTTACACTTCAAGTATAGCTGTAGTCTAATGAACCAAAAGGTTAGTACCCATGTCTTTCCCATTTCAGTCTATAAACTAATCACAGAGGAGCTACAAAAAGAAAACAGTCACACATAAACGATCCAATCAAACACATGAAAAGCAACAAATATATGTGGTGTATCCTCATTATATATACTATACATATATATATCTATATATCTCTTTGAATATCAGAAAATATCTACTTTTGGTCCACTGTACAAAGATGATCTCCAAACAGGGAACAAAGAATGAAGCATTTTGTGGGCTAAAAACAGAAATCAGTGTATCAGAGGTGAGAGAAAAAAAGCAAAGCAGATTTTCTCCATCGCGTTGATATTTGTGCAGTAACAGAGGTGTGTGTGTGTGTGTGTGTGTGTGTGTGTGTGTGTGCAATAAGTGTTTGGAGACTGTTCTGCACGCGTCAAAAGGGCTGGCACCACTGGTTTGAGGTAGGGTGACTGACAGATGTGTTCCAACACATACACACAAGCACGCAGACACGGCTATATATAGAAATATATACAAACACAGTGCAGACCTACACATTCATGTATAAACACACACACATATACATACATACTCTTCACCCAATAACAAAGGCTACTGCAAGAATAGGCCTCAGGAGGGCAGAACTAGGGCTGGAGCAAGGCTAAAGACCATGATTTAGAAAAGTAATAAGCTTAGTAGAGCTGATCCAGAGAAAACAACAGATGTGTCTGTGCCTGCATTCCTTGGTCTCAACGCTGATGAGCCAGCCCAAATCCAGCCACGAGTCACCAGAAAGCCAAATATGTGGCTGGGACAATGCAGAGGGGCTGTGGGCTGTCTACACCGCACAGTCAGGACAACAAGGACAGCTGCATTTAAGGATAAGGCACTATGATAAAGCCGAGGTACATTTAATCCCTGACATTCCTTCTGCTCTGCAACATGGCACTGTGGGACAGGAAACGGCTCTCGGGAGGCCCGGACGGCACACTCCCAGCTTCCTCTTGTTGGTTTGGTTTTTGGTCCTTTGTGAACGTAAGAAACGTCTATAATACAGAAACTGAAAAACCAAGGGGAACATAACGAGTACGTTAATTTTCATGATTACAGCTTGTCACATAAACTACACTACAGAGCATCTAAAATGAATAAAAGGCAAGCGTAATGCACGGAGTGCATAGAAAAGCTAGCACTGAGAAAACAGACTTCTCAATCTCTACATCAACACACAAGTAGCAGCACAGAGATTTCCTTAGGGGTTTCTTTTTGTGTGGCTAAAAGCTATAAGTGGTTATCAGTGAGTGGCTACCAAATCATTTTCAAACCAAGCAGACAAATCTGCCCCATGATCCTTAAAAGAAACAAAACCAATATACATAGAAAATCATCCCTTTGTTTTTTTTTTTCCTTTTTTTGTTTAGCTACATACAATACTCAAAAATATTTTTTGTTCAACCAAAAGCAGTTGGAATGAATGTTGACATACTGTAACATAATAAAATCAGGGACAGATAACTGGAAGTCAAAGCAAAACACAATGATAGCACCATGTGGTTTGGGTAATACCAACTAAGTACAGCAAAACTATGTACAATAGACAAATGTGTAAAGTTATTTGATGACTTTGTTCCACAGGGACTGGTGACGTGGATTTGAGCTCTGAGACATCAGTAGTGTGAAGGAGTTTTAATATTTCACTTCAAAGTTAAACCTGTCAGTGTGCACAGACTGTTAAGTCACGACTAACGAGGAAACGAGTAACGGGTCAAATTAGTCCTCCTTTCCTCCTTTTTCCAGTGTAGACACTTAATGGGATGACACCACATCCAGAATCTAAGTAGTCACGACACGGACAGCACCTAAACCTGGCCTGAGAACCAGCATTTCTGCACTACTTTACTGACCAGGCAGGTGCAGACAGACAGTGCATGGAAAAAAGACAGAAAACACTGAGACGTACAGAGAGAAAGATATGTGGAAAGAGTGAACAGTAACAAAAGAAATTTGGCTACGCCCTTCACACCCCTCAAACAGAGGCGTAGGTGTTGCCTGTGGTGCTGCAGTGGCGGATGGTGGGAGTACTAGCAGACGGGGTGAGGATATGCTCGGTGTGATCCTGTGGGGGCTGGGGCAGCGAGTGGAGGACACTTGGCTGGACTACACCCACCACGGGGTGGGAGCCGTCCTCTAGTGCCCCAACCTGGATCACCTGGATGACCTCATGCTCAGACTTTTCCCGCTTGGCAAGAGGTTCCCCGCACTCCTCAGTGTCCTCTTCTAAGTCACTGTCCATCCCACTCGTTTCATCTGGACAGGAGAGAGTGATGCGTTAACTCTAAATCTCACAGGTTTTTTCTTCTCTCTCATCAGACACAAGGCTCCTCTAGACATTTAGCTGATGCTATCAAAACCCCCACTTCCATATAATATCATGCTTGCCACACTGTTGCAGCTTTATTGCGTCTCATCCCTTCAGGTGAACAGATAAATACAAATAATTGTATAATAAGATGTAATAAGATAACTACTTGGCTGTGCAATTACAAGTTCGTTAATATAACAATAAGATCAAGTTCAGTAGATCTTTTCTCAGCAGTCACCAACAGTAAAAGGACTTTTCCAGTAAACACATACCTTTATCAGTATTAGTGAGGGATAAGGGGTTGAGGCTGTCAAACTGTAAACATAGACAAACAACATAATTAGAAGATCAGATACAATTTTAATTATTTGCCTTTTCTAAATCAGACACCATATTTTCATAATTTCATAAAAACCGTCATCTGCTCTGGGAGAATTTCAGTCATGCCTTTTGTAATGCACCACAACACTATGCCAAACAAACAAAATGAATCACACATCACAATATATTAAAATAAATACAAAAACGAATATTAAATAATGGTTGTACCTCCCCCATGACACCAATGGGTGTCTCCCCAGTAGCCTGGGCCACTCGGTGTTCAACTAGGTAAAACATGTACTCATCATACAGCAGGCGAATCAGGTGGAAGGAACCAAAACTGGCAGCACTGCGTAGGGTGAGGTCCCTGATCACCATAGAGCTGCAGACACAAAAAAATACAGCTAGTGTTGTGTTGATTTAAAAACAAGGCTACAGAAATGATAGACATCTATACATACACACACACACACACACAGACCTGTAGAAGGACCATTTAAGCAGGAACTGTCGAGCGGCTCTGGGAAAACTAGGCTGGTGCTCATAGGGTTTGAGCACCTGAGTGACCACGTTGTCCAACCAAGCTGCCCATTGCTCCAAAGAACTTTGCTGCTGTAGTGTGGCCTTGAAGTCCTGCTCCAAGTGTTGTACCACTCCTTCCTCACACTGGCATACCCATGATGCCTGCTCCTGTAGAGCACCATAGTGAAAAGAATTGGAGGTTCATACTTACACAATGAAAATTATGACTTGATGATTTTGACATGTGATATATTAGCACACATGACAAAAGCAAAATAAAAATAAAGAAGTCTTCTGACCTGTACATTGGCAAAGTCAACACGGTTGAGATCACTCAGCATCTGGTTGATCTGCGAAGTGTTTTGCAACACAGCACGTGCCGCCTGAGCCAGGTGGTTCAGAGATGTGTATCTGCGCAGTGTTTGCGCAAAGGCACTGACAGCGGCAATCTGCGAAAACGATGCATATAAAGACACAGGTTTTACTGACAGTCAGAACATCCCTCATATCTTTCAAATCCATTTGACTCTCCTGTATTAGTTGTTTGTTTTGAACAGGTGACTATTTGTGTAGTGTTGTCACAACAATAAGCTGTATATGAATGCAGCAATAATGTACCTTGGTCTGGACCATTCTCTGTGGAATGGCATTCATAGCATTATTGAGCCAACCTTCCAAGCTTTTGGCAAAGTTGCGAATGGCTTGCGTCAAGGCACCTGAAACATAAAACAAGACGGCAAAAAAAAAAAAAAAACTGTTAAAAACAGCAAGATTATTATGAAAATACAAGCAACACAGCTAAAAAAATAAACATGGAGTGGTGTTTTTGAGGGCAACTCACTGGGAATAGGTCTCAGGACATCAGGAATGAGGATCTCCACAAGGGCCTGATACATTAGATGGTCACAGGTGCTCATCCATTTGAGGACAGCTTCATTTCTGCACAGCACCAACAGTTGTGAATGTGGGAGCCGTGCTTCAATCTCACTAATGCCGCTGCAGAATAATACAACAAAAGACAACAAAAAAAACAAAAAAAACCAAAATTGTTAGAAATTTGAGATCAGATAATTCTAGAATGTTCAAATGCATACAGGTTAAAATGCACACATACATAAATATGATACTCTTTCTGTAGCATAACATGACAAACTAATCTCACCTGTTTTCTGTTACAGTGGCACCCTCTACTGACTCAGGGGGAGAGTAACGCCAGAATGTCTGCCACAGCTTCTCAATTAGACTGAACTGGAGGTTGACAACCACATCCAAGATGGCCTAAACACAAAGATAAAACAAAACAAATACATCTGTATCACTTTCTACAGAAGAGATGATCCAGTTACTTGAAAGATTTGGAATTATTCCAGAATGACCAGGACTTGGTCAAATCCAATCATATTTTTTCCAGCAGCACAAAATTCCATTCATCTCCATTGTACTGATGCTGCAGCAGAATTTTCATACAATAACATGTAAAACTTATTTTATTTCTGAAATGTTAAACCTGACTGAAAAGATGAATTGTAGAAATAAGACCATACCTTTTTGTTAATGAGAACATCACAAGATGAAGAGAAATTTAATTTTGTAAATGCAAGAAGATGGCATTGTAAGACTCCCTTGTCACATACATGATCTTTCACAACGTTTTCTTCTTGATTTCATACAAAGTTTACATGTGTGCTGTTTTTAAGTTTCAAATATTTGGGCCATATATCTTCATTCTTGCCGGCCTATTACAATTATATAGGTCTTAAATACATTAACTTTCTGTCATGACTGATGTGAGGAAAGAAAGAATCTTTATACAGAATAAGTGGAATAGATTTATTTGGAGAGAAATACAGCTGGCCTAGGCAGATCAATAGGGAGATGTACTGTCAGAATGGCTGTATAGCGAGACATGACGACATCAATTAATGCTGCAGTATTGACAGAAGGTATTGTACATGTGAAAATGTGAAGTGAAAATTAAAAGAAGGGCTTTTATCTAACCTCACAGTGCTCTCTGTAAAGGGACTGGAGAGCTTTCACGTCCTCTGCACTGATGTTCTCTGTATTACTCTGACCCAGGTCAAGCTCCACAAAATCCGGGAGTGCCCGCGATGCATCTGTTTCAGTAACAAAATATATTAAGTAATAATCTGGCAAGTATATGTCATTAGCATACATCAGAAGTCACTGCATTCATTTTTCCAGAGATTCATATAAAGAGTAAAATCCACTAACCAAGAAACTGCTGGTGGTGCTGGCTCTGCGCAATGACTGTTTGCTCTGCTGCGCCAGGATGGTGCTGGCCTCCACCTGAGTAATTCTCCCCAGAGCTACTATCAAACTTCTGTACTGGCTTGAATCTAAAAATCATAAGGCCAACCTTAGCATCAATAAAAACGGTCATAAAAAAGGGCAAGTCTGGCTGCATGTCCAGCTGCCTGTGTACCTCTGTTTCTGCTGAACTGGTTGCTGTCTCAGAGCCATATACTGCATGTCCTCTTGGAGTCTATTGAGTGGCGAGTCTGGTTTTACACGTATACCGTAGTAGTGATATTTGGAGTTGCCTCTGAAAGACAAAATCAAAAGTGAGCACATAGACTCAAGGTAGGATGAACAGAAAAGGTCACATAAATGAAAAAAGAGATTGCACAGGAGAAAGAAGATGCTAATGACACTAACCTTGTCCCAAGGCGCCTTGTACGGAGTCCCATGAAGATGGAGCGAATGAGTTTGCCAAAAGAGGCTGCGTTTACAGGGTCCAGTTTCTGCTCCTGGCAGTGCCGTAGGTAATGATTATAGAGGGTGGATCGCGGGAGACTTACACCCTCCGCTGTCTCATAATTGTCCAACAGCCACTGGAGCTACAAGGGAACACATTACATATGCTATATTAGTCAAGAGATTTACACTAGTCCATACAAACTGTAAAGACCTCAGGCTGACAGTGAACTGCTGCATCAGAGCCCCGCAGATGCACTTCTATGCAGCCAGCGAACTTAAAGCAATAGTAACAAGTACAAGAAGCAACAAAAAATGCAAGCAACAACCCAAACTAAAACATAGAGAGTTGAGAGAGGCAGAACAGCGAGAGAGAGTGAGCTAAGCAAAAGTCAAGGTAAGACGAAGGCTAGCAGTCATAAAAAAAAAAAAAAAAGCAACTTACATGGCTGTTGAGCAGCGAGCTTCTCTGACTGGATAAACCCTCAGATTTTTGGAGCGTCTCAATCGCCATTTCAATCTGATAAACCACGAATCACAGGACAACAAAATGTAAGAGGAGGAAATTAAAAAAAAAAAGAAAGCAAGAAAAATAAAAAGTTGATGTAGACATATTAGGGGCTACTAACAAAAAATAAAGCAAATATTGAAAAGATCCCAAAGCAAGCACCACTAAACCAGAGCAGAGCAAGACCACCTGCCATTTCAGGAAAACTTTTGCCTGGCTGAGAAACAGGATTCTAATATATCATCCAGTTGTGGAAATGCTAGACACACAAAATTCCCATTTTCTATTAGAATATTTCCACTCATAGTAAATAATAACTGAAAAGAGACAAACTCCATTACAAAGACAAACAACTAAACAATACTACTGAAAAAACGGTTATATGTGGCTGTATTTCTTATACTGAATCAGTTTCAAATAAACTACTCATGTCTAGGATATGTCATATGTCTTCAGGATTCCATATCTTTATATATTTTATTTTTGGCAGCATGGTGGCTCAGAGTTAATATCTGACATTTTATACAACCCCAATCCTTGGCTTTAATCAGGTTTTCTCTTTGGTATTTTCATCATTCTTAATCTTGTTAAGTAACACATCACTTAGACATGAAAACAGAGAGATCATATTTTGTCAAAGGGATTAAAACTTTGCATACAAAACATTAAATCCTTGAATTGTCATTACTAGTTTTAAACACTGTCATAACTGATAATATCAGTTACCACATCGCTGATACATTTCTGCCAGAAGGCCTCATTACATCGTTTCTTTTTAGAAATGCCTAATGGGGCAAGGCTCTGTTACAACAGTATGTGTAGTAGTTTGAACGACGTTCCCTCCCTTCCTTATGCTTATGTTTTTATATATGTTTATATGTCTCTCAGTTTTTAGCCGCTTATTTTTCAATCACCACAGAGTGCTAATAGTTTAACAGATGAAATGAGGGATGGAAACTGTAGTTGGATTACTACTGACAGTGAGGACCAACCTACACATTTCACTACATACAGGTACACCAGCAAAGAATCAAGAGTTGTTTTGTCTGTATTGAAACACATTATCTGCAGTTTGGATAAATGTGAATGCATAGATTATTAAAGAATGACAGGTGCAAAGCATCTACAATAACTGGAAGAGTGCAAGCAAACTAATAACTGTGTGAAGGGAAGGTTTAAAGTGACATCCTTGCTAGGCTGTTTTCATCTGAAAATGCATAAATTCTGCTGAGAATATTCCTGTCATTCCCATTACAGTGGCATTTAAAAGTCTAAAAAGGCTGTTACAACAGTACTGTTACAAACTAGCCTTTGAAAATGGCGACGCAATCGGCTGCATTTCACTTACTGACTGAATCTTATCAACTAGTAGCTGTGAACAAAAACTTGATGAAAGCAGTCACATTCAGTTCAAGGTTCACCTCGTCCTCGGTCTCATAACAGAAATCCTTCTTTTTATTTTTCACTATTGTGGTTTCTTGTTGGTGATACTCTCTGAAACTAAGCATACAACTGCAGGCAACCAACCTCTGTGTTCACACCAGCCTGCACATGCCAAATGTACATTAATTGTCACGTGATATATGTTTTTAGGCGTGTTGGTATGGACGCAGATTACTTTTGAAACTGAGCTAAACCGCTCATCTGAACACAGATTTATTTTTTCATACTTTATCTGAAGATGCCATTTTTTAATAAAAATGTGGCATTGAGTCAAAAAGGCAATTAACAGACACAACAGTGGGTAGACAAAGACAGATGAAGAAGCCAGTTAGAGTCACTTTGTACTTACAGTAGCTGGGGAAGCTCGTGCAGTCTGGGTGGCAGGGTGTGGTCCGGTGTTATCCATAAGGTAAGCCCCAGAACTGCTGCTGATTACCTGACCCCCCGCCAGACCCATGCTCATTCCTCCACTGCCCCCTCCTCCATTGTTGGTCAATCCATGAGATGTCACCACAGTGGACACTTGTGATGAGCTGCCTTGTGTGTCAAAGTAGCTTCCTCCACTGTTCTGGCTATACAGCTGTGGCTCTGAGTATGAGTAGGTTCTTCTGTTTATAAGAGAGGTAAACAGTCAGTATGAAAAAGAGAAATATAAAAATAAAAGTGAGGGGAAAATACATACTGAGGTATCTACATTACAGATTTTAAATAACTCAGCTATTTTTCATTTTATGAAAGTGTTTTTCAGCCCAATTATGTGAGGTACAAATATATAGCGCATACAGTATGTTGATTATTATGTGTACAAGGCACATTATAATATTTTTTAATGAATAATTACCCTACTAAAGTATTCTTTCAAAGTTGGGTAACGGCTTTTTTTTCATCATTTATTTAAAAAAATAAATAAATAAATGGATGGGTCTTTAACAAAATGATTTACAATTTTTAGACTGTGTGTTCCCCATCCCACATAACCTGCTTTATGCATGATTTAGTCTTTCTAAGCAGTGCGTAGTATTTCCACCAGTAGCTGATGTCACATAGCTACAATGTGTAAGTCTGTACAAACACTTATGTGTGTGTATGTGTTAAATAACAGCAGGACAAACACAGCTTGGGCTTATTAGTGACGAGTGTATGTCACTCCAGTCTGCAGACCCCGGGGACCACCGTGTAGAGTCAGCACTCATACAGGCCTACTTCTGGTCATGTTCAGGTGACTTACACACATTCAAAGACATGACTGCGACCCCTCAGAAAAGAAAACAAACTCTACCACAAACATCATGTGCTACTGACATGAATGATGGTGTGAGGAGACTTAAGAGGGGGGGGGGAGAACAGGCTGCAGAGACACAGCGCTAATATTTGTTGAGTGGTGTAAGAGCAGAGCTGAGGAGCAGAGTGACTCACATGTTGCCATTGGTGTAGACGGCACTGTTTTCCTCCACATACTGCACCTGTGCTGGGTAAACATGCTGAACCTGTTGAACAGTCTGGGCCTGGGAAGAGAAATGGCGACACTTTCGAATGAATTATTTAACCGATTTCAATTACATGTTGCCCTGAGAAATACGGGTGTGCGTGAATGCAGTTACAATATGCACACCTTTGCGGGAACACTAAGACACAATGTGTGTATTTGTGTGAGACAGATTGGCTGTACCTGTTGCTGGACAGGCACCTGCTGGGTGGAGCCGGTAGGCTGGACAGGCACGGTGGTCTGAAGAGGGACAGAGGAGGTGGAGTCAGCGCCCGCTTCAGGGGTCTGCATGGCGCCTAAATAAGTCAGAGAATACACACTCTTACTGAAGATGACCACAATAACTGAAAACCAAGAGCACTGTGAACCTACCAGTCTAACTGGCAAAGCAACTTCACAACTCAATAACAAAAAGAAAAATTATCTTACCACACTATTGTGACAACACCCATGCAGTGAGACAGATTAGCAATTAATTTAAACTGAATATAGAATGACTAAACTAAAAAAGAAAAAAAAAGGACAAAAAAGGATACACAAACTGTAGATTTGTTTTTACCAAAAAGTGCCAGCAAACTGGAATAACCTCATCTTCTTAACAAATCCATCATAATGTTTGTATGAAGGAAAATACACACAATATATATTCTCATGGTTTGCTTATCCCAGGACATAAGGTACAAATCAAAGTATAAGACAAATACAAGTTGTCAGTCCCTCATACGTTCTGCCAAAATCAATGCCACTTAACAAACTGTTCTAAAGCAGTTCTACCCAAGCACCTGTTTCTGCCTTGTGGTACTCAATGTACTGAAGGCCTCATGCATCAGTGACACATGGGCTTGTCTCCATGTTCGTAGCCATAAAACAAGTTAATATTTAACAAACTCCAAATAGATGTCGCTTTCTGTTATGTCAGTCCCCACTTTCACAGGTTTGATGTTACTTTAAACCGGATGGTATCAACAGTTGCTTTATCAAACACAAAAACGTACTTCTAATAAAAAGGCTATACTGTGCATCAGAGACCATGTATACATTTCTTACTAAAAAGGATAAGGGAAAAAAAGGTTTTCACTATAAGGACAATGTTGGTGAATGTTTGTGAGCTAATAATAGTATGGCTAACATCAGTCGTTCAGGCCACCTCCTCCCCATCACAGTTTCCATGAATAAGCCTCTCTTGGTTAATTAAGCTAGGTCTCCGAACAGCTTTGAATCTCTCCAGGGAAAGCCTTCCCCTTACCTTCAATATTATACTATTTTTTTGGGGAGGATAAACACTATTACTTTATTTGTGTTGGGGTGACTAACCTTAAATTTGGATTAGAAAGCCGCACTAGTCTTTAGTGGCACAGTGAGATTGTTAGAAAAATTAAAAAAGAAAGGAAACATCTGCAGCTTGCTTACAGATACAGGAGAACTGGGATTTATTATTGCAAAGCCATCTGCTTTCAAATGTGACTATTTTGAATCCCGGAGAGGGGGAGACACACACGTGTATATATATACGTATATATACGTATATATATACGTATCACACATACACACACATGTCACACACGTAAGCAAACTGTTGATAGACAGGCTGTGGTCTGGCCAGCAGAAAAAACAAACTGCTATATAAAGAAGCACATATACATATGATTATTAAATATAAACATTCTGTGATTCTGTAAAGAATTATGACTATGGTCAAATTTGGATGCAGGCTACCAAATTTGTGTCATTCTGCACAAACTGTAGCTTTCAGCTGATTATATCACCTCACTAAAAATGTCTTCAGGAGGGAGGAAGTAGACTTCTGTTCCACAGTGCAGTTAGAAAGCTAAAGTACATGTGCCCCACTGAGCCCACCTAATCGAGGAAAAGTGCCCCTGCATCACAACACACTCTTGTTGCCTCACCCCATCCCCCTCCACAAACACACATCAACACACACACATACACACAACACACCTCCTGCCTCACCATTCAGGCACTCCCTTGAGGTCCACTTAAATGCTTTGCTCCACTGAGCAAGTGCAAGCCCTACAAAGACACGGAGGAACAAAAGCCACAGAGGAGGGCAACATTTTGCCCTGCGTTTTCTCTCCTCCCAAATTTCTCTTGTGAACATTACAAGAAACAAATGTGAAGACTGCTAGATTCACAGTCACAGCTGCTGGAAAATTCACACAACCATCATTGACTCTGTTGTCTGATGCACCAAGTGCAGAAATATGAGCAGGTGAGCAAGCCTGAAAAGTACACCGTGCACAATATCTCACCCTTTCAGACACATTCAACCCAAGGCAAGATGGGAGCATGATCAGGCACTACTAGTACAACAAAACAGGTGGAGTGAGATGTAAGTGGGAGCTGAAGTAAGGGAAGATACAGTATGCTAACTACTGGCTTGTTTAGCAGTTTGGTTTTAAATTATACAGTAAAAAGGAAGTGATTTACATTATTTTGCTAATTTTGATGACAGAATGATTATATGAATTCCCTAAAGTATTATCGCACAGATAAATGAAGGCTAAATGCACACTATTTAGCCAAGTTGTCCGATTTGGATTAGGAAAGGAAAAAAAAACCTAAGGACATTTAAGTCCCCTCTTTCCTCACTAACATACATTATTTCTGGCAGTGTGGGGAAAATAACAAACCAAACATGCCCTATTCCACTAATCCATGAAAATGGATGACTGAATAATTGAATTAATCACTCCCTCTTTAAGTGATTGAAAATGCAACAGGATCCAGGCAGCAGGTGGCACGGTACTATTTCTGGCTTAGCGGACTACAGGTAAGTGGTAACTTGATCTGATAACTAGCAGTTCCCAACATCCTGTTGATAGTGTGTGTGTATGTATGTATAATTCTGGGAGGGGTGAGCATTACCTATTCTGAGTTGCCAATACATCAAAATATTTGCATCAATTTGGTCTTTGCCTTTAGTGTGTTTAAAAATGTCATTATTAGTAGGTACACTTGCTCAACAATGACAGGTCTTAAAAGTAAAAGTGCGTGAGTGGTTAAAAAAAAACACAGCTCATATACCACCAACAATCGAATTTGAAATTATTATGCAATCAATTCTACATTATAGAACCAACTTAAGATTTAACAATGAGTAACTTTTCTGAAATGGTCATGATTCTGCTCACTACTAGTGCACCTGTCCTTCTCTCACTTCTGCACACAGACACACACACATACACCTGTTCTGTCCTCCAGAAGAAATCAGAGGTTGCAGCTGTACAGGAGACCCTGCGGATCCAAGAATAATGTGACGCAACATTAAGAAACCAAGTCTCCATTTATACGACCCTCCAACAAAATACAGAACTCACAAAGGCAAGCACTGAATTTTATGATGAAGAAAAATATTATATATACTTTTTATATTTTAATTTTAATATTATATATATACTTTTTTAAAGCATATTAGAGAGAATATAACACAAAGCGTGCAAAGAAGTAAGCTTTTAACTCACTCTTATCTATGTATAGCTTAATGCTGGACTGAATAAACTCTTTCTCCTCATGTTTCCTGCGCTCCCTGGATAATACATGCACACATGCAGCACATGTCTATAACAAAATTATTAAATGAGATTTTAAAACGTGGACTATTCATTCTGCAGTATACCTGTATTATTAAGGAAGGGGCGGATAAACCCGGACGTTTAGACACGGAATGTTTGGTGAGGAATAAAATAAAATAAGCACATTAAAGTATATATTTTTTGTTGTTGTTGTCTGAGCTGACAAACTTCGCCCTGTTGTTATCTTGTTATACTGGCTTGTCAGAGCCTTCAATTGCCACAAAGAGGGCTAGCGAAGCTATCTCGCTCCCTAAGACAAAAGGGAAAGTAATGGCTTAGCTATTGCCAAAAGCACTTGGTGCACGGAGAGCTAGCGCAGAGCACTTTCCACTGCTTCTCCAACGTTGTCGATTTTGTTTAACCAACAAGGTTTAAACCACACGAAAACACAAACTCAAGCAATTTAACCGTAACGTTAGCTTTAAAGGAGGGGGGCACCAACAGGCATTGTCGGAGGACAGCGTTAGCAACCTAGCAACAACAGACACCTGCTCCGGCTCCAGCTGACCAGCTAGCATCAGTGACTAGCCCGAACCTATGCTACAACTCAGCAAGCATGGTGAGTTGAAACAGATAAGTAACACACCAAGGACTTTTCCTCATCACAACCTACAACATTTGGATTGTTTTTAAGCCACACATCACCCAGTGAGAGTGTTCATGCGAGCGGACTGGACCTCTCACATCTGTGGGTTTGTAGAGTCAGCGTTAGCTTAGCATGTTACAAAGAAACACCCTCGTTAGCAAACTACCCTCAGCTATTCAGCGAGCCTTCATTCAGCAGCAGCAGCAGAACAAAACACACACCAGCTTTACTGTCTCCTTTATAGAAAAGATATCCCTGGGAGCGACTTGAATTCACGCCATGAAAAGAGTGAAGAATTTTATTCAAACCTGAGCTGTGGACTGGCTGATGACGATGAGGATGGTGGAGGAGGTAATGATGGAGCGAGAGGTTGTTGTTGGTGGGTTACAGTCGCCAAGACTACGGTGGCTATGGCGCTGCTTCACTGGGCAACAGTTGCTATAAAACTCACCGGGAGCGCGCAACCTTATCAGGCAGGTGGGAGGAGATTTAAGCGCACCACTAAAGTGTTATTAACCAAAACGGTATTAATAACTCAAATACTAATCACATTAACACGCTCGGATTTTTAAGTATAAGGCATTTTCAACCACTGCATTAGATGTGATTTACATGTAACAAAGTCTGGTGTTTGTTTTGAGGCTTGTAATTCATTTGTTTATTTGTCAAAACTATGGACACACTGGCATAAAGACTAGAGGATCTAACCTCCCCCCAGCCACTTTGTGCAGACAAAATTGAAATTGTAGAGACAGATAATGTGTTTTTCCCAAAAAATATTTATTTAGGTTAAGCAATTTCATTTATCATATATTGGGTGACATCTGCTTTTTTTTTAAGTGTATTTAAAGTTTGGCCAAAGAGAAGTGATAAGTGTGTACATGTTTTAATATCTCTTGTCAATTCCTTCTGCAAAGATCTTTTTCTAGGTTTGCACATTTTTGTGTTTGTCTCTGCATCAATATCTGTGTGCTCCCATTGTCTTTGACTCTCGCATTCACTTTCGGCTTTTGTTAATTGGCCTTCACTCAGAAGTGAATAAAAATAATATTTGCCCAACAAAAGTATAGTGTAGAATCAACTTTACATTAATCCCGAGATAATGGCAGTTATTTCTTGTCTCTTTTTTTGACAGAGCGAGAGAGACCTGAGCACATTTTTATAAAAAAGTTCCCCACATATTTCCCCAGAGGCAAAAAAAGTAATCCAAAGGTTGAATGACATTTTAGTTGTTGTTCTTTGCTTTGTTATTTGCCATTTATCTCACTGTCCTTCTCAGCACTTTTCCACCTGAACAATTAGATGTTCAGGTGGATATAAAACATAACCCTGCAACTTAGAGTATTTTACCACAAAGTTGTAAAATCATGCAGAAACCTAATTTGGAACAGTGAACAAAACAAAGCCAGCATTGTTAGGAGGGTCCCTGCTTAATACAAAGCTTTACCAACCACCTGTGTCCACTGTACAGCACGCTTTTGGTTAGCTGTATTAGACAGATGCTTTTTGGAAAAGCTGTTGTTGTTGCTAAGCAACTAGTAAAACCCCATCTGAAGAAATGACACTCTTTTTCTCAAGGAATTATTTTCAAGTAAAAAGAGTTTGTCCTTTTAATAAAAAAAAATTTGCATTAGCCTATTGCCTTTACAATTAGTATATGTATTGCGAACGCAATGTCATTCTGCAGTGCATTTTAACTTTGTGTGATGCAAGTAGAAATATATACTGACTCTGTAGTGACTCAGACGTTGAAATACCTTTATTCTTTCCTGAGAAAATGTGTTTCATATTGTGAAAATTACTGCTTCAAGATAACTAAAAGAGTTTTAGAAACCCTTTATTAACACGAGCCTTACCTTCCATTTTATCCCATAGTGAAATGTATTAATCTTTTTTTCCTGTGGACCTTTGTTACCTCAAGATGTGAAGACAAGTGCATGCCCTCTCTTACACAGTGGTATGTGGTATTGTAAAAAGCCTTGATATGTATCTGTCTCTTATCTTTGAAAAAATTACTAAAATCACATGATGAAAAGGTATGACAAATATTCCTTATTTTTCCCAATTATCTTGATTGGAATGATAGCAGCTTTTTAAAACAAGTTAACCCATTTATAACATAGCATATACTTCACAGGGATGGTGATTGCCATTGAGTTCTGAATAATGTGTTGTTATCCACAAGTTCATTTAAAATTTCAAAAAGAAACCAAATCTAATCCTTTGTTTGGGTTACCAGTAAACTTTACATTTCTTTTTTAACTTGTATTTACATTTTGCATAGTTATGCAGCTGCAAGTATAGATTGGATGTGCAAAAAAATAAAAACATGCTAAAAATAAAAGCACCAATAATGATCAGGACAGTTTTGCAGTCTCACTACATTCATTTCCACTACATGACTGAAATAAATGTTTGCAGAGAATGTCTGATGCTCAAGTAGTTTGCATTAAATAAACAGTTTTCATGTAAAATCACTGGCATGGTTACAAACATGAAATCCCCTCATGATCTATAGGCACAGAAGCAACACAGTACTACTGTATATTCAAGCTCCACACTGTATGTGAACATTACAGTGAAATTATAAGGCTGTCTTGTTACTATAGTTACAAAGCCACGTTTCTAAGAAAAAAGTTGATAAATGATCCCTTGTATACTTTGCTCTGAGTGTTGAGCATCTAGCAAAAATGTCATCAGAAACTATGCATAAAGTATTTACTGCATGTTACACGCAAGCAGTGCAAAAGAAAATAAAAGTAGACATGAAAGTCACAAGTCAGCACTATTAGTCAGATAGTACATTTACAGAGATTTACTCAAAGATTTACTCAATCCCTTAGGTGTAAAATAAAGCATTTTTATTATCAAGTATTTCTTTTATTCTACTAAATGAACTGAAGCTGCCACCAGGGTGCAATGCTATGTTTTGACTTTAATGGTACAGGGACATCAAATAGTGCAAAGGAACAAAACATATATCTGAGTAATGTTATCCATCTGTATAGATGTGGGAGCCTGGGCTTGTGAAATGGTCAGCCATGGTGAAGAACTCTCCTCCACTTAATTCTTCATTAGGAGACACATCATGTGTTTGACTGTGGATGTTAAACTCTGCAGACACACACACACACACACACACACACACACACACACACACACACACACACACACACACACACACACACACACACACACACACACACACAAGGTTGCCTGCTGATAAATCCAATGACTCTGCGGTGCTATTTTGTTTAGTTTATATTTTCATTACCTGCAATGAGATGAGAGCTTTGTGAGGTTGCGACCCCACTGAGATTATTGACTGCTGGAGCGAGACTGTCACCAAAAGCATCAACTTGCATCAGACGACTAGAACTGGTCTGTCTTGTGATCCCACCATAGGGTGGAGGTGAATATAACTGCTTCAACTGCCCCGAGAGCTCTACAAGGTAAATTAGAAATCCTTACACTTCTGTTCTTAATTTAAATAACATTTCAAGTAAAGTATAAAGCTTAAAATGATACATTCTAGTGCAAAAGCATCAGTGGACCTTTAAAAGGAAACAAATCCTTTTCTATTTTTCTGTAAAAACTTCATATTCATACATTCAGTTTATTTTTCAGTTATATTTATTGCCATAGAAATTAAAGGTTATATCACTTAATAAGCGCATGCTTATTTCATTTTAAAGTATACATTTTATCCGCTGCTAATATTGTCGTTTCATAATCTTATTCCTAATTTTCTCCCTGAATGGTATTTCAATTCTGAAGGAGCAAATGTAACGCCCACAGGGATCAATAAAGTATTCTGATACTGATTTTACATTTTAGTTTTTTCAAACCTTCATCTCGGCGGTTAAAACTGAACTGTGTTTTTCAAAACACTTTGTCAACATCGCTGTGGCTGTCAAGTCTGGGGGGAGGGGGGGGTGTAGAGGTGATATCTATTTAAAGGTGCATAGAGTGGAGCTGCCTTATTCTGTCCAGCTTGAAAATAACCAGCCACCTGCTTCACATCATAAAGATGTACTGCACAATCAATGCATGTGCATGTGACAAAATCTGTTCAAACAAACTGTCAAACCGCCCACACATTTGCTAATAGGCTCAGATGTGAAACAAACCAATTTCTGATGAACCTCCCTTTCAGGGCTACTGTATTTATATCTATTAAGCGAGAGTATTTTGAAAAATCTTGAAAATACACTGGTAATAAACCTGTGAGTACCCGAGGTGTGATCAGCTAAATTGGGAGGCTGACCTGGCTGCTTCAGATCTTGCTTGTTGTGTATGGAGGTCCCACTGGGAGCATGAGGGAGGCAGGTGGAAGAACAAGACCCACACGGGTCCCCAGGGAAGAGCTGGTGAGGGGAAGGATCAACAAACCTGAAATATTTCAGATTAAATTAAATACGGTGCTCATGGTATTAAGGAAAAAGAAATATTATGGAACATACATAAACATTTTATTAAGAAAAAACAACCTTGCTATTAAAAGAGTTAAGAATTAAATCTATCATGATTAGATTTTATGATAAATATATTAGATAAATACATTTTTTCTAAATAATACACAATTGCTTTTACAATTTCTGTAAAAACGTCGCCATTAAAATATATAAAAATAAAAAAACACAGTAACTTTACATTATAGTAACACTGTGGTAATATTATGGGGGAAAATTGTAATAAGGGAGTAATATTATGGTAATACCATAATATTATTTTTACTAAACTAATCGCCAAGTTATTACTTGTGTTGTGCGTGGGACATAAGGGAGGATGAATTTCAAATTTAGGATATGGTAATAATTAATTTTGGTTCACAGCCATTTTTATGTCACGGTACTACACTGATGGTAGCCTATAGCAAGACAAGATGGATAAGATGGACTTTATTGTCTTGAGGGAAATTTGTCTTGGACACATGCAGAATCTACTGTTAAAAACAACCCAAAACAAATACAATAAACTGCACTTTGCCCATGGTACAGTGGTCATAAAAAGCTGATTATAAGCATAGTTCTGCAGACTACATATGTACAGTTCCATTGAAAAATAGCATTACAGAGGCTGGCCTTTGGCCATTTTGTTATTCAGGGTTTAAATGGGAAGACGGGCGAAGGAGTTCTCAAAGTGGTTTAGCCTATATTGGGGACTATATATAAAAAAATCTACCTTCATGTGAGAAGATTGTTATCACCATGTTTTTTTCTATAATCTAAACTGTTACCAAACCAGTTTTAATCCTAAGGAGATCAACACATCCAATATCAAACTGAATCTTCCTTTTAACTACAGTCAAATTTATGGAAAAATCTAACCAAAATATTTTTTTGCTCAGGTCCCTATTTGCCATAGTTTCACACAAAAGACTGTTATGCTGGTCAACTAATCATAAATCATGAACACAAGATTGATTGTCTGTGCTTGAAAACTGATAGAAGTAGCAAGAGAGGAAGCCATGCAGCACTTTATGATGTATTACCCTCTGTAGCTTATATACTATAGATGACCTGAGCAACACAAGTTAGTACAATAGCGCAAGTCTATGTCTGCCCTTTGTTCATTCATCCCTTTTTATATAGATAATGGATGAGGGCTTCTCCTACTAGCCTAGTTAATTAAGCACATTATTCTCCGAGTCTAATACCACTATAGCACGTCTTTGTCACTAACAATGAGATAAAATAAACTTGAACTATTGAGGATGGTTTTGCTTGTAACTCATTGTTAGATACTGAGGCTTAAATATTGTTGAGTGGCCATGGCAGCTCACACCCCTGCTGTTAGGTTTGGCCAAGTAACATTCGAATGTTAACTTGCCAATAACAAGAATAACAGAAGAGCCAAAGTTTGCTCTTAAAACATAGAGGAACTGAATGGGAACCCGAACGATTCCCAGAGAACGAAAATAGCAACAAGGATTTTACAATCGATTTAACATCTAAAAAAACATAATTACACTGTCTCTCTTCTCCTGCTGGACCGTCAATTGTATTTTTGGATTTTATGATTCACTTATTGAATTCCTTAGCCACTCTCTTCGGTGGCTATAGCATCCATTAATACCAGCGGTCGAGACGAATGAGGGAAGGAGAAGTCTCCTTTCACAGCCCAATTGTCTACCCAGGATCCTGCTGTGAATGCTTTGGCCTACTGCTGATATGAGAACAATCACAGCCAGTGAGGAGACCATCAGCATCTGGCTGCTCAGAATGGCAGAAAAATCCTTTATCACATGCTTTGAAGTGAGTACATGAAGGGATGAGTAGCCATCGCCAATCTCTCATGCTTCTTCTCCGCTATATTACCCACCTCCATGCCCAAAACACACACGAAACTCCAATCCTTTAAATTTCCCCTTTTAAAACCAGGGTACAAAAACAGCACTTTCTTTGAAAGTAATGAGTCTAATCATGAGCTTGTAACCTTGAAACCATGACAACCAATGTTAAACTTGCTTGTTGTAGTTCACTAACGATAGAGAAAAGATTTGTAAAGCACTAACATCAGTAATGGTTAAAGTCTCAACTGTGCCAGTATGGAATACAAGAATATACTTGTTGACTTGCCGAGGTGAGCTACCTGACATTGAGTCAGTCATATGTCACCGCACACGTTCAATTCACATTTATACTATGAATGAGTATAAAAACCTATACATAGAAACAAGCACACTACATTTACACTGGCAGTGATTCATTGACCTTTAAAAACTAGTTGTAAGTCCACATAATTTAGTGTTTGCATAATATGCAGAATACAGAAACCACTCGGACTCAAGAGATAAACAACGAAAAGCCCCAGTACCTGTAATTATCTTGTAAGGAGCAAAGCAGAACCAGGTGAGGATCGCTGGAGGGGTCTTGTCCCTGTGGAGCAGCTGACGAACAGGGAAGACACACGTGTGGGGTGGGGTGGTGGGATTGTGTGTATATTTATCTGTTTTTGTTCCCCCCCCACATAAAATTATTAAAGTGAAGAGCAAGACCATAGACATACCTGTGTATGACTCATAGGATGCATCAGAGGAAAGGCTTAAGTTGTTGTCTGTCCTTGCCAGAGGAGAAAGGCTTGACTGCAGAGGGTGGATGGTTAAACAGTCTGTCAGTGTGTCCTGGGTGACATCATTAGTAGATTTCATCTACGGAAAGAGTATATGGAATATAAACATAAGCAGACGTTGACAACATGAATAGTTATTAGATTGTGGCATATTTTTTTCCTTCCAGGTCCATTGTGCAAGATTTAGATTCAAATATTTTTATTTGGCAAAGATGGAATATATTTTTGAGTGTACAGTCACCTCATTGTGTGTATAATTGTTTCTGTCACAGAATTAGCAGTGTATATTTACATCAGGAACGGGTCTAGACCACCATGTTTTGAGTTTTAATTGAAAGTAAAGGGCACCATAGGTTCTCCTAAAACAAACATCTTTATATCTGAACAAGGTCGTCAATGTACGCGAGCAATCCGTTAATTCATCTAAAATAAATGGCTAAAAACTTGATACATTCAAATTCAAATTTGAAAACGGTCTTAAGTTTAGTTTTCTTGAAGAGGAATCTCGCAGGAAAACTTCACATTTGCCATTACTCTGTACCTTCAATTAGAATAAGACAGTGTAAAAACAAAAAACAGGATAATTACAGTATGAACTGTACAATAAATGTACAGTTTACTATAGGCTAGGATTTTTCTAGATAGTTTTATAACATTTAACCTTTCACTTGTGAAATCATAATTACAATAAGCAATTGTTATTTGAGTTTTTGATGAAAGAAGCTGTGAGTGTGGGAGACTTTGTAAAATGCCACTTATTTTAGTAACTCCCACCTTCTTTGTCTGTATCTATGGTGACATAACCCTCAGTAAGAGCTAAAGAGCATGAATCTCGCACACGTGTTGCTAACGCTGCAACAAAATGGTGTCATAAGATAAAAGTCCACAACAGAGAGAACTTAAGCGGCAAATAAAACGAACGAAGATAATTATGATCATAATTGTCTGTATTCTTATATGACTTCTCTCTCTGTTAACGTGAGTGTGATGTACAGTGTAAATTGAAAAGACACCTCGTGGGTATTTTCATCTGGATGCATGCAAACCAAGATGTTAGATTGTGAAAGTTAATTACCTTCTTTCTTTGAGCAATTAAGTTGCTGAGCTTAGCAAAGTGACACGGAGAGCACATTAGAAAGAGGAATTCAGTAAATACCAGAATTAAGCACGAAATGTGTTAATATGCCTTTCTGCTTTGTTCATTATTGTGATGAAAAAGTGATATTATATATTTAAATTAAAATACAAAAGAAATATCCTGGAGTGGCTATATAAAAGTCTTGATCAGCATTTATAATAACACTATATTTTTCTGTCACCGTGCAAGCTGAATTAAAAACCCACACCATCTGCCCCGTCTTCAGATCTTATAAGGCTAGGATTAACATTAACAAGTTCTGAGTGTTCAGATTATCCCGCGCTGTCATCTGTCAAGTATACAGTACTTTCCTGGGAAAGCTGCGTTCAATGTTTAAGCTGTTGTAAACGTGTTACTGTGTTTGGGACAGATGCTACGGAATAATGAGAAGAATTACGCGACAGGCTGAGTTGATTTATTACTCAGGCCCAGCCTCTCATCTATTGTTACCTGTGTCTTCTGCACTTCATACCCCCATGTGCATTTAGAGGCCAACCTCGCAGGCTACACATTGTATGTTTTACATTTTGTTTAATTTTGCAAAAGCCATGTAGTCTGTATAATCTGCACAGAATTCAGCGCACAGTTTATGTTGGCATACATACTGAGTTGTACTTTCAATTTAGTGTGCAGTCTACAGACATAAAATGCTTCATTAGACCCAAAATGTTCTCAACAAGGCCACATAGTGAGGTAGTGGTTGGCGCTGTTGCCTTAACAAGAGCGTTTCTGCATGTTCTCTCCATTTATGTGTGTGAGTTTTTTCCATGTTCCCCATTTCCGCCAAAAGTCCAGTAATGAATGTGAGAGTGAATGGTTGTACATCTCTGTCTGTTGGCCCTGTGATGGACTGGCAACTGGAGAAGCTTGAATTGTAGTGCGTGTACCTTCTTCCGTAACTGTCGCTCTTTAGTCGAGTGGGATTTCACGTGCTTCCTCAAGGAGCTGGGATCAGTGTAACGCTTTGCACAGCCAGGCACCTGGCATGCATATGGCTTCTGTACAACCAAACGTGTATGGAAAATTAGTTTACACAGCGGCAAAGACACATGCACACACTCTCACAAACATACATACACAAACCACTCACTGTGTCCAGGTGTGTGCGCTGGTGTTTTGCTCTGTCACTTGAGTTGCTGAAGGCCTTGCGGCATCCTGGGTGCTGACACAGATAGGGTTTCTCCCCCGTGTGGCTACGCAGGTGGATCTTCAGGTTTTCTAGCCGAGAGAAAGCTTTCTTGCAGCCCTCGAACTGTAACCAAATATAAACAGAGAAAAGGTAATTAGGGCAGTCCGTTGCCCACACATTGCCACCGAGAAACAGTTCAATACTTGCATCTTTTGCTAATGGCCCTGTTCACTTTAGCCTTCTTTTAAATCCCCACAGGTTTCTAACCTGACATTGAACACATACTGTACTTGGAGCTATGAACTTGTAAGTTGAAATCACTGCATCCAAAAGGCTGCTGACTTGAGTGTGTGGGAGGAAGGACATATAGACTACATTTCAATAGGAAGAATGCGGTGATTAAATCACATCTGATGCCCAAGTACAATCAAGTATCTAAAATGTACAACTGCACAAATCATTCGTTTGTTCAAACATGTCTTTTTTACTTTGTTTGTATGCACCCTTGCAGCCTGTGTTGCTGCAAAACTGGGTTACTTAGTGAGAATCATGAGGCACCTTTGTAGTTTCATACTCACTGAAGCTAGATCAGAGATGCACTGTGATCATCTCTGATCCTCAGACATGTCACCAGCAGGGGACACTGTTTATACACACATCAATGAATTTGTCATTTAGTGTTTCCACTCCCTAATCTCAGATGATCTCTATAGCAGCTAGTTATTATGAAATTCAAAAATGTTACTCTCATTTTAAATTAAAATGTACATTTAAAGCAGATCTCAGATGGATAAATGAAGGGCTTCCACCAATATCACAGAGATCAAAAACAGCTCTTTTTTGAAATGTCATGCAATCACAGTGACTTCACTATGAAACTATGTGAACCATTAAAGCTTTGGTTTTGTAAGGCAAGGACTTTACTCTCTGTTCTGGCTCACACGGGGGGTTCGGAATGTCCTTACTAAACCTTTATGGTGAAAACGCACAGAGCATGTCCAGTTTTGTTATGTTTCCTCCCAGACTGGATTCCTGACATACTGATCCTTCAAGATCATCAGTACCATAGAAAAACTAAGTTCCTTTTAATAATTCACTCATGACACCCCCCCCCTGCATTCCATGCAGAAATGCTCAACATTCCCTGTGACTACTACAACACAGATATTTCCTGTTGCTCCAAAACCCCAAACCCCAAACCCCATGTTTCTTAGCCAAACCTTGTTTGGAAATGCAATTGTTACAGTTGTAGTCTACAGATTCTATAATTGCATGAGGTCCAAGTCGATGAGGAGTGAATTTGAAGAATACACAAAATGAGAATTGTTTCACTGAGCCCTTGTCAGCCTTATCCATCACATGAGTGCTTCACTTAAGCACTCTTTTCCATTTCAACTTTCATTAGATTATATATAAGAAAAGGACCCTTCTCAAGCGTAAACAGAAGAATAAACAACAAACCGCTGATCTTAAACACCATGAAAAAAAGGTTTCAAAGATGAGCAAGAGTCAATATACATCTTGAAGAACACTGCTAGGACAGGCTTAGGGTAGGTAACTGTGTAACACTCTGTCTCATAAAGCATGAAGGGCTTTTTACTTTGTGGCAAGGGACATTTGGGCCGAAACAAAAACAGTATGGCTCTTCAGTGTAGATCAGTGTTACAGCCAGTTTCTGACAGGCCTTGGCAGGTACTCATGCCCTGGCTCTACAATGACAGTTGCAGTTTGTGCCAGCAGTGTTTGTCCACTGTTCAGTCTTACTCTGAGGTCAATTCACTCCACTTTTTTTTTTTTTTTGCTTTATGGGTGATACTTTTATTCTTTTTTGCTCTTTTTGTTTCCTTATACTTTTTTTTTTTTTTAGTTTTTATGTCCCTGTGGATAATCAGTTTTGCAGCATCTTGAACTAATCCTATGTGTTATGAAAATAAAACGATTCTCAACAAACTGTAAAAAACATGTCTAACATTAAATAATATGCACATGCTGAGATGGACGATGGCGACTCATTTATGATTACTAAAAAAATATATCTCAAAGTTAAAATTAAAAGTTGATTATATCACTTAATTAAAAATGACTGTATTTTCTACAGCAGAATAATGAAAAATAAATTCCAGATTTGGGAGCATAAGCTGCTGGTGCCAAAACCAAGTGAATTTCCTCCAAACTGTGAGGATGGCACGTAAATTGTTGTTAAACCGGAATCCGATCAGACCTGCCTTCAGCATCATTAACATGGGTTGAATTACAAGCTGCTCATAGTAGGAAAGAACTACTTTTGTTTACAGAAAATGCAAATGGACTGTTTGGACACAACATTATTAATGCTGAAAATGATTAAATATATGTGAGCTGTGCTCACTTGAGGCAAATATTATTTTCTTACATGTTTTGAATTTCTTTAAATATAACCAACAATAAAAACACAATTTCCTCAAACAGTTCTGAAACATTTTCTCTGGCATTCTCGGGGAAGACAGCACGCAAATTCCAAAGAACAAACCATATCTCCACTGCTTAAGAAGCAGAGTCATGCAGTTACCAAAATTGTAGCAGCCCAGAATTAAAGAAACATAATTAACAAGCTTAGTCACAAAGACTGTGTTTTGGTTGGGGTCTAAGTTCAAATGGTGCTTCAAAACCTCATGTTTAAATCAAAGTGACAGATGCAAATAGGCTGGTGAGTTAAGGATATGTTAACAAACTCTTCAATCATCACTAAACGGATTGTGAAGTGACAAGTACAAGTCTGGGCTTGCCCTATATGTTCACTGTGTAACAGGAGCTGCCTCATTGTTCTGTTTCTGGCTCATACTTCTTTACATTTATCAATTTACTCACCTGCCAATCTTTCCCTCAGAACTTGGCATTGCATCTTGGATAGTGGTATAAGAGGAATAGAGGGCTCTGCGTTCTCTTAATACTATTAAATTCTCTATATTTTCATGTAAAGCATTTCCTTCATTATAGCACTTTCAAACTCTGATACAGACACACATAAAAAATGTTCATGCAAAGGCAGAAAAAGTCTGAACTATTGACATTTTCTCACACTTGACTAGAAGAGAAACCACACTGAATCAAAATGCCTCATTATATTACAGGTAGGCTATGAAACGGCCACTCTAATGGCTTTTATTTCCCTCTTTACTAAGAATCACCCTTTACTATAATTATTATACACTAATGGCTCTTTGTATCAATTAAATTTTTGATACTATGCTGTGACCATGAATACTTTCTTCATTACTGAGTGATTAAATGAAAAATAGATCTGGCTGACAACTGTAGCTCCATGGCAACAGAGTGGACTTAAACTAATAAGTGAGTATTTTGGTACTAAAGGTTGACTGCAGGTATGCGTGCTGTTAATAAATGACTTGTTCAAAACAGCAACATAAAGCATGTTTGGTGAGTGGTTTGTCAATTACTCATCTAACTCTGTAATATTTTCTTGGTGGGGGTGAGGAAAAGCCAAAAATGGAGCAAAAACTTGGGCGAAATCCACATAGCCTGTATTATTTTTAGCCGTACTTGAGATATTAATCGCTGGATGACAAGATCAACAATTAATGAACAGATTTCTATGAAACTGCTCCAGATGATGGACTCTAATGACTAATAATCCTCTAACCTTTCCTGCCATGAAGTTGATTTTTTTTTTCAATATCATTATTGAAATGTCTCAACAACAATAGGGTGAATTGCTGTGAAATGCGATATAGCTTTGTTTCTAAGACAATGAATCCAGTATACTCTGGTGATAACATAACTTTTCCTTTATCATTTTTTTTTTTTGTTTGGTTTCAAGTTCTGATTTCTAATTTTTTGACCATTAGTGCAGCTGGGGTTGTTGATTGATGATTTTCTACTGACATTATTTTTTCCCCTCAGGATGGTTTGTAACCTTGCTAATTATCATCTAGACACGAGGAGAAAACTACACCTTGTGTTTGGTACGATTAACAAATATCACCTACCTAACCCTTTAAACTTTGAATATTGTAAAAAACTACTTAACTTCACTTGGCATAGTAGCATGTACATAGATGTAAGTATTAAATTAAATTAAATATTTTGTACTCTATTAATCCATGTAGGGAAATCCCTCTCTGCTTTTAACCCATCCTATACTAGGAACCTTCCTAGAACCCAGAACAGTAAGCAGCACCTGTCCCCCATTTCTCAACATGACCACAGGCAGGTTCAAACTCAGGTTACTGCAGAATACCTCTGACTAGCAGGTGCCATTTCTACCAACTGAGCTGTTCAGTACGAAGCATGTAAGTGTTTTACACATTACAGCCCCACAGATTAAGCAGCATGGTGACAGACATTAGTCTGAGGTGGTGAACTCTACATTATGACATCACATACAAAATAAACAAGAGTCATCATAAACTTGCAAACCCATGGAGGAAATATCATCCATCTTGGGGAAACAAAGAAAACAATGCATCACCAATAAGGCCCATGGTTAAATGCCAACTTTTCTGGCCGCAGACACAAACCTGTAGAACGCCAGACTGTGAGGCATCACCTTCCCAGAGCAACAGCCATCAGACAGTGGCCTGGCAAATCCCCTGCTGCTGACAGGGTCAGTCACTGTGCCATGCTAGGCCTCCTTTGTGCTGATTTAATAACTACATAATTTCATTAATTCCCACATCAATTATTATAGAGCTTTGCTAATTACCCCACAGTTAAAGTTAAGAGTAAAATGGAGCTGTGTTTCTGATCTAAACCTTGGTTATAAAAATTAGCAGCTGAATGCATTTATCCATAAAAGGTTTTTTATTCTAGCCTCAGATGCACTTTCTCTGTTATCAGCGAGCACCTAACTGTCTCTGTGTTGCTACTGTGACTGCATTCACTCAGGTCTGACAAATGGGAAAATAATATTCAATTGATTGTGTGGAAGCTGTGTTATCTACACAAAATAGATGAAATGGCGGCGAAACCAGGTATTGTATGAAAATAAAGAGACAATTTAAGTTGCAAGATAGGAGATAGAGCTGTGATTTGTCTGGTGTACCGTGCACTTGTTGGGTTTCTCCCCTGAATGGACCCTCATATGGATAAGAAGTTTGTATCGCGCATTGAAGGGCTTGAAGTTCCGTGGGCAGTCCACCCAGTAGCATGTGAAATCCTCAGCCTTCCGCTGATCTACATGTAGCCTTTCTATGTGCCTTACCAGCTCCTCCTTTTGGTCATAGACTGCCCTGCAGTCCAACCACTTGCAGCAGTGGGCCCCATAGTCCTCCAGCTCTCCTTCTTCCTCCTCCAGCATTGGGACCTGGGGTAAAAAGCTCATCCCATGCCTATGAGGAAGCATAGGAGCCTGTGTGAGAGGTTCCTGAGATGGGGGCTTTATTTTGTTGTGACGCCTGGGGAAGCGAATGTGTTGGTGGGAATGGTAGGGTGGCGGAGGCCCCTGTGGTGAGGCAGCTTCATGGAGTGTAGTCAACAGAGATGACTGTAACGGTAAAGATGGTGGCAGGCTGTTCGAGGTTTGGCTGCAGCTCTCTAAAGTTTTCTCCAGTGCTCCTCCTTCCTCTGGGAGGCACTGCTGCTCCACCACCATGTTAGCCATCTGGCTCTCCAGACCCCCTCCCTCTTCAAGAACCTGCATACGGCCACACACTGTCTGTGAGGCTTTAGCCCTCGAAGAAGGTGGCGTGCTGTAGGGATGGACCTGGGGGATACAGCGTCCTTTCACACCCAGAAAGTGACCATATCCCTCAGACTGGACAGGTGAGAGTGTGGAATGGGAGGCTGGAGAGCAGCGGGAACCATTGATATAAGCCACAAGTGAGGTAGGCGAGGTGCGTATGATTGAGTTGAAATCGGTACCTATGACATCTGACAAAGGCGACATGGACAGCGCCCTTTTCTTAGCACGAGACGGGCTGGGGCTTCCAGCATCACCAGCAAACAGGTATGAAGGCAGGGAGGCAGAGGTGCTTGTGCCTCCAGACATGGCTGTGCCGGATGAAATGCTCAGTTGCTCACCTCCCTCACTGGCCTGGGTGGAGCACTGAGGTAGTCCCAGTGGTGGGAGGACACGGTAGCCATATGGCCAGTCATGTTTCCCACTAAACACTGACTGTGTTTCAAACAGACTGAGGGTAGTGGATGCCAGGGATTCTCTGGACAGTAAGGATCTGAAACACATTGTTGTTATCCACTTTAATAACACTTAATGTTTAGTGAGCTCATCATCACATACTGTTAATGATATTGCCCACCTGGCATCAGTGTGGGGAACTGTAACGCCATGTAAATGAGATGAAGGATGAGGCACAGCAGGACCTGTTGTACATGTGTGGCCTGTGACAACAGTCATGGGACTACTGGTCAGAATCTGGTCAGCTGCAGCTGCTTTTCCAAATACTTCCATGGTGGGATCAGACACAGGGCAACCTGCTGGGCATAGTGTATGTGAAATACTGCAGAGCAACAACTTTTGTCCACAGTGAGCAAATCTCCAAAGATCCATTCAGAGTGTTGACATTATATGAAAAGAGTAAGATACTACAAAGACAAAAAAAATCAAATTATATGCATCACATTTAAATAAAAGTTGTGGAATTTCCCTCAACAGCCTGAGCAGGTCAGGGACACTTTCTGCTCTGTTAATCACTAATGAGCTTTTCTCTTCATTCCACTTTCTCTCAGTAGAATTTTAAAGACAGGCTTTATGCCTGGTTAATTATCAATAAATGAGAGAATGAGAAGTCAACCAAGAAGACAAGAAATGAGCGAAGCATGAAGATGTGCATATTAAATCACTTTGCTTTGGTGAGGTCTGTCTGTCTATAATTTCACTCAGAAAGTTATTGTATAGTAGCATTATACTGTATGGTATGTGTGTCCTTTCCAGAATACTGCAGTATTAACACTCTTTGAGAACAATCATTCCCAGTAAGTGGGACAGGAGAGACATACGGGTACTAGGAGTTGTTTTATTTTTATTTCTTTTGTATTAGCTGAATTATAAGACACACATTCAGTCTCTTCGCAGCTTAAATTGTGAAATGGGTCACAATGATTTTGTGATCTTAAAATAATGGGTCCCCATATAAAATTTGGTAACTGTCTAGACTATAAAGTGTCTCACACCCTTCAACATTTGATGACTTTTGTTTTTACCTTTGAAGCTTATGTTAGAGGAGCAGAGCCCTTTACGAATGGTATTTGCCACAGCTGTGTTTGGAGGATGATGAGAAGGTACTTGCTGTTGTGGGGATGCACTTGGCATGTTTAGATGCTTCCCATTAGTCAGCACCTGCCGACGGAGGCTCAAGATTGGCAGAACAGCATGGCTTTTGCTCTGTTTCCCAGAAGCTAGGGGGTGAACTGCTCCTTTTTTTCCTTTCTCTGCTCCCGAGGAGGGACAGAGATTGGCCCGTGGCGGGGAAGAAATGGGAATCCTGATGGACTGGGGCTGGTGTCCTTGGATGATACTCAGTGATGGGGACACAGTGCAAGGAGACACCAGGAGCTGACAACTATTTCCACTCATGGCTGAAATATGTTCCTCAGAACTTCTGTGGAAAGGAGAACATCACTTATAAGCCAAAGTGCACACATTTTACTACAGTGCAAAGCCAAATACTGCAGGATTTAAACAGAAGAAGTCAGGAAAATATGCGGAAATGAAAGCACCAAAATTAATATTAAACCAACCTTCCACAGTCTTGACACCGTAAAACTCAAACCAGTGGAGAACCATTCAGACATTAACAACTCTGCAGTCTGACAGGGTTAGGAATTAACTAAATAATTAATAAATACAGTCAAAACAAAGCCTACCACAAGAACATACAAACTTTATATTACCAAAAAGCATGTCTAAGCAACTCTTTACACAAATCATACGTTTGGCCTATACATAATATAATATAATATAATATAATATAATATAATATAATATAATATAATATAATATAATATAATATAATATATAGATTTAAACAACAACAAAAAGTATGACGACTTTTGCAGCCAAGTTTTTCAACACGACGGTGCGTTCACTTACCTATTGTTGTTGCAAACACTTTCCCACTAGTGACATGTCAAGATGAGTGACTGCTTCAGTCCGCTGAGCTGTGACTGTGGATTAGGCGAACACCAGCACATCTGATCTGTCGCGTCTCTTTTTTTTTTCTTACAAACGTCCAGAGTCGGAGTGTCTCACTTTGAAACACAGCGTCCCTCCTCTCCACTCTGTTTCCAGGAACTTCTTTTCTTTCCTCGTCGCCCTTTTGCCCTTGACAGGGTTTAATGTGGACTTTAACAGTAAATAATTAAAAGTTTTTTTTAGTTGCAAAGTTGTTAGTTACTGCTACTAGCGCCAATAATGTGTCTGCGCGCGCGTGTAGAGGCAGTCTTTCCGCTAACGCGTACTCAGCTGCATATAGATAGATTATTATTATTATTATTATTATTATTATTATTATTATTATTATTATTAATAACAGATTTTTCTGTCAGATTATTTAACTGCAGCACTGAATTTGGAATTGGGGTTAAAATACATTGAATGTATACATATTCAATATGTTGCATAGCTTATGGCAGGAGTGATTATATCTATAAGTAAATAAATGAGTGTGAACCTTCTTCCTTATCATATAAACACTGTCAGTGCATTAACAAACAAAATATATAACACTATGGACTCTATTTCCGGTCCAATTATTGACACTTAGGCTACTGTATATCACACATAACTTTTTGTGTGCTTATGACCAGAAAAAATACAAGTTGGTTGATAAAGCTTTTATTGTGCAAATTCACCTCAACTCAACCATGTTGGCTGCTGGATTGATAGCTCTGTGGATCTTTCTCCAGGTTGGCATGGAAACCAGCATGTTTACAGGAGGAGGGACGGTAGCAGTTCGTTGGGAGAATACGTGGAGAAAAGGGGCTCAGCTTCATGGACATCAATACTGATGATACAGTGATGAATACATGTGAATAGCTCACTGCTGTATCCCAAAAGGCGCAGCACTGTTGTGGATTCTGTTGTCAGGATTATCAAAAGTAAGACAATGCTTCGATGTTTTACAGTGAGAACGATATCTGTCATCTTATTTGCTGAAGAAAACTAAACTAAGTGGTAGTGACCTCTGGTGGTTCTAGAGAGGCACCAGTCAATTGCCACAGTATGGTCCAAGCCTTGGAAAGTTTGTTTTCCATCCCCAAAGTCATCATTATATTAATATCCACTCACATATTTGTAATCTAACGTCTTGAAAAAGCATTTCACTATTGTCTTTTTAAAAGCAGTTATGAATTTCAGAGAAGAAGACTATTCTGTATCAATGTTGTCTGTGACATGTTCCCTCTTTTGCCAGCAGGGGATACTATAAGTACACCAATGTGGCTGTACAGTTGCAATATGAGGGGGATACAAAATTTTACAGAATTGAAAATTGGTGTGTAAATATGTACAAAAAAACAAGGGGATGGTTAAAGTAACACAAAAACAAAACAATAACCTCCCTGGAACTTGCTTTAAGCTGCAGTCCACCAGCTGTTTAGTGGCCATTTGGCATCACTTTTCTCCACTAACTGAGACACAGTGTGTTTCCAAATGTCATAGTGTAACATGGTAAAACATCCAAGCTTGAGGCAGAACACCAACACAGATGTAGCCACTTCGTCTTCTTCTCCTGCTCATCCTCCTCAGTGGCACAAATGGATACCTACATCACTGTTTCCATACATGAGCTCCCACTTTTCCACTTAACACACCATTTTGGTCATACAATATGGTACATGTCACAACGCTTCTTTTCCCTCTGCTTCCTCTCAAATAGAAGCTCAGTATGTTTTAAGTACAGCAGTAGAATAGTTGCAGCAGACCTGATGAGATAAAAGTGTAGACCATTTGTGAAGAGCTCCATTTGTAGTAGAATTAATGCTCTAATAGACACTGCAGCACTTACAAAATCCATTTTCCCCCATTGACAACAGCACTGGCACTCCTGGCAGTAGAAAAGCATTCATTCTGGTGTCAAGATGAGAAATCATGGGTGCTTTCTCTCTGTGTTATATTACAATAGTCACTTAAAGTAATGCACACCCCCGTGGACCTGTGATTAATTAATATACTTCTGATTTGCTAATGACAGTTCAAGTCAAATGCAAGGTTAGTGAAGGCTGAGTCAGTGCTTTTAACTGCAGCTGTAGAGATGACTGTATAGTGACTGTCGGAAATATCAATTTATTGGTATCATCCCTCATTATAATGGCTCCTATTAGCCTGTGACACCTCACATACTTACTCTCAGCATATTAATAGATAAATACAGTGTTATGCATACCCATATCCGTGCATTAAAACATTCCCATAAACATTTAAATGACTTATGTTGTTTTGTAGCCAACAGTGTTAAATTAATGTTTTGTAAAGATGTCTAAAATAAAACGTATATAAAAAGGTATGTTCTTTTTTGGAATGCAGCACTAGCCCCTGTACACGATGAAGTTCAGTTGAGAGAGAGGACCCATCCATCCATCTTCTCCTCTGCTGCTCTGCTGTCATGACCAAAACCCAGATGAAGATGAGTGTGAGAGAAATGGGATTCTGAGCGTCTTCTATCTCCATCCATCAATCTTAGTCGACTCCTCTAATAACCTTTACAGGGAAGTCATATAAAAAAAGAAAAAAAAGGACAGCAGGGACCGCATGTCTTTTTCAGCAGGCTCTATCTTTTTTACCCCTTCCCTGCTGTGCTTTCTAACACGATGACTCTAATAAAGTTTGCTGACAACACAGCACCCATGTTAAAAACTGCCGTTAGGCCACAGGCTTGCTTTTAATCTAATTTAAGAGCACACTCTGTGTGAAGCCTAAAGGCAACTCAGGAATCACATCTGGGAGGCATGATGAGGCCTAAGCACTGGAGCACAATTACAGGACTTACTCTGAGTCTGCCATATCAACAAAAACATTCCTAAAACTTTAATGTGAACACAGAGGGAAAAGAAGCTTGGACAATGATGTGAATGAGGGCTGAAAGCAAATTTGACTTTAGTAACAGAAATCCATTAAACCTCATGTATTCATCTGTAGCATGATGTCCCTTAATGAATGTATAAATTTATAATAATAATAATAATAATAATGTCACCATTCTTCACAGGAAGTGATTTGTGTTATGTCAAGATAGATGGTGGCAACAGCAACATTATACTAGTAAAGCTAGACAGCTGCAAACAGGTTGGAGTACAACTGAAAACACACAGAAGGACCCATGAAAAGTTATAGATACTGAAAAAAGCAGTAAATGCCCACCCCTGTGCTGCCACTGTGTAAACACAAATGCTTGCTCAGTCTGGTCTGATAGTTTGGCCTGACAGAGGCCATTTTTGTTTCTGTTCATAGAGATCAGTGACAAAATCACCAAAATTGACATCTATTATTTGTGCATTGAGATGAAAACATGGATAATGTACTGTATATCACTTGCAAATACACCCCATACTTCATTATAAAGAGTTTATTTTTGTCAATTAGTGTGTGTTTCCTTTTAGTTTGAAATCACATTAATGGGTAATTTTCTTCCTCTTTTGCAGTTAAAGCTGTGTTGTGCAGCACATGCTTGTGGGTGTGTGTGAGAACTTTGATAGGAATGGTACGCCTGTCTGACTTACTTGGTGTTGGCATGGTGGTGAGGACCGCAGACACGTAAGACAACCTTAAAGGTCCAGACACTGGAGGGTGTGTCATTAGACCCCTGCCTGAAACCCTCCTGGTAAGATCCTTCAAACATCTGTCTTCATTAAAAAGGTTGCTCTCTGAGCAGATGGTCATTAACAGCACCCCTGTTCTATGGAGTTGACACCCTCTACACACTAGGACACTATCTAAAGGACACCCATTGTCCCTTAGGAATCCCAGAAAAACTTCACCACGGATGAAGAAGTGGTGCCTGACGAGGCCTCCTGGTAATGATCACTCTGGGGTCTTCATAAATCACTTTTTTTGGGGGAGAATATTTTTCAAAATACAGTAACCGCATGGAGTATGGAGATGGCCCATGTAGAAGAATTAACAATATGTCAAACCCTGTAAAACAAAGTGACACAAGTGACTCCCCTCCCCTCCAAAAAAAGAGAACTTTGATTAATATCATCACTGCTATCCTGCTGCCCTGTTTCCATTTCCCAGTTAAGGGCTTTTGTTCCTGTGTCTTTCATGTGACTGGCATGATAATTGTGTTTGAGGCAGGTGTGGTCGTGGGAACATGAGGAAAGGGTCAGATTTGGAGGGAAGCAAACACGGACAGAGGATATCACCGTCACTTAGGTCCTTTTACTTCATGATTTTATCTTTGAGGGACGAGCCAATCGGATGGCATGCTTTATCAACTCTCTCTGAAAGTGTATTTCTGCTTTCTTCATTCACTAAATTATAAGAAATGATTGATTGCACAGCACAAATTTGCACAGAAACCCTGGCAAAACAGACAATTAGGCCACAGATTTGACTTTGAAGTTGTCAAGGGAGATTTGTGAAGTTGTAACTCTCAGGTCCATTATGAGTAATGTCAGTGTTAACTACATGTTAGACAAAGCTACCTCGTGATCAGTATCTCCAGCGGCAGCCACCATGGATCCCAATTACTGCAGTAATCACTCCCTAGCTGAGAGCACTGCTTCAGACAGGGCAAAGTATTATCCATCTTCATCATATTCATTATCAGGCGGCAGACGCAGGTGTCCTGGCCTCCTACTGCTCCACACCATTACTGACTGATCAACAGTGGAACCGTAGCAGCTTTTTCTCCACAGAACATGCCCATATGTGGATTTCAGAACAGAAAATACTTCATTTAAACAAATGGTTTAATGTGCATAACCTAATCTGATCATATATATATATATTTTTACTTTTCATTAACCCAGCAGTTATAGTATGTCAACAAACTTGGCTAAACCACTACAGTACACACGGTCAAAGGTCACACAGCAGGGGATTCGCAGCAGATCATTTGTCCTCTCCTGATTATACTCTGCTGTCTCTCTAACAAGGAGGGTCAGTGTGACAGACATACAGTGAAGCATCTCTGTTTCCGGACAAAAAGGTGACATGGAGCGGTGGCAGATAGTGGTTGTTTGTCACCCATCCATCCACCTTGCATTCACTTACATATAGGTTAAAAGGGCAGCTTGCTCCCTGTTGGAGGTATCTTTATATGGGCAGGCTGTGCAGACCGTATCCCATGTAGACTGTCGTGGATGCTGTTCATTACTCATGGCACAACTCAAATAAATCACCTCATTAGTCTGATTTCTAAATGGGTTATTCCAGGATCAGGCAGGCAGCATGTTCCTGTAAAAGCTCATGAGATTTAAAAATTCAAAAATGCTTTTGGGTGGGATCGTTTTCCTATCCTCTGGCACCTGGTCGAGGTCATTCTATTAGGTGGATTGATTTACATATAAATTGAACATGCAGTATTTCGCACCTCCTTAAACTCATCTGTTTCATTACTGCATCCCATTATCTCTCTTGCATACTCCAACAAGCATTTAATTTCATCGTTCATATTGTCTTATGTTTCATTATGTTTCAGTGTTATTTATTAAAATTCATTTAGCTAATAACGCCCACATGCACCGCCCCTTTTCCTGCAGTGCACCTATTCTAATCTGCTTTGAGAGACTGTGTCCTAAGGTAAAATGTAAAACGTTACAAATTCACTGGAATATGAAAAGCAATCATATTTTCTGTATCAGTAAGCAGGTCTGTGGTAGCTGGGGGTCATTCTTGCTTTATGCTGTTGCTTGGGGAGGCATTTTATTGGAGCCCTTGGGGCTCACCTAGTTAATTAACTTTTTCTGCTACTACAATGATGTAACTTGTAATTTTAGAGCTCCACAAAGCTTGTTCTTTACTGGCACTGAGGGTTTGATAGACACTACTTATGTGATGTAAAAGTGTTAATAGAGAATGCATTATGAACTCACAAAACACTATGTTTTGACATGGAACACACGAGTAAAATCAATGTTAGGACTCGTACTTGAGTTGAATTAATGAGATATTTAACTCCCAACCAGCAATTAGTCTCTCGAGTAAAAGTAAAAGAAAATAAGTGTCTGGAGAAAGTGAGGGAAACTTGTGCTGAGTGCATGAACTTTTCAGTTGAGTTGTCTTGGTGATATGAATGCAATGAAGAGGTGGAAGGGAAAGATCCAGATATACCATTGTGTGGGTGTGTGTGTGACTTTATTCACAGTAAACAAATTAAACCATAGCATTAGCTGGCTGAGGCACTTATAATGAGTGAAGAGACAAACTGCTTCATACCTACGCTGTATGGCACATTTTATCTAAATGGTTTTCTGCTGTAACATTGTTAATAGTGTCTTATTTTTCCCTCTCTGTGAGCAGAACTACGTGATTTTACATTTCTTGCCTAATATTTAGACTCCAAGGTGAGACGCAAGGCCTTGGAAACCTAATGTTTTGATCCTCCTTATTCATAGAATAATTGCAAAGTCAGATATTTTTGTCGGCTTTTTGAAAGCTTCGCCAGAATTTGATGTTTATCCAAAAGGGAGGAAACAACATGGATGCATTTGCATACAGAATAATCACAGATGCCTGCAATACTATGAAGCTGTTCAACCTATTTTTTCCTCCTCATTGGTTTTGCTGCACCCACCAACCCCTTTATTGACAGCAGCAAGCAGCCATTGTCAAAAATAAGCCTCTGGATCCTACCTGCATTGCAGCTAATACTGTAATTACTAGCTGGTGAAGAAAGCAGAACATCTTGAGCAGACTAAAAATCAAAATTTTGAATGGTCCTCTTTGCCAATAATTAATTAATGATCATGGTTGATTCCTTAATGTGAAGCTCGCTTTCAATGAGTGAGTCTCACCTCACACATGTGCCAGAGAATTGTGGTTATATGCATAACCCAAAGTTTGCTGCCATCTTGCTTTACTAGTGCAGCTGTTATTCTTCCGTCTTCCCCTCCATCAGTCACTTTGTTGAACGCGTCACTCTGTGTCACCACAGATGTGAGGGAGCACTGAGGAGCTGATAGGCTTCATCAGCATTGTGTGAACTCATTTAACGATGGTTTCAATGAAATGGACATTCATTTATATTTAAGAGTTACAAAACGGGGGGAGTAGCGAAGTTCCCCCATTTTAAATTCAGTCTAGTTCTACCTTATTACACATAGGTGCACACATATTTTTATATATCTAAACATCGAGTGTTATGATAAGCATTTATTTAATTGTGGAGTATGGATACCATTTTGTAATGTGGCAGCAAGTCCAATGAATTACTGATGACAAACTAAGTAGTAGGTAGAAAGGACAGGCACCAGACAGGCAGTATAGTCTGTTCTCAAGAATTGGACCTATTTTTTTGCCAAAGAAAGGGTCTGACAGAGTCTCTGACACAAGACTATACTCACAGTGACTTGAGGTTATTCTTTGTAATTTTCCTCTGTCCCAGTTCACTTCTCCTATAATGAATCAGAGTGCCTCTCTAGTTCAAGACCTTGTCTTTTTGCATTTGGCAAAAGCATAATGCAATTTTTCCTTCTTGCTGTTTAGTGTAATAGTATGGAGGAAATAGTCCCTCAGTGCATGAATTGTGGGAATGAGACCTGACACTTGCTGTATTTATTAGAAAACCAGCCCAGGAACTATGGTGATTGTGTCATTCTTCAAAAAGGTTGAGAGCACATTTGTATCGCAATGAAATAAGAAACGCCTGACAACAGACACCTAACATTTTCTCATGTATGATATTAATGAGTCACTCATGGATTCTGGCCGACAATAAATACTGCACAGCTTTCAGCTGGGGACCTCAGACATCAAGTGTTAAAAAAGACAACAAATTATGCACATCTAGTCTGTTACATAATATTACTTCTTTGATCTAGGTGGTGCACAGCAGAGCCTGTGAACTGTGCGAATGTTAATTTAATCTGTGTTATATGTCAAATGTGTCGGCATACTCCTCCACAGGAGGACATCTCTCATCTTCCCATCTATGTCTCCTAGGAGAACAGGGGAAAGATCCACAAAGCTCTGTCAAGAGAATAATGAGGAGCCACAACCAAAAGGAAGTTTCCCTCCCCTGCAGCAAAGCAGATTTAAACACATCTGCAAACCATCTTTAATGTTCAGCTCAAATGGAAGATCCAAGGCTGAGGTCCAAGTGTGTAGTGGTGGACATGCCGTCCCACGATCATACATTTATCTAACAAAGCTAATAATGAGCAGTGCAAACTAATATGTGCCTATACCTTATCATAGTATGATGCATCTATAGTGCTGTATAATCACTTAGAAGCTCTTATGTTTATACTGCTCTATAAAAGAAATCATTATAATACCAATGTCACTATTATCAACATTCTTTTTTAAATGTGTCATGATGTAGTAATGACCATTCATAAATATTCATACTGTTTTATAACAGCAAAATTTACACACTATAAGAGATGTTCTACTGATTTATAGGTTATAGTGTCAATACTACATACACAATTTGCTACAGCTACAGTCCTCAGACACTGGTATAGCGAAATTAGATTAAAATGGAGTGAGATAACGTGACTGTATTTATTCATTTATTTGTTTGTTTGTTTCATTTGCACTGGTCAAAATTCCTCAGCTCCACTCTGATCACATACCCTGGTATATACACATACCCTGGAGGAGGTGTACCGCAGTTTCAGAACCATGGCTCCCGAGTAAAGTGAAAACACACTTAAAGTTAAGTTCAGTTTATAGTGTAAACATATGTGTAAACAGAATTGCCCATATTATCTCTCAATAACTGCTTTCCTGTCAAAGTTTCTGCATGCAAAATCCATGACAATGCAACACTATAAATGCATCATAATGCTTTATAAGTAGAATCCATATATATTATAATGCATTATAGGCACAGGCCTTAAATGAAATGGTATCGATCACACAGTATTGTGAATCTTGCTTGATGTATCATTTCTGTACAAGTGAAATTAATAAGCAGAAGTACAAAATAATCTAAATGTCCTTTATAGATATTCCCCCCGCCCCCCCCAAGCTGCAGGCTTTCTGGACATTAGTTACCAGCTTAAACCATTACCCACTAACACATTTGCTTTAATGGGTATACAGTTGGTGTGACCTCACACTCAGTATTAGAGAAGTGGCAGGTAGGACTGTTGATCAGTACCCTGGAAGAGAGTAATAGATCCGTTTAGCGTTAATCAATGTCATTCACAGGCTCATTGAGCAGTGCACTCAGCATCTTGCTTTTGTGTCAGAGAGCCTTTTAATCTAATTGGGCACTAAACCCCTGTCATTATTCCTCATGCCTGGAGACTTATTTATGGCTCTCCTGCATGCTTGTCTTTACCTTTTCATTACAGCATGCCAGTCTACATCAACAAACTCATTAAAGGAAATGAATCAAAGGAGAAAGCTGATGTGTGGCTGAAAAGTGTAATTTAATAAATGTATGTGAGGCTGCAATGCTGAGCACATCATTCATGTTGTTTACAGGCTATAACGTGTTAGCAGGTGAGGGCACTTTAATAATAAAGGCCTTTTGCAAAGGCAAACAACAGCTCTGCATTTTAATACGTGGGCCTTAAGGGAGTGACTGGATTATCAATGCCGGATGTAGTCGGCAGGAATGTTGTGGTGAATGTGCTTGAGAATAAGGAAGTTGTGTATGAATTGTCATCGTTCAAAATGTGACTTGTAAATGGAAATTTGCCTCTTTTATCTATTTCATTTGAACCTTTTTAAAAGAAAACAATCATCCAATCAAATTACCTGCCACTCTGGCAGCCACAGTCTTACTTGGTCTGGTATGACCATTAGCTTTTGATGCCTAATATTAAAATTTAGAGAGGTCATTACTTTGATTACCATCTGTGAAGGAGCTGTAACAGGTGCGCAACTGAGACACACACACTGTACATGCACACCATTTAATCATTTATGATTGTATTTGGTGTTTTTCTGTACTGTACTGTACTCTTGCAAAAGTTTAATTTATTTTTAGGAAAAGGTCTCGTTGGTTATTTTTTCCTCACACGCTTTCTCTCTCTGAGGTGACTTCCCTGGTTCAAGAATGCCATGAGAGTGTTGTAGAGAAACAGAACCAAATAAGAGGTATTTTGATGTATTTTGAGAGTTGGGTTGGTTGATAGATTTGTATCAGATAAAATTGATTTTCTGGAACCAGGATCAGGTTTTTAATAATAAGTCTTTATAAGTAAAGTAATTGTTTATTAAATTTGGCTCCATTTGATTAAAATAACTTAATGATTAAATATCGATGAGGATTAATAGTTAGCCAATAATTACCTTTAGCAGCCTTCTAAGGATTGAATTCTGCCACCAAGGAATCTGAGATTGATTTTAGGTCAGGGATGGCAGATACAGGTTTAAACCACTCTGACCTTCTTAACATGGAAGAATAGCACTGGTTCCTGGGTTGAGATATTCAGAGGTGTTAGAACATGATAGAAATATCAAGGTAATATCGGAAAAGAATGGTTAACATACCGGTTTATTGCAGTGTCCAAAAGTGAAGACTCTATAGCCAGCAGAAACAGATACAAAAGAGATTACAAAACTAACCCTAACACCTGATGTGTGGGAGTTCTGGTGAGCAGTTCAATTCCAAGAGTGGGTCTTCATTCTTTTCCTTAAATATCTAACCAGGACACAGACACTCTCAAATAACTTACCAAATGGAAATTTGCATCAGTTTTGGAGTGACAGAAGAGGGAGCCACTAAATGGCCAGATTCAATCATAAGTGATTGATTAAATTATAAGTAATCAAAGACACAATACACACATAGTGGTTACTTCTAGTCTGGGGGAAACTTCAGTTGTATCAGAGATGAGATTCTACAGTGGGGATCGAACTGACTTAGAGTTTATATAGATATTTAGATTGATTTTTTTAAGAACAATGGCTGGACATAATGTAGGTACTTTAATTACTTGTTATAGATGGGGGTATTATTTCTACTGGGTAAATATAAGTTGTTTTTCTTGTATCTCTGCCTTTTTTTTGGTAAGAAGTCTGTTAAAAAAGTATGAAGCTGTAGAAAAAGTTGGATGCTTTGTTTTCTTATATTCGTCGTGTAATCTTAGTTTCCACTGCCATATTCACTTTAACCTGTGGTGCATAACTTTTAAATATAAACATCTGGTATATTCAAAATATTGTCAAATGAGTTCACATAATACTAATTAATCAGCCACACATAACTCCCTGTATTTCTCACTGTAGAGATCGCATGTCGCCCAGTGACATTCCCACTCTGCACACAGGCAGTCATTCATTTTATGTCATGACAAGCAGCGGCAACAACGACATTGCGCTTGTGCTGTGCAGCAACTCTCACTTTAAAGCAGCACGGATTCGTGGATTCATACTTTATATTAACAGTTGATTGTATGACAAGGGGGTCGCTCACAAGACAACCCCATGGAGAGTTACACTGCTTGGGGTGGACTAAGTTCGCTCGACTTACACTACTGCTTTTACGGTTTTGATTTGTGACTCTACAGTGTTACTGTTCATGTACATTCCCTTATTAGCCTTTTCACAAAAAATGTCATTGTTTGGTATTTGACAAAGTAGCCAACTCATTTTGTGAACAAAGTGGAGAATTTTGCAGTGGCAGAGCCAGAGTTGGTAAAAACCCTTACAGAGATAATGAGTATTGAATTTGCCCCCTAGTAACCAAAATCCATTAGTGCACTCTTGGTAGAATATTGTCAATTGTGGTGTCTTGCAAAGTATTCTGAAACCATAGGTTTAATAATGCAGCTAGAAACTGGTTCAGTCTGTGTTGTTTCAGCTCATTTATGTCTGTGTCCTCAGGTCGTGGTTGCACTGGACCTCAGTGTAGTGTGGTAGTAAATTCAAAGCTGTGGCAGATGAGCCAGTGCACTGAGGAACAAAGTGACAACTGCATGGCTTGAGAGTCATAGGAGACTCCCCAGTCATTACTGTGTGCACAGCATCCAGAGAACATCTCTTCACGGATGTTTAAGCAAGCACTTCAAATGGAAATGCACTTGACACGTTAAGAGATGTTATCATCTGGTATTTGAATTAGACTCTTTGTTACTCTCCCTTTCCCATTCCTGTCATTGTCTGATGCTTTCTCACCTTTTCTGTGTTTTTCCTTCTGTTCACTCATTTTCTCTCCCTCTCTCTCTCTCTCTCTCTCTAGCCACCCACTCATTCCTGTTTTAAATTATTTGCCCTCCATGCAGCATCCTTGCATTTCAGATTCTCTTAGTGTTGTTGATTTGTTTTCATTTATGAACTGCAGTTCTTTCAGAGAATGTGGGCAGCGTCTTTTAGTAGATGGAAGGACTGAGGCTATTTATTTGATATTGCCACACTGTAGCTTCCACTTGCTAACCTTAGTCATTTTTCTGTTTTATGGACAGAATAATGGGGCGTTTGACTGTTCAAAGCACAGCAATTTCTCACTTTCATAATGTTCAGATTTCTTTTGGAAGAGTTTAAAAAAATTAAACAGTCTGCATTTCTACATGATTAAATTTCATATAAGTGCAATGTCAAACATGAATGAGATGTTTGAGATCATAGTGATCCTATGCAGTGTGTCCTCCATCTGATGTTTTTCCTGATGTGTGATTGCTGCTTTATCACTCCCCATCTCTTTTCATGGCTTATCTACTTATTACCACAATTACAGCCTGTGAACATTTCATTAGGCAAACATGTCTTGGCTGGGACATACACTGTTATTGTGCTGAGCCTATTGTTTTCATCACACCCTCATGCAGTAACCCGTCCCTTCAGGATAACCTCACTCCTTCCTGTCAACTGAAAAGCAGCTCAATTAATTGTGTTGTTTGTGCTATGCCTCCATTACAAATTAAGCTATGAGGGATACCTAATGACCTCAGTTTAGATGTTGTGTGCGAAGTCGTAATTGCAATCAATAAAATATGCCTTGTGAATTTGCATTGTAGATTTTATTTTTCCAGTTTGATTTACATGAAAAGGAACAATGGAACAAGTGGTTTTTGTAATCAAATTGGGGTCAGGATAAAAGGTTTTGTGGAGTCTCTGGAAAAGAACGCACAATTAGACTCACTCCCTGTCTGAGCTAGAAGAAAGTTTCTTAATCTGAACATGCTCTTGCCCGTCTCCTGCCTTTTATTCCCCTTCATTCCTTAAACCATGATGAATGGTGAGCATGTGACAGCAACCTCTTTGTTCCTGTCCTGTGATGTCCTGTGATCTGATGTCATCTGAACTTGACTTGCCAGGAACAGCCTGTTACACAATAACTGCCTGAGAGGTGAAACTGACTCTATCATTTGCCCTCACAACCTCACCAGGAGGTTAGTCACTCTGGAAGGCTTTGCATATTTCTGTGCCTGCTCTCTCCATCCTCAAAACATTTTCTTCCTTCCAAAATTCATGGCTGCTCTCCAGTACATGTCAACAACTTCCTTTCAGGTAAATTGTATTGAAATAAGTCTTTGTTGCATTATTGCAGCTATAAAAAACCATGTTCTATGCCAGTGTTCAACAAATGTATTCTATGGAGACCCACCTTTAAACAAAACCAACTTACAGTATAAATTGTGATAAAAGCAAATTTGTGCATAATATTCTGACTATTATTATTATTACCATTTTTTTTATAATATCTAATATTATTCTAATCAGATAATTCAGTCATTTCCAAGACATATATGTTTAATAAATGAATTGTTTAAAGTACATATTATTTAATAACTCCTAAGGTGTTCCCCAAAAAAATTCAGCAAATGTATGTATCCTGCTATTTTCCCTTCTTTGAAAATGGAGTTTGTTCTCTGTGCATGGCCAGTCAGATACGCTTTGCATGGGAAATTAATTCCATTATTAAACATGCGGCACTTCAGAAATTTCAATTACCGACAGCAGCATGAGGAGGACAAGGAAAGTAACCCATGCCTACGCTAATGCATGAATATTGAATTAGGCCAAGAGAGTAATCATGGCCAATATCTACACAAGTCAAGTGTCTCGAGGTCCATTTATATACACAACTTCTGGCCAGATGGCCACTACAGACCACAGATTCATTGGTGAAGTCTACTTATGCAGCCATCAAGAAGTGAAATGTATTAAAAGCGGTCAAGAGTGTGACAAAGGAGAGCTCCAAAACAAAATGGCCACTCTGCTTAATAGGGTTAAGAGGTATAATGGTAAATGCCACAAGAGTGGGCAACTGGGTTGCACATGATTTAACACTGCTGACCTGTCTGCTAGTTATTGCAAGAATTTGTGATTGAGTAACATTTTGTTTGAACAATTACACTCTCTGTTCTCAGAAAGTAAATTCAATTTTCGTCTAAGAGCACACACACAGTGCTGAAATAAATGCTCGCGTTTTTTTTTTAGAAGACTTTTGGGAAATTGGCGAAGCATCAGCGCAAAGGAACAAAGTGGTGTGTTTCGACCCCTTAGAGGGCAAACACTTACTGCTGTTAATTTCCCCGCTTGCCATTTCCTCATATTTTGCGGACTTGAGCACTCTTTCCAGTTGGGTAAAATGTCCCTTGTTGCCATCGAGCCATGAGTCTGAGAGGAAAAAAGGTCAAAGCAATTTATATATGACACGTAGAGTTTGATCGCTTTGTCATCGCCTCGGGGGCCAAACCTGCCACTCTCAGAAGTATGCCACCCCCACAAAAACACACACGCACATGTACACGCACACTCACATACACACGCACACAGAGAGAGACAGATGTGTGCATGTTTGCATGAATAACACATCCAACAGTCTGCCATCTGCATGGGAATGTGAGAAAACCATTTCAGTTCTGCCTGATTAGATTCTTTTGGTGTGTCTTTGTCTTTGTCTGTGAAACAAGGCAGAAGCATCATGGTTACTGGTTAAGAGTCAAGAATAGTAGCAATTGAATTTAATGCTATTTAAATATATATATATATATTTTTTTTTCATTTTAAAATGCAGTTTTACCTTGCAAAACCAATCAATGTACTTTTCAAGACACAAATACACAAACGTCACCTTTGTTATCTAATGAGCTACTGGAGATAACATTATAACTGAAAATAACATATTGTCACAATGCCTAATATAATTCTACGAGTGAAATAAAGACTAGTCTTGTGTGAGCATCTAGACAAATTTAAGATGCTTTAAAGTAAATTCACAAAATAGTTGTTTCAAACACAAGTGAACTGCAGCCTTATCACTCGAGGAGCTTGCGACAGTGGCAAGCCAAGTGTCCTGTGCTCTAGCCAAAACGGTGACAGAAGAGATTGCAGTATTTTACTCACTAAAGCAACCAACTCCAATTCACATACTTCAGTTTGCTGGCCATTAGGCAATGAAGTCATTGTGGAAGGTCTTATTTTTTAAGTCATGTAATGATCTGTAAATTCATTGGCATTAAAAAAAAATACATGGATAATTTTACATGCAAACCCCATACATGTATTTGTAATTGTGCATGAAAAGTGTGGCTAAGTTAAGGAAGTAAATAAAAGGCTCCAGAGCTAATAAACGCCAAACAACTCACCAGCTATTCCAAATCTACACCTGTAAAACGGAAATGTTGTCATACGGGAACGTAGACAAAACAAATTGGAGACCAGCTAGGATGGCCATGGTATGTCTGCTCCAAGTGTGCTGTTTGTAACAGATTAAATTGTTCAGATGTGTCATTATTTATTTCACACATCTGGATGGGTTTACGGGTGACAAGGAGAGGATGGGGAAATGGGAAGGACCAGGAGGCAGTAGCTGCCACTGTGAGTAGCCATCATGCCAATTCCACAGTGATTTATATAGCGTCTTGCCAAACCAGAGAACAAATGACCTTCACACATAGTTATCAGAGGAAGATATCAGTGGACAGGCTTTTTCATATCACATCCCTCTTTCCCCTAAGGCCCACCCCATCCAGACTTTGTGTGTGTGTGTGTGCGTGTTGTTGAGTAAAACTGACACTGAGCTAGTCCTCAGGCAATGGGACTACTGCTGGTTACATTCCTTCATGTGTCTGTCCTTGGTGGAGCCCATTTTTAAACGGGGCAATCAAGTATGATGGCCTCTGCTCAGTCAGGGTGATGCGGAAATCTGATTTGTTTGGAAACTTACTTTAAGAGTGATATCCTCTGGAATGAGAGATGATAACAAGAAATCAAATCATTATTACAATGTCCGCATTCGTTGTCTTGGGTGAAATTTTAAATGTAATTTCTACACAGTTAACCTCTGCATGTTCTTTGGACTCTCTGTTTAAGAAGCTGGAGAACCCGTAGAAAACTATAAGACTGACCAAGTCGTGAGGCCAAGTGTTGCCCTCATACATCAACATGTTTTTTAAAATTGTTTTTGTTGTGAGTATAGAAGACGTACAGAAGGTTATCTGGTAAAAGAACAGTGGGAATGTTTTAGAACATGATATTTCTCAGATTTTAGTTTGGGCAATTCATCATTTTACCTGAGACAGACTGGGAATCCTGTTATGGTCCTCCGTCTCATCCGACACCAATTATAAACATCTTTTTTGACTTACTGAAATATTGAATCCAGGCTATGGTAGAGCTTCAGCTCCTGTATGAAGAAGTTTCTCTTTTTTGGGAAAAATGGAAATCTCTTTGACTTGAGGTCAAGATCATCATCAATAGATCACAACAAAGTCACTTTTTTTTTTTAAATGAAGAACGATGTGAGGCAAATCTGTTTGAACCTTGTATTGGAATAAGTGATGCAAATGCCGCTAAAACTATATAAAACTATCTGTAGATTTCATAATTCATCATGCAAATGGTATTCTGTCACACAGTCTTCATTCAGTAAAGGATCAATGCACTCAAATCCTCAACATTTATTTTCTCATTTTTACAACACGGACCATGAAGATGGCTTTACTTTGTAGAATAAATCAAGATTTTTGCCATTATCCCATTGCTACCGAGGTTAATGGAATTTGCAGTGGTCAAAACACACACATGCTGCCAACTCATTGGGGATATCGACAGGGATATGTTGAACATTTATGGAAGTACCATATATGCTCAGAATTCTTATTAAACCAAGTCAAGTCAGATATTTCTACGACTAATTAAGTTAACCTTTTGCGTGCAGCCAGCTGTGCGTTGTGCAGGCTGTTTGTGAATTCTTCACCAACAACCCTGGTTTGTGTATGTCTGTAGCACAGTCTTCCTGCTGGTTGCAGGCGTAGGAGGAGAGCATGCTGTTCCCCTCATGACTCCAGATGTTGTGTGTCATCTTGCTTCTGATTGTCCTCCTGCGAGCGACTGCATGCAGTCAGAGTCCTTTAAAAATGTTTTCATTAATTTCCTTTTTGTACTCTGTAAACTCCAAAGAACACTTTTACACAAAACACCACTTTCGGTATTTTATTATAGGGAAAGAAATGTCTCTCATGAACATGCCAAGGGTTTTCCCTATGGTTACATTCTGTGGTCATTGTATGCATTTTCAAGAGGAGTCTGCTTCTTTTATTGTAGATTTTTGTGCATTTTGATATCCTGTATGAGACACTTTGTGGTATTGACAGAATAGACCTTAAAGGAGCTATTGTACAAACAAAATCATCAATTTTTAAAAAAGCCGCTCCTGGAGCTGCATGAACAGTGCGATAAAATCTAAGTGCTTAAGCCAAGGAGAAGATTAGATGGGCCATAATCATACACTGTGCCATGAAAAGGTGTATCAGGACTTCAATAAATTAGATGTTCCAACATTTATCACCCATGTCTATAATCTGTGCACAGGTGTTTTTCACAGTAACCCATTTCACTGGCCATTCAGCTGATTTTTTACCTTTACATCAAAACCAAAACTTCAGATCCAATTTACAGCAGAATAATTCCTGAAAATGGCTAAAATATAGTTGAAACAGTCAAATGTCATAGATATCAAAACTATAATACTATAATAATATATATACTATAATATATAAACCAGCACTTTCACAGCTTAACAAGGCACAGCTGCAAGATAAATCTGTAACATGGCTGCACATCACCCAGGTCTGTAGTTTCTTAATGTATATAGATAATCTGAAACCATGTCCTTCAAGAAACAAAGGTTTCGTGTTTTCCCAGCAAAGGTAATGGAGGCTGGCTTTACTTTGATGGCAATTTAATTTAGTTAGAAAGTCTATCAAAGGTTAAGGGTAGAATGGATCAGGTTGTCCTTGTCCACTGTTCCTTAGACCATGGTGTTTCGCTGCAAGGCTTGCATGGTCTTTTTGATCAAGGTAATGCAAAACCTGGCACCATCTCCTTCTCTTTGTGGAGACATCTCCAATATTTTCTTAATCTTTATAACAGCATTAAACGGTGCAGGAAATCTGTGTGTCCCATTTGTTAGCCCTTTTTACTGGAGTCTCCTGACGCTCCAGTCCACAGATCATGAACCCAATTAAAGTGGGCAATTTGTGTTAAATTTATTATGCCAAGGCAACACTACAATTGGCTCAGAGCTCATCAGACCTCACCTTTATCACCCGTAGTAGTTCAGTCTGGTCCCTGAGAGGTCTCTGGTCATTTTTGTTATTGTTCCTTTGATTTATTTCCCTCATAGCACAGAACGTGGCTGGAGACTGCCCCCACTGCCCACTGAGAGTAAAATAAACTACTGCTCTATTATGAGCCCTCTTATCCTCTGATGACAGTATTATGAAGGAGGAAAATATATTGACTCATTCAGCCATAGAAACTTTGACTGTGCTCATTTGATAGCAAAATTTATCAGTGGAAATGCCAGTGGATAAGGACGCATTGTGTACGGTAAATTTTTATTTTGCTTCCAATAAAGTGTAATATAGCCATATTAAATATTCATTCCATTAAAACTCCAAACACACCATACATTTTCGCCAAGTATACATTAATCATATTACACGTTTATGTATTTATTTTACTTTCACAAGTAATGGAGCGGGGTTGTGGTGTGAAATGAACACATTAGGAGTAATTTTTCACATTTCTTTTGATTGCCAGAGCTTTAAATAGTTTACTTGGGAGCAACCTCATGAATACAATAGATATTTAACAAACACTAAAACAGTCTGCAGCCCAGGAGGGGAGGAGACTGTGGTATTGTTCCATTTCAAGGCTGTCAGTCTGACTGATGACTTCTGGGCCTCCCATCATCCCTCTCTTTCTTTTCATTGTATTTATGATTTGAAGTAGAGGAATTACATGACAGAAGGTCTGCAAAGTCTCCTGCATTTATTTTAAATCCTCTTTTGACTGACGATACAGGTGGTTATTTTTCCCCCCCTTCGAAAGACTTACAATTTTGAACTATACAATAGCACAAGAGAAACCCCTAATTTCTGCATTTTTTTTTTTAGAAAACATCTTACAATTTTCCTAAGCTTCCACCTGGCAAATTGACATGCACATTAGTAAGAGTAGGTGTATGAAAAGCAGTGAATTAAAGCTTACTTCAGATAGCTAAAGCTATCACAACGAACGTTTTTCTAGCTTTCTTTTTCCCAGAGCTCAGATATGCAGTTGGATATGTTGAACACTATATTCGCATAAAACAGTATAGTCACTGCACCAAAAATAAAAGAGAATTGATTTGGATTTCATAGGGATTCATGTTCTGATGCGCTTATGCTGTCAAAACAATGAATTACACATCTTAGGGCATCAAACATCAAAATATTAAAAAAATGTCATATCTAATATTGTCTTTTAAATTGTTAACTCACACTTTAAATAAGTGCTATAATTGTATGCATATTATCTTTCACACACTCAATACCCAATGCTAGACCATCATCACATGACAGAAACGTGGCATATTACACCTTCCTCCTTCTATATCTCCCCACACAACATTAATGACAAGTAATGCATGAAATGGTCCATCAGGTGCTTGTCCTTCTAATTGCCACCTTTCTGATCCCTGCTTCTTCAAACTAAACTGTCAGTTATGCTGAAAAGAAGCCTGGAGGAGTGACTAACTGCTTTGTTGTGAAAAACGGTATATGCTGGACTGATATCCAGATTTAAGACAAAATATGGAAAAGTCAAGTGCATATCAGCCAACTGTTAATCTATAAGAATAGATGACACCAAACAGAATATATCCTAACCTCAGAAAATAGACATTAAAATGCCACTTTTTTTGGTCTTTTCCTCTGGAGCAAGAGCAGATAGAAATCAGATAGAAATGTATTCACCAAGCAAATCAGTGCAATCCCCAAAGTCACAGGGGAAACATGCACTCTACATAGGGCTGTCAAATGAATGAGCACACATGAGCAAACACATTTACTTTTATATTGGCAAAATAAATAGAAGATGTTAAGTCATTTTTACATGGGCATGTGCGCGCACGCACACACACACACGCACACACACACACACATATGCATTCACAACAACACTCACACACACAGAGAGAGTGCAACGTTGCATTAATGGAGAACCATCTGGCTGCTAGTGCAAGTGTAGCACTCAACGGACCCTGATTTCATTATCTCGCCGTGTTCTCCGTGACCCAGAGAAAAGTGACATCTGATTTACCTCAAGATCAATTTGTATGTAAATCAGTAAGAAACTGGAGGGCAATCGAGGGGTGGCTCAACAAAAGCTGTTTTAGAGTGTGTGAGCAGGTTTCTGAGTTTGGTCGCTGCAGTGGTCCCCACAGAGACACTAATAGAGCTCATTTAAGTAATAAGACCCTTTGGCCCACGGGGCAGAGTCTCTAAAAAGTAGTCTGCCTAAACCATGCTGTCATAATATATAATATAATATATTGTAAATCCATGTTATTTGCCATTTACTGTTAAATTAATAGATCCTTGATGAGATTTGTTCACATGCTGGCATGTGGTTTTTCTGAGTGACGACCTGTGTGTCAGTACATTACTAAAAAACCACTGTGGTGAGGTGGTGGTATAGTGGCTATTATGACCTCCTTTATACAAAAAAAAAATAAATGATTTCCTCATTCAGAAGCTTCATGCCAACCAGTTCCTGCCCATCAGTTGTTGCAGCTGTTATCATGAACTCCCCAGCGCCTCCGTGTGTGGCTGTGAAACATGACTGCCATGTTGAGAGAGCACCTTTTATCCTGGGATGATGAATGACTCTGCCTCACTGATATTTTGGTCAGTATTCTCTGTTTTTCATTTCGTTCCCGAGCATCATGGTCTCTTGAACTTTCATAGATCACTTAAGAAGTGTTGGTCATTGCTTACAGGCCTATTCTCTTCACCACCTGTTTGTAGAGCTATACATTATCTTGTTATCTTGTAATCGTGTATCCTCATTACAGCTTGATGGGGCAATATCCTTCCATGATTTTAATACGTTGGCATGAAATGGTTTTCTTTTGTTTTAGAGCAAACAGCCTTGATTCAGCTGCTTTCATGCTTGTTTGTTTTCTCTGCACACAATGGATCAGTTGCTGTTTTCCCTTTTTTTCATTATTGCTAAGATTAGAAAGGTTACATTCTGTTAATTAAAGCCTCTAGTAATGTTAAAAAAAATGGATATTAATGTGATTTGTGACTGGGTCAGGCTGACACAGAAGGAGACCTAGACCAAGTATTTATGGCCATGTGTAGCGAGTGGAATATTGTTAAAATATGTGTGTAAGTTCAAATTGTTGCAGAACAGGCAGACAATTCCTGGTGTAAAATTTAAAACTTTATTATGCTAGGTCATTTCAACAAATGAACACACACACACACACACACATGCCTGCCATATCAATTATGAGCAAAGGAATGTCTCACAAAATTGCATGTCTAAATTACATTCAAGGTATTTTCATTTTATCTGTGAAAGGAAATTGACTTGGTGACCAATCAAAATCTGCCAATCTCTGCATGGGTCACAAATAAAAGCTCTTTCTATTATTAAATGGATATATCATCTCTGGCTGACACTGAGAGCTTAGATGACAGTGGCTGAATTACTCTGCAGTACATCTCTAATTTCTAGGTGGAGACGAGTTGACTTCCTGTCACTATGCAATGCTTTCAATGAAACATGGATTTGCTTTTTGTAATAGACCTAACAATGAATTTGTGTTTTTTGCTTTTAGTGTTAATAATATTTATCACTAGGCAAACAAATGACTTTTTTTTGTCTATTTCTGTGTGCTATGTATTGATTGAAATAGGTGCAATTATTATGTAAAAGGAGGTAATGGGAGTGAATTTGACTGTACTTTCACAGCCAATCACTCTGTGTATATTTACTGTAAATTGCTGTGTCTGGACTTTCACAGTAAGTCATTTTGCAGCATACATTTATAATACACTACTGTAAATTGAGCTATTTCACTTTATTGTAACTCCACTGTTATACCATACATTACTACAATTTAGCAGTACTTCCCTGTATAGATAGTATTATACTGTAACTTCACAGAATACACCATGCAATATATATTGCTGTGATTTAATTTAATTTCTACACCTACATGTATAGTAATTTCATAAAAAAGACAAAAATACAGTGTTATATTGCAAATGATCAGAGTCTAGGCCTATGAAATTTACAGTTTTTTGTTGCATAGCTGTGTCATTTAAATGCCCACTGTGCTATCTTTACTGTAAAATGCAGTATCGTCTTAAATGCACATTTTCAGGCCACAAATGAAGTACAGCTTCCTTTCCACCATTTTATTATTACATTGCTCTATAGAGCTTTACAGAATACAGACATGGTGGACCGTGTCCTCCTCAGGCCATTTAACTCCTCAGGTCCCACTCACACTCTTTGGCCCAGGGGATGTGCCAGTGCTCCATGGTTGCCCTTAGCTGAAAGGAGCATATAGCACACACTACACGCAGTCACAGTGAGAGGGCTGAGAGCTGCTGTCGACCTATTTCACTTTATATCTTCCATAAATCACTTGATTCACATCTCCATAACAGCACCAGTAAAAGCTGAGGATTCAACATCTGCTTCTTAGAACTAACAGAGCACAGAGGTTTTGGCCCATCACACAAGAGTGACTGGGTCTACCCAGGCAGACCGGGCTCCTCCATTTATTTATCTGCTTCCTGCTTCAGAGAATGAACTCTGCCGAGAAATGAAGTGATTCTCTTTCTGAAATGGATTGGCATTATTAACACAAACCGAACAGAGTGGAGTTCAGGGGAGAGGGTTTTTAAAAGTCACACATTGCACATTCAAATTAAGACAAAGAGAAACAGTCTTTTATGGGTTTAAAAGTGAGGAAACGTGTGATAATCAGTATCAATATATAAGACAATGAGATGCTGGGTAGAATAACTGTTCCATAATCAAATTATGGGATTTGTGTGATTCCAAAAGGGGGGAAATAAAATCACTTCAAATATTTTTAAATTAATCACAGAGGAAAATGGTGCACTTTTAGACCTCTCCCCCCACCTCACCTCCCTGTCTCTTTTATCATAAAAAGGGAAATTGGTCTTCATTATTATTTATTTGGTCAATCACAACCACATTTGAAATAATTAGTATTTGTCCAATACTAAATAATTTAATTTAACATGCACTATTGTACTCCGTACATCCTTTAAGTGAGTAAACTGTAGAACAAAGAACAAAGAAGAGAAACAAAAAGGGCCATCTATACGTTTTCTCCTTGACACTGCAAAGAATTAATCTCTCAAACTGTTTTGACAAGAGACCCTGTAGGGGGGGTTCTAATGTTATGGCAAGGGACCCTATTTAAGTAGCCCACACTGTCGCTTCCCCCCCCCACTCCAAACTGACTGATCTAATTATTGCATGTTAAATGGGCATCTGGTAAATGGTGCATATAATGATGCGCTACCACAGAATTAAGTGCCTGTCTGTCCTACTGCTGGGGCTAATGCACAAATTGGCCTTCTTCTCTCCTCATATTTTCTCTGCGATTCCTCATTTGAGTTCTGTGGGTAACTACTCAGAGATGCATGCTTCAGGTTCTCCCTGGATTAATGACCACAGACTAAGGTGAGTCTTGGTCTACAGCTCGTGTCACTATGATTTAGAGGAGGGGAAAGTACAATCAAGTGCAAGAAATGGGTGAATTAATCTAATAAAAGTAGTTGCTATTTATCACTTATATGCTAGCATTGGCCATTAGATTATTATTTCATCCAAATGAGAGAATTCTGCTTATTTGCATGACACATTGTAAAGACATTTACAGAGCCCTTTGACTGCCATTTGAGGAGCTGATTCATTTTGTTTCTGGTATCAGGCTCAATGATCACCATGGAAACAGATGTTGTCAGCAGGCCATGTCTTCCTCCATCCTTCAAAATTGGCTCTACTGTGTAAATATCAACAGTGAGCATCATCTCTGCTCTATTTCAGTAAAACCTCAGCCACATTGCTGACATTTAGCTATATCTGCTACCAGAGGAAAAAACCTTTCTGAGTTGCGAGAGGCTGTCCGGGCCTCTGTCTGTTTAAATGTCGTAACACATTTAACAAGTTCATTTTCAGACCTCTGGGGATGAGGCTTAAAGGTCCAATCTGTGAATCAACTCTAAATAAAAGGTTAGCATCAACATTCAGAGCAGAAGATTGACATATATTGTTACTAACTAATAGACTAGGAACAACTTTAATGTTCATAAATGATCAGTTCTCTTAAATCACAAAATAAGACATTTCCATATCCTGGTAGCAATTCTGGCATCAAAGTCATAGACACAAAGCTTCTTGGAGCTCTTGCCACTGTGCTGTGGGTGCGCTGCTTTGTGAAAACATGCTTTGTCTGCGTGATTGAGAATCATAATTCATCTTAGTGCCTTCAGGGGGTGCTATGCCCATGCAGTGACTGTCACTTAATATTCAAAGCTTTCAGGACAAATTTTACAAGTTAATTTGTCACAGTGGTGATGTTTGTGATATAGATTATAATGTTCTTTATTCTGGTATTCAGAACAAAACAAAATATCATGACCTTGATTTCCTTGACTATGATGGAGACTGAGGGGTACTATTTATTGTCATAAACTCCAATTAAACGGCATTAACTATAGCAAGATTCGAGAAAGATGTACAGTATGTAGAGAATTTGTGAGAGGAAATGCCAAGTTTTTGTCTGCTTGTGTGTGACATACTGCATATTTCTAAAAAAAAAAAGGGCTGTGTTTGAGCTGCATGGCAATTAAAAGCACAAGAGACAATAATTCAATTATATTATTAATTGTACTTCAATAAGAGTTTTATACATATCAGTAAATTCAAGCACTTACAACTGCGCCCATGGCAGATGTGCAATAAAACCGACCATAAAACACTTAGTATACTATAAATGTTTCACAGCTGTGTTTTTTTCACCCCCAGCAGGTGTAGTTCACTAGTTTATAATGCAATTTTGACATCAACTTCATAACTGATCAGCATATGGAATACTTTGCATTTTGACCCTAAATAAAACAAATATTAATATTTTCAAAGCACTTTAAATGTTTGCATATGATTTATTTAAAACTAAATAATTACTGTATATCATCTTAAGTAAGTTATAAGCAAAGGAAAGAACAGGTTTAGTTTTTGAACAAAAGCAAGAACTGGGTGACCAAGACTGAGCCATGTGGTGCCTCTTCTCCTTCTAGTGCCATGTCTGGCCAGGTTGAAAGCCCGGGAGCGACTGGGAAACAAGTGAGGCCGTGGAGTGGCAGACTGGAGCTGTACACACCAGTGCCCCTGCATGCTGAGGACAGCTGACACACGCTGGTACTAAGACAGGCACATCAACCGTCCAAAGTTATAGAGAGGTGAAACTGTTCCAAAAACCTGCCTGCCCCCTCTACATATCTCACCTGTTTCCTCATACATGCTGCCAAGTCTCCTGGCACACACAAGCACACAGACAAGAGGATGTACAGCCTTTAAAGGAACATATAGCTACAGGGACACACAAGCAAACCAACGCACACAGTCAAAGAAAGAGAGAGAGAGAAAGAGATAAACACCAAGCAGTCTATCATGAAGGCTCTTTGTCATGGTCCAATAGCACTGTTGTCCTGACCACATGTTCTGAACACATGTATTGACCATATCTGTTGACCTGAAGTCTGCTTACATGGGGTTCACAGACTCTGCTGCTACACTGGAATGGATTAGCAGACAGCAGGCCTAACAGCTTGGCTTGGTACTATCCTACATGGCTGCCATCCTGCCTTGAGCACTGCAGATGCCACCTCACTAGTGGGTACTGGGAATGTGTAGTGAAAGGTGATATATCACTTCTCGCAGTCCCCAGCTTTGAAACACATTTTACCAGTCCACAATAGCCTTTTACATTTATCATGAAGTTTTTTTATCATGTTGAATGACACTTAAAAATATCCGTAAGTACAGACTGAGCAATACAAATGTGTAGTGAGTACTAGTACTAGCTCTTGTTTTATTTGTTTTATGATGTCACGGTTCAGATACCACAGAGTACAGTATGACCCATACAAACAGCCAGTGAACTATATTTTTTATTGGTCTAATAGATGTTACACAGGCATTATAGTCCACCAGGGACCATCTTATGGGGGAATTTGCAGCTCAAGGTTGTTCAGGTTTACAGCATACACTACAATAACTTACAACAAACAAACATGGCTGACAACGAAACTAGTGCTCCACTCTCTCCTCTGGTATACCCTCATGGGAGTCTGTGTGTTCGCACGCACGACTGGTAAAGGATACTTTCACTGTGAGGGTCACCTTCAACGGCTTCCCCCGGTTTTTACCTGCACTCCACCAGCGAACATGAAATCCATCACCTGGCACCACCACGGTAATAGACTCATTTTTTTCTGGTGGCTGGTTGCCGGGGAGATTCACCAGGGACACAGGTGTAGTTCCCGTGCAGTGAATAATTGACCCCATGCCAGGGGGAGAGACGTGGAGGTCAGCGCTGTCAATGACAAAAAGGACGCCCTTGGGCCTCGACCCACAGTGCCTTTGTGAATGGGAGGAAGACATGAGAGGGCATGGGACAACCAGACTGAAGGAGACAGAGATCATTAAAATTGGAGAGGGGGGGGGGGGCGGAAGATTCACAGAGGAATTGATTCCAGAGAAGCAGTAGTTATTTGGAAGAAAACAAGAAATGAGGTGGCCAGATTTCTTAAAACAGGCTGAGTAGGAGAGAACAAAGACAGAATTGTTTGGTCAGTTATTATGGACACAATGATTTTTCATTTGATTGTTATTACAGGCAAGTGACTCTGAGGTTTTGTGTCTATTTTGTGCTTATTTGGGGTTATTAAAGGTCCAGTTTGTAAGGGTTTAAGTAAGTATGTTTGTAAATAGTTGCGTTAGGAAAAAAACTGCATGGTTTTCATAGCCTTAGAATAAACCTTTTATATGTACAATATTTTAGGGTCCTGCTTTACAGATGTTGCCCTCTTGTGTTGCCATTTTTCCTAAAGTAGCCCGAACAGCTTTGCATTTCACTTGAGTGGATAAGTGGCGAGATTTGTGAAAGTGTGTTTGCACCCTTTTGTAAGTTAAGGCCACCGTAGTTCCATTACGCACTTGGGAAAAGGAGGGGTGAGTGGAGGCGACCTCACTCCGTTGTCTCACCACTCACCGTCACTAATTGCTTCACACTGAGCCTTTAGTTTTGTGATGTCAGTAGTTATTTAGACAGAAAGATTATTTCACTGGCAATGTTTTTCCGTTAAGTGTCACTCTGCTACCAGTGATTATTCATCAAGACCTTGACCTGCAATTGGCATTTTGTGTTTTTGTGTTTACTGAACAAGCATGCGGCAGTTTACACAATGTATACCATACATTAGGTAATGAGAAGGAAACGTCAGAAGTAGCCTTGTTATTTTTGACGTGGATAATGGCATAAGGTCTGGTCTTACAGGGTGTTTACCCACAGGGCAGTGTGTTCTTGCTTTTACATGTGTGATGTCTGAGCTCCACGGCCAGGCATAAATCTGTGCCAGCTCTGTGGCCATGCCACTTGAAAATGACGTCAGGGCCATCATGCAGTCCTTCTGTTGACACACCATTGATCCATATACTTCTTTGTTCTTTCTTAATTTTTTTTTCCCTTATTATAAAACTCTTATTTTATGAAGAGGATTTTAGTGCATCCCTATAACTTACCTACAGATAATATTGGTTTTGTTTGTACAATATGAACAAAATATGATGTTTAACTAACAACAGCTGTGATGATATGACTTTGCAGAGGCCATGGTCATCAGAGAACAGAAGGTGTAATGATATAACACATTTTTTTTGGATTACTGGTTCATCTTCTTTGAGGATATTTCTTTGAAGCATCACCTTATCTACGTCAGGGCAGGCACCTCCTGCCCTTTCCCTACACCCAACACCTGTGATGCTTGAATGTGCACTCCATCTTATTGTCACGAAGTAACTGTTCTCTGCTAAAGGGCTTTAGGGGAAAAATGAGGAACCATTCAAAAATGATGGCAGCAATATTCTAAAAATTACATGAGCCCAAAGACCCACAGTAAAACCTGAGATTGACTGTGTTCCTAAACCAATTTTAAATACTGTTTATTAATCATTCTGAGAGCCATATAAAGATCTTGCCTTTCTTTTTGATCTACGCCTTCTGGTGCCCTTTCCACAGGTGCTACAAAATAATTAGTTGCCCTGTGTCTAGATATTCATCTGTGAATATGTTTCTTCTAGTTTTCTTGCTGCTCTTGTTGTTGTTGCTGCTGCTGTTAGGCTCTTCTCTTGAGGAAAATCCAAGGTACGGTACATTCCTGCACTGGCCTATTGTCTCACTGTTGCATAACCCTTGTTGCCCTTGACAACATAAACACCTCTGGTACATAATTGCCTCTGATAGGAACCTTGTCTCGTCTGACACTATTAAAAGAAATCGGGTGATGGACATGATAATGAACTATTGTTGGAAAAAGACTGATGAGTGCCAGAGGGATACCAGATGAGGTGAAGAGCGGCACAATTCCTATCACCAGAGGCATTTTAAGTAAAAAATAAATGTAACTCACATAGATTTCCAAATTAAAGAAAGCATGCAGTGCATACATAATGTTCGCTGATAAATATTTAGTATAGCTTCTTTTATTCTACCTGAACAAAACAGTGAAATCATACCAGTAACCAATGACTTGGGGGAAAAAATACAGACAGAGCAAGATTTCCCACCATTCCGGATCAAAAGTGATGCAGGACTGTTTGCCTTCAAGGCTCTCTTTGTGAAAGCTTTGTGAAAACTGTCCGAAAAGCTCTCTCTCTCTCTCTCAGGAGCCTTTTCCTTATGTGCAGTTATTCCCCAGCTCAGTCACTGGTGTCCTGATCCACAGCTGAGATCTCAGCTGAAGTTCTGACTATTCACTGTTGATGTTGACTTTAGTAGAGGTTTACTCCATATGGCATAGTTCTGGGAAATATCACTGCAGAGCCTGCACAGAATAAACCAGTCTAAAGCCTTGTGCCCTGTTTAAATTTGTATTTAAATCTGAGAATAGGTTTTAATGTTTTCATGTGTAACTTTTAAATATGAACAACATATGAATGCCAGTCACTTTCAGTCTACTGTCAAATGAGCTCACACGTCACTGATTCAGCCCATCAGCTCCACACAAATATGGTTCTCGATAAAGAAATGTTTAGATCTTGTGACGAATTGGCTGCAAACAGGTTAAACAACCATGAATGTTTCCACAGATTAATTCTACTGCTAAGAAAACCTGGTCATTAAGCAGTTTGACCGGATTAAAGGCTTCTTGCCATTGCCCTCCCCTGTGCTGCTGGTGTATACACACACCAATGCTCCCTCAGTCATGTCTGATAGTATTGCTCGACAGAGGCCATTTTCGGGTGAAGGACACATCAAACAAATACAGTAATGTTCATGGAGAGTTAACAGAAACAGCATATGATATCACCAACTACAAAAATCAGCACACATTAGGCACTGCAGATTTATCATACAATAACTACCACAATAGGAAATTTACGGTTACTTAAATGAAAACGGGGAAATAATAGATCAGATGCTGAAGAGTTTAATTACATGTAATCCATCATATCCAGTCTGGTTTGCTGTTTGTATGACAAGTCAATATCTGCATATACTGTATGTGCTGTGACACACAGTAGTAATGAGTGGTGGTGCTGCGGGTGAGACCCCACACTGAGACAGTATAGGAAGCAGCATCTTAGCTCTCCATTTCCACTGATCCTCCAGCTGTAGGGATGAGTGAGGCAGGCTCCTCACAATGCAGTTATTTTCTGCCAATCCAGACCTAATAGTAATAAAATCTTTTTTAAGAGGAGGATGCAGAGTTTCTGCTCTGTGGATATGCAGCTCACACAGTACAGACAGAATTGCTGCAACGTAAATTGGCCAGATCCTTACTGCAGCTTTATCGCGTTTGGCCACAAAAGCCGATTAGTGGATTTCACCCCAGTCTGGTAGAGCAAAGAGAGCATGGTTGTCTTAGCCCTGCTCCCCAAAGAACCCTCTCGAATCCAAAGTCCTGGCACTCTGTGAAGGAATGGAAACGTGTGGGGATCATCAGCGAGAAATGATGAGTGGCAGAAATTAATCAGTCTAACCCAGTGCATAAAAATATAAATTCTTTTTATATTCAGAGTTCACACTGAACTGCAACAAATGACCATAAAAACAGAATTTAAAGGGAACTTATCGTTCTCCTCATTTTCCTTTACATATATACAATATAATGTTCCAACACATTTAATGTCCATTTCGAAAAGAAGCCAAAGTTTCAAAAAGATCAGGGTATTCATTGTGAGACGGAAGCTCATTTGTCTCTTCATACAGTCATTAGCACCAAGCACCAATTTCCCAAAACAATCTACTTGAGTGGTATTATATGCATTTTATATGCTCCACCATACAATTAACTAATGGTGCAATAGTTTGACAGTGGCAGAGTAACAATTCACTGTCAGCATTGTAGCATTTGTATGTCCTGATGACTAATATACTACAGCAGTTTTTTTTATAATGAAATTAGTAAATCCCACATTATCTTACAAAATGAGCCAAAATGGCTGTAATATTTATTGAGTTGAAATATCTTACTTAGTTTGTGCATATGTGTTGTCCACTTTTGATTCTAGATGGAAATCAAACACAAATGTATTCAGATGCATCTCAGATTCAGATTCAGATTCCATTAAATTTTCAATCTTTTATATTCTGTATTTTTTTTTGTTTTTAGCTTACACCTGGTTACCCAGCTAGAAAAGTTTGATTCTGGGAACATTCCGAGAATGTTACAATGCAATGTTCCAGCGTTTCCAAGTTTTTGTTTAGTTCCCAGAATGTTTTTCTTAAAGATAGGATAACATTCTTGAAAAACATTCTGAAAATGTTTGGTGATGACCTCTTTAAAATGTGTGGTTTTAATTATTAATAGAACATTATGCCCTAACATTCTTAAAATGTTTTCAAATAGAAGTTTTCTTTTAGTTCCCAAAATGTCCCTCTTAAAGATAGGGTAACATCCTCCAAAATATTCTAAAAATATTTGGTGATAACCTTCATAAAATATTAATAACATTATTGCAACATTATGCCCTAAAATTCTTATGTCTTCAGCACAACGTTTTTAGTTGCGTCCTAAAATATAATATAATAAAAAAAAAAAAACTTGCCTTTATTGTAAAATGGCTTGTTCCCAGATTTTTTCCCCCCAATAGAATGATGTGCTTAATAACCATGACAAAAATGTTTTGTGCACAAAATTTCTCCGTTGGGAGACAAACGGATTTGAGTTTCGATTTTGTCATTTGATTGACACATGGGCGGAACCAATGACAGCTTGAAATTGTGTTCCAACCACCTCACATCCTCAAGGCCATAAACCGTCCAGAATATGACTTGACTCCTCTGAATTACAAACATAATTCTGAAAAAGCTCGGACGTTGCTGTGTAAAATGCGAATAAAAACAGAATGCGGTGATTTGCAATTATTATCATAAACTCATATTTTATTCACATTAGAAAGTAGACAACATATATATTTTAAACATTAGACAATTTACCATTTTATGAAAAAAAAAATAAGGTAATTTTTAATTTGAGGAGAGCAGCACATCATAAAATAGTTGGGAGGGGAGCATATGTCGTCATATTATGCTACATAATTATAACTTGCAGGGAACATTAGCCAAAGTTGTGGGAACATTCCCATGTTGCTCGCTGGGTAGTTGCAGTAGTTGGTAGTTGGTAGTTCAATATTCACTGAGTAATAGATTTCTAAGGTGATTGAGCATTACCAGATATCACCATGAAAACATTTACTCTTTATTCTATTGCAAGGCTGAGAACATACAGGACTGCATGAACTGTTCCCAACATATGTCAAAAACAGCCCAAAATAAAGACCTTAATTGCGGCCTTTTCAATTTGTTAATTGCATCATTTCAAATTCTGTTTTCGATTTTAAAACTGTGAATTAATCAGCTCTAGCTAATGTTGCCTGTTTCTGTCAAAGGCTTAACTGAGGGGCCGCCCAACAGGCAGAGATGTGAATAATGAACATCTACTCAAGTGTTATCCCAGAATATAGGGCTGTAAATTTGCATAAAAGTTCCTCTTTTATTCAGAAGAACACGAATAACGTCAAGGTGTCTACAGATATGACGGCATACGTTATAGATGCGATGAGAGGAGCCACTTGTGAACCGTCGCGACACAAGTGATAAAGCCTGTTCAAGCCACATCCTCAGCAGAGAAGCAAAGACACAGTACGACTTTACTGTACACGTTTTGTGTAGTGAAAATACCATTTTAAAATTTCTGAATTTTTCAGAGTGTAGTAAATTTAGGTTGCCCCAACTCTTTATGGCTATCATTGCTTATCAATAACAGCAGAAAGGATGATTCTTTCACCACTAAGCAGTGCTTGAATATTTGCATTCCGGCACTTCTCAGGATGTGCAGGTACTGTGTTTAGGTGATCTGTCCATTTCAATATTATGGCCCGGAGTAATCATTTCTCAGGGTGCACTATGTGACGTCCAGGTTTAGATTCTATTGTTTATTTCTAGTGAATAACTTTTTTATTTTCAGTGATAAACAAGAAGAATTTCTATCAGGTAGATGACCCGCTGTGGTGACCCCTAAAGGGAGAAGCCAAAACAAGTAGAAGAATATCTATTAGAAATGTTTCATTCATGTTAAGTTTACTGACTTTTTGCCACATTTGTGTCCCGGAGGACAACATAATAACAGGACACCAAATAAAATGAAGTTTAAATTATTGTTGGAAATGTTGAGGATAATCTAATGTTTTTAGTTTTTTTTTTAACATGATCTTAAATAAAAAGATGAAGTAAACATTATTAACATCTTCTATTATACTTTATTTACCAAAGGTTTTCATTATTAAGTCTTTAATGATTTAGTAATACAGACTTATATGCCTCATATGAATAAAGGGATTACTGCCACTTTTTTCCCCCCGCTTCACGCACTGCTACTGAGTCTTACATTCCAAAAGTGCATCAATACAGATTATTATTTCTCAAATCAGTCTATTGTGTCACTCCAATATTAGTGTCAATGAATCTAACGTAATGGTTACTGCTAAGAAAGAAACCTCTTTGGAAAAATGTTTAGCCGAAATGTGAAGTATATGCAGTAAATGATACTGAATAGTAAATTTCATACAAAACGGTGACATTTCCTCATCATTAGCATGTAAACCGCATACTGCATGCACTGTAACTCCACACTGCATGGTGCCTCAGCACTCGCGTAAAACTGCACACACTTAATGGAATAGAAAATGATACGATGCATTAGTAAACTTTGTGAAATAGAGATCATAAAGCAGTGTTATGAAATCACTATTGATTCACGTGTTAGTGGTATGAGAACGGCTTGTGTCTATTTTTAACTTGTTTTCAACTACATAATGTTAAGATCTATATGCAAACTCATTCCAGACTGTTAAAGGATGCTGTGTTTTTATAGAATAAATCCAAAGGCATCTCTCTGTGTGTCCTCAAACAAACTTAATGAGATTCAATAAAAAATTCAAAAATATTCAAAACTGAGAAAACACTGTCAAACTCCAACCCTAGTGCATTTTAATTCCATCTCATTATGAAATTGTGGGTTGTTTATTTATGATTAAATGGTCTTTCCTTGCTCTTGATTTTAACTGAGTTGCATTTGTGTATTATTTTTATTCATGCATAAAACATAGACGGGACAAGTGCAATTCTACTTGGTAATGGAAATTCAGCTTGTGTGTATGACTCAGACTGGCAGAATGAGTTTATCTGTATGAACATGACAAAACAACAGAAAAGACAGAAGCCAGAAATGTATATTTGTAAGGAACAGATAGCAATGAGTGACATTAAAAAAAAATAATGTTGCACACATGAGTGGATTTTGTTTTGGTATTATGTGCTGCATACATCACAGTGTCCCCCTGCACATTACAATGATAAAAATGATTAAAACGGTTATTTTATCTTATTTTTATAAGCTATAATAAATGTATTAGCTATTCAGACACTGATGCCTATAGTTTATTTCCATAAAATGGTAAACATTTATAATTTATGGCTGTCTTATACAGCATGTAATTCCAAAAACTATAATGCTTTAATTGCTGGGATAATGTTGGAGCTGCTACTTTCAAGCACTACTAGTTGTAATTTACTATATTACTATATTTTATATTTATTTTCAACTATACTATATTTCCTGTGCCCAAGTTTTCAGCCAATGAGTGAATCTTTAAGCAGAATCTATAGCCGTCATTCATGGCTTTCTTCACTCATTTGCATGTCAGTTGCCTTAATGATATTGTGTATTTCAGTGCTCTCTGCTGATACCTAAATACCAGATACTGTATTCCTGATGATCTTTACTATTTCCATTCCTGACTTAAAGAGTGAGCCCCTACAGTAAAGTAGCTCTTTTAAGTGTATCTACTGTATGTCTACACAGTCGCACCGAAATATGCGAGATCCAATGAATGAGATGTACACTTTAGTACAAACATGACCTTTGTCCATGCTGATGTAATGATAACATAGAGCAATTTCTGTAAGTGCAAAAAAGTCATTTATTTGTGGCAAATACATTTAATGGTAGTTTGACACAAAATAATGTCAACTCGGAGCTTTTCAACTGAATTTTAATGTAAGTCACTAAGCAATAACGGCGCAAACTCCGTCTGCTTTGACATACCGTATATACGGTGTGTGTACATATACAGCATATGATTATTTATATTTGTATTTGTATTGTTTGTACAGTGCTATGGTCAATTGAGGTTGTTTTCAAATGTGCTTTAGAAGTGAACTTTACTTACTTCAGTGTGTGTGTGTGTGTGTGTGTGTGTGTGTGTGTGCATGTGTGAGTGCAAATGGAGCACATAATTAGCCTATTGCTGGAATAAAATCCACACAGGAATTTGGTCATCAATTTGTTCTCCATAAAGTAACAGTTCTGTAGCTTTTAAAGCTTTTCTCTGTTAATTAATTACACGTTTGTTCCGTTAATAAATAAAGCAAGCTGTGGACTGTGTATGGTTGGGAGACATTCACTAATTTGTATCTGTTTTAGTATAGATCCCCCCCCCCCCCAACTGTTTCTCCCAACTTTTTCATCTATTAAAGAGATTTACTGGGTACTAAATGCTTTTATAGAGCCGTCTTGGGCAGCGCATTACAATGCATCACATGATGGTGATTCAGCATTCTGTCATCAAGTAGAAATAAAAAATTTGCCCTCTTAAATTTCATGTACACTCATAAGACTGAATGACCCCTAACATTAATGTGGAGAGTCACGCAGGTTATCGAGTGTTCCAGAAGTGACATCTCCTTGAATTTGTGCATAAGGCCACTGTGTGTTTACATAGACTGTATAATAAAATGGACAGAGATTTACAGCTGCAAAACAAGCCTTGAGATTAACAATTTGTCCGGTGCCATGTCAGATTTTGAAACTGCATGGTTCACATATGTCACCTGCAAACAGGCGCCTATTAGATTGAAGCTGTCAATTAGACTCGTGTGTCATCTATTATTCTCCAAATGGGAACATAATTTACAAACTTGACATCATGTTCCACTGAAGAAGAGCTTAAACTAGCAATGGAGACCATAAACTATATGCAGAATGTTTACTGACGTTATATAAATCAGGTGAGATGTCGGCTCATTTTCCAATCGACATCCATTCTAATGGAGTTCTTCTTGCAACCACAGTCTAGCTGTTACTTCTGTCACACTTCCTTTGCGTTTACTTTTCAAAGTGTAATACCACATCTGTTTTATACACAGTGTCACAGTATTTGTAAGAATTCAAATATTAAAGTTTTATCACATAACCTGACTACACTGAGGCTATCAGTGGTGGACTGGACATGTAGCCATTCATTTTAATCACTGAGAAATGACTATGAGTTTGCATTCGGTCCTTTTCTCCTCCAGCATTTGACACTAAAATGTCCCTAGGCATGAATGGTCCTTTGTCAATATGTGTCCGATTTGTGATAGACAACTGACCTGTTCAGTTCAGGTTTTCAATCTTGCCACTCACTCAAATTGGATTGGCTCCAGCCCCTTTTGACCCTCTGAAGGTTGTTACCTTTGCTACAGAATTTTATAACAGAGGAGCCTCTCATGAAATCATTGACATTTTGTTTGTTTTATGCACATGTATGAAGACAGTGATTATATAAATTCTATATTTGAAATAATGGCATGTCTCTCTCTTTCTCTCTCTCTCCCTCTCTGTGAGCATGTTGTTAAAGATAAGAATCAATTTTATTACCAGTAATTTTGCTTTACTGACATTTTCCCACAGGAAAACCGAATATTTCAGCCCGCTCTCTAAATTTACCCCATTCCCTGCTGTGTTTCAAACGTATGGGCAACTAATTGATTTCTCCTTCTTGCTGGTTCCCATGTCAGGGTAACTGTCAGAAAGCACTGAGAGGCACACTGCTGCCTCAGCGAATCTGATGAATAACACGAAAAAAGTCTTCTCTCGTGCAGATGTGCAGAAAAGAAGAGCTCTTTTCTTGAGGAACTTTTCATCTTTTTTACAGAGAACAATATTGTCTTACTCAGGGAATGGCTTATTGGATCTGGTACTTCAATCTACATCATCTTGTATTCATGCTGTCCCATCTGTAGTTTGCAGTTGAAGCCATTTTGCTCGGCTCACAGACCCACACAGTGTCTGCTGTGGAGAGGAAAGAGCATATTGTAGTATTAATGGCATATTTCGATATTTGTTAATGAGACTTTCATATTCATTGATTGGCTGAGGTTTGGAGTTAGTGGTTTTTCTATTCATTGTATTCAATTATTTTATGTTTATTTTCAACAGGCAAGTAGCATCAGTGATAAAATAGGACGTGCATTTCACTTGTAAAGTTAAAACCACTGGCATAAAATGGAAATGGCAATATTTTATTCTTAAAGCCGCCAGATCTGCGATAATTCTGAAATTGTGTATTGCTTCCCTCTTAAACATACCCCAGATACTGCAAGGCCATTAAACTGAATAGTTTATAATCAGTAATATAACAGAAATGAATCAGTGCTTAAAAATCAGGGAGGAAATTTGTTTCTGAACAGCTAAAGAAAGAATTATGTTGGAGACAGTTTTTTATAGTCAGGTGATCCACAGCAACTGTGGTCAGCACTGGCGTCTCACTGTCCCACACTTCCAAATCCTTAACACTGCAGTTGATGCACTGCAGGCTCCATCAATGTCTGCAGATATAAACCTTCAGCAGAAGCTATACAGTAAAGTTTCTATGCAGTGAGCCAAAAGTATTCTCATCCGTTATGTGAGCTATAGAGCAATAAGCATCTTCAGAAGGCTTTACTGTACAGCCCTGGTAGCAGTACATAAATTAGCAGGAGAATGCATTTGGGATATTATGCACAGAAGGCATCATGAGCTGTCTCTTACCGGCACTGCAGCGACATTACTGTGATTAATGCCACGTTTCACCTATCCCAAAGAAGAAAAGTCCTGAAACTCTTGTCCTTCTGCTAATGCACCAGCCACTTTGACCTAATTGTGGCTCATCTCAAGCTAGAAAGCTGCTCACTCAGACGGTTATTAACTATCCCATTTCCCTGTCATGAAATTGCAACGGCATTAGAGCATTTAATGTTTAATACTTCTATAAATTTGCCAGCATGTGTCCTATTCAGTTGGAGCCTGACCCATTCATGCTTCTAACTGTGACATACAGCCAGCCATTTCCCATCAGCCTTCATTGTGTCTGGAACAGAGGTGGGTGCAGTACATATATAGTGCATGGTGCAGTGGGTTCTCTCTGTCTTCCTATAGCAGAACTACAGTATAACTACGGGCAAAGTGAGTGATTTATTTAAAGGTCGGAGCATATACACTAATCCTCTAGAAAAATCATAATTAAACATCTTTTTAATTCATTCACTTAAGATATTTCGGATGTTTACTACCATACACCAAATACTGAGAATCAAATGTGTTCTGTGTTATATTCTCCGGTAACACAGAGATCAGTGTGAGTATAACGGACCTACTTCAAACATTTAGTCTGTTTTCCAATTATCTCAGCAGTGCCTGTTGTTTCACACCTCATCAGATATGACTAAATAAATTTAAGTACATCTGTAAACCTCAAGGTGGCAGCCCAGCTACTCCCTTATATACTTCCTACTGAGAGCATCTAACTGTCAAATCTCTTGAATGTTCTACACTGGAAATCGGTGTTCAAGTTAAGTGGAAAAGTGTTTTATTTTTGGACACTTCCTTCCCCACATCCGAGTTCTTTTCAACTCAACATTCCCTGCCAAACACATGGCTGGTCCCAGTCTGTCCCCAAATGCAGTCCAGCTGCCTGTTGTCTCCTACACTGTAGGAGGAGGTTAATTAAAGGGTTCAGGGCTCATGATGAAAAGATTCAACCTGCACTGAGGCTTATTAGCTTGCATAAAAAATTTAAAGCAGACCTTCGAGCCATACATTAGGAGAAATTGTCACAGTGCTACGTTTGTTTGAACAGTGGAAGGGGACATAAAGCTTGATAATGACTTGAAAAGCTTGATTGATGCTTGTGTGGTCACCAAACATTTTTAGATCGATGTTACATTAAAAAAAAAAATCTTACCATCAAACTGTCCCTCTCTCAAGTGAGTGTCTAAATGATTCCACCATTATTCAGCCATCACTTCTCTATAATTACTGTACAATTTTCAGTGACTGCACGTCTTGTTCAATACAAAGGATGACAGACAGGCAATACAGTCAATACAGTCCAAATAAATCCACACTTTTCTTCTTAACCAGAAAATCCAAGCTAGTCTCTCATCTCAATATTCAGTAGGGTCAGACTGCCAAGAAACAAGAACACACAATGTGCCATCTGGTAAATCGCAGTCCTCTCATCTACTCTGTTCAATCTGCAGTCTCTCAAAAATGTCATCAATAAGACAATTTGAACAGAGGGGAAAAATCTTAGAGTAGCCTTGTGCATATTTTAAATAAATAAATGGATAAAAGAAAAGAATGATATAATATTGCCTTCAAAATTATACATTTCCTGACCTTTTTTTTTGGTCATGCAGTTGTGAAAATACAAGATGTGCACAATAGGAAACAAAAACACGTATTTGAACATAGTAGCTGTTGAATATGAAGTCAATATTCATGCAGTAAAAAAAGGTGCTTGCTGATGTGTGAAAAGGGCCAGTCACAGCTATGCTTGGCTTCACTCCAACGCTCAGATATCCAAACACAGTGTGTGCTTATGTGTGTCTGTCCGACTGCTTCAGCTGGCCACCATCCTGGATTTCTCTCATTTAATCTTAATTGAATGCAAAGGATGCGGGATCACTGTTTTTACTTTCAGTCAGTCCCTGGTGACTGAACAAGCAGACTGGACAAATGAGAGGAGGTGGGTCTCCTCAGTTCACAGCATCCAAATGGTTGAAAAAGTGGGCGGATGGCACATGCAGCTAATTTACATTCAGAGCTTTTTGAGTCCTTTTCCCGAAGTTTTGTACCTGTTCGCTGTCAGCCGTGTATAGTCAAAATTTGAAATTCATTTTATGTCTCAACTGTCAATCATACTGACAGCTCAGCAGAGGGCTCCAGCTGCCATGGAAGCTAAATGCTTTATCATTGTAGCTCTAAAAATTACATTTAAAAGTATGCCTATGATGAGGAATTCATTATCAAAAAAAGAGAGGAAGAGAAAACTCTATAAATAACTGTGATGCTGATATTTCAGTTTAATTTAATGCAAAGGGACAGGGATAGGGATAGGATATCCAGAAAAAAAAAGAAAAAAAGATCTTACACTGACGTGCACACAAATGTAAACTATCCTCATCTGCAGCCAAACCATAGTAGCCACGTCGCCACATGTTGGGTTTACTGTCTTCTCACTCTGATGTCCCCACACCTACCTTAAATCACCACTGATGGGCTCAACATGCACTGACAAGAAAGGCACAGTATTAAGTGTTCCCATCGAAAAACAACATATTCACCACAAGCCTCACAAACAAGGAGCGGTCACTTTGTAGCTTTAAGGAAAGCACTCAGACAGTGATGGAAGCAGTTATTAAATCTGTGGGGTACTTTCTAACTTTCTGAATGTTCCTCTGGATATTTTGTGGCTGAAGGCTGAACCAACTTTTACTGGCACTAGTATACAAACTTTTACTGGTATTTTTTAAGACAGAAGGCTAATAACATTGGACCTTAAGCACCTGTCTGTACATTTGTAAAAGGAATTCATAAATGCCTAAATATCCAGGTGGTGCTTTTTCATTTAGAGATGTGAGTTAATGTGAATAATTTACAAAGATAATTAGTTTGACAGGGGCCACACGGTTGGTGCACTGCTTAGAACTCTTGCCTTTACAGCAAGAAAACCTGGTCAAAACAGCCTTTTTGCACAGAGTTTGCAGGTTCTCCTCATGTGTGTGCGGGTTTTCTCTCGGTTCTCCGGGTTCTCCAGCACAGTCCAACTGTCCAAAAACATGCAAAACTGGGGATCAGGCCAATTGGACACTCTAACTTGCCCGTAGGTGTGAATGTGAGAGTGGATGGTTGTTTGTCTCTATGTGGCCCTGCGATGGACTGGCGACCTGTCCAGGGCGTGACCCACCCTTTGCCCCATGTTGGCTTGGATTAGGCACCAGCTCCCCCACAAACCTCATGAGAAGGATAAAGTGGTAGAAAATGAGTGACAGTGAGTGGGTATGACAGAACTAGGTTTTTGACAAGGGAAAGGAGTAAAGGGTGTCTTTTGTTCTGTGGCATTGAGTTTGAACTTCTTTTAGAAAAATGTCCCTTGTGGGTCTGACAGTTTTTATTCTTTGTAGTAGTCAAAGAATTGGTGGAGAGGATCAGTGATGTGCCCTGATCACAACTCCCTCTTTACTGGAAAGGTCCAGCTAGGGATCAGCTTTACAAACCAATATGAATTCTGTCATATGTATTATGCTTTATGATTCTCCCTAAAATAAACATGATTAAAAATAAATAAACCCTCAAATTACTGTAATCCAGGGCAAGGTCATAAGATCTGTTCTGCATTATGTATGTGAATGGAAGAGTATATTATTACAGTGTACAAACAACATTCACAGACAGGTCTGCAGAAATCCTGTGCTGATTTGAGCTACTGATTCTACGTTTCACGTATCATGTTGCTTTTACTTTTTCCATCGAAAAACAAAGACAATTGGAAAAAAAAGTCCAGGTCAAACTAATGACCTGCTCTTATGACATGACTGATGCAGGCAGCGCACAGCGTGAGAGGCTCGGTGACTTTGGAGGTGTTTGTACGTATGTTGAATGACATGCAGCAGATAAAGGGAAAATGTGACTGAGCAGCGTTTCCCCCCAGGACTTAACATCAAAGCCTCTCCAACAGGCAACATAGTTAATCTCCCTCGTCTTCCTCCCCAGTGGGGTTCTCGCAACACAATGAGTAAAAATGGGCCAAGTGCGCAAAAGCCTGTAAAAGGAAACACATATATGCACAAACAAAAGGGCTCACATATTTCCAAATAGTCACATGTTAATAACAAACGCTCAGTTTAGTATCAATTCCTCCAGACAAGTCATTCATATTTTCATTTTTTTTTTTTTTTTTAATTATTATTTCCTCTTAAAAAATCCATGTCTCAGTCCTCCAGGATTATAGATCTTACTCCACACAACTTACTCTTGTGGAACTGTTTAAGGCAAACAGAAAATAAATTCCACCGTTCCATCAGAGCTCTGTTCAGCCGTGACACTGGGCTCAACACTACACTGAGCGAGAGAGAGAGAGAGAGAGAGAGAGGGAGAGACTTGGACACACCCCAGCTTAATGGCTTCCCACCTCTGAAAGGAACCCATAATTAAAGTTAAGTGAGCAGATGCTGAAAGAAAAGCATTTTTGTGATAATAAATGTGGTTTTGAGTTTAACACCTCGGGGTAGAGGAACACTATCTAAATTACCCCGAGGCCCCTGCCACCTCTACAGTATGCCACTGTGCCGTAAAGTGTAGTGACAACACCCTCCTCCACTTCCACTCGGCTCTCCTCCCCTTGCAGCCTGCTGGCTAAGGTTGAAACCCTCCTGTCTGAAGGGATTATGTTCCTGCACTTAAGTGTAGCAACAATGTTGATGAAATTGAGACCAGCAATGTTTGCATTGTACCTACAAGATCGCTGCCCCCAAACAGTAGTAAGAGGTGTGGGAAGAAAAGAGAGGGTTAACTCTGCATTATTGTCACTGCGGGGAAATCACTGAGTGCCAGACTGTCAAAATGCTAATTATTTATTTGAAATACTTGCAAGCAAGCAAGCAAGAATATATTTGCATAATAAACATTTTTAGCAAAGAATTTGGCACATCTTCGGCGTCTGTGTTTTGCTTGAATGAAAATGAAAAAAAGTCTTTATACAGTAAAAGGTGGCTGTGAAATTATTCTTTAATAACAGTAACTATAATTATTAGTGTTACTGTTAGTATTATAACACTTATTGGAGCACAGGTGAAATCAGTATAATGCAGAAAATGAGATGCATCACGCAAAACAGTGCAACAGTGTTTATGTATTGCAGGTGTATTTACTCTATTTTGCAAGTGACTGGAATTAGGTCCAAGTTCTTAAATAGAATATTCTGTTTGTACATAATTAGCATCAAATTAAAACTCCTTTCTTGTAGTTAGTCTTTACTGTCTTTTTTTAATTGAGGTTCAACCTGAGGGTAAGGAGATACTGCACGAGCTGGGAGGGGAGGAACCTCTCTTATGGCTGGTGTAACCTGGAGCAGAAACAGAGCAGGGGTCCTTAGATATCACCCACCCCTTGCCCAGAAGGGACCCCACTGGATCCCCTCTTCCCTGTTTCTGAGCCCCAAGTGAAGTCTGTCTGAAGGTCTGAGCTGTTTCACCGCGGTCTGTCTCAGCAGGGGTTCGACGAAAAGCTCTCCAGGCTCCAATCTGGTGCAAAGGGGCAACAGTAATGTAATCAAGGCCCCCTTTTGTTTTTCACCAGCACCCGCTTTAACGTCTGTTTTTTAACACACAGACCAATAAAATCAATACCATGGAAGCTGTTCACTTTGATACTTCTGTTGCTGGTGTGCACTGCTGTCTGATGTCTCATGTTTTTCAGCACACAAACCGAGGATTATCCACGTGCATTTTTCCCTGCTGCATTCACCATTCAAAACTCCGTTCCAGAACATTTGCTTTTTCCTTTTTTTCCTTTAAATTGTTCATTACCCCAGTGAGTATGTATGGTGTTTACTCATTGATATGCATTAAAGCTTTGTACTAAAACAGATTTATGGAAGAATATACCACACGTGCAAGGTACAAAAATAAATCCTTACCTAATGCACAAATTTCTCCATCAACAATCACTTACTTCCTCATGACTGGAGTGGCAAAAACAACTTACAAAATATGCCAGAGGAAAATGATTAAGTGAGTCTTGTCTTTCTGTTGGTAGCAAATATTTATTTACAAATTAAAGTCCTCAACTATCGGGACTGTAAGTGCTTTATGAGCTGAATAATTTAATGCACTGTAACTGTGTGTATGTGTGTGTTGTGAGAGGTGGAGGTGATATTTTGATTTCCATTTTTCCTGCTTGGTTTGCATATTGTTCCCCTCTGGCAACAACTTATTAATGAGACAAGCGGGTCATTCCCAGTCTAGAAAGCTTAACCTGTGACTACATATGAAAGGGCATTTGCTTTTTTTGCTCCCTTTTTATTGTTGAACGAACTTACAGTCACACTTAAAGACATTATGCAGCCACTCTTACATCCTTGCATCTCTTTACTCACTCATGACCTCTAGAGGGTTAATTCATTTGACCTTGGGCTGACAGTTTGTGTCCTCATCTTCTGCGTGTTGTGGAAATAGTGGTAAGAAAAGAAATGATAAGTCTTTAGCCTGACATAGTGTTTCCTTATTTTAATAAGCAAAAAAGGTTGTTTATACATTTTATACAATTATACAATTACTCTGGAGGAGGAGCATAGGCTTTAATGTTACAAATCCATTAACATGGTTTGGTGTGGCCCGACACTGCTGTGTATAGCTGCTTCTGGAGTGACCGGATAAGGTGACCTCACTCTTGACGTCCGTCTTGAAACCACCTCGCATGAACTCTGACCAACATAGCAAACATGCATCAGTTTGCAAAAATATTATTACATAAGAACAGAACATGGCACAACACCCTATTCATGATGACATTTCCCCACATCAGTCTAAAGTGCAGCAGTGAGGGGCAGAAGTAGCTTGTAAATGTATACAACCAGGATGTAAAACACTGCTCTCCATGTCCAGCTCATGCTCCCTTTGATTTTCAAGCTCTTTGTGTTTATGTGCCCCCCCCCCCCACACACACACACACACACACACTCTGTGGCTGTGCAGATCAGATGGCTGGTACATTACTGGGACCTGTGCTGAGTGACGGGGCAGAAGAGTTTGACACAGCTCACCCCACCCATCAGTGCTGCTGGCCACCAGTAACCCCACAGGATGCTCTCAGGGAAGTGTCTTTACTGCTTATTGGAATTTCTTTGATGAGCCTGAGTTTCAGGTTACGGAAGAACATGATCTGCACTTTCCACCAGGCAAGAGATGACTCTGTCCGGTTGGTCTGGGCCTCATAAGAGTAGAGATTTATAGTTCAGGCAACATCCAGATGTTTCCCCTCTCAGTTTTCCTTCTCTGCAATGAGAAGGTTCATCTTTGCAGCCGGGAAGTAGTTTGTCAGCCAAGCAGTGTCTCTCTACGATGCTCAAATTAAGTACTTGGGTCCTTTTTTTTGGCCCTGAAAAGGTATAAATTTTCATGCAGTGTCCTAACAGTGGAATGTGAAAGAGTGTAATGGATTCCTGTGTGAGCCTTCGTTAGGTGCCACGCACTGTGTTTACAGTAGCTTCCTCAGTCCGACTCCATTACCATAACCTTGCATTGCTCCTGCCTCGAGCGTTCATAAATCATTGTTAACAGACAGACCTGACATCCTGCGCATACATCACCATGTAGGACTTTACTTCTGTGTAATGCAAATGCTGGATGTGCAAACATGTGTCATGTCAGTTCATAACATAGCTGAAACTCACACCCTGACAAAGAACAACTGGAATGACTTTCAGATGAGTGAGATGAAAGCGTTGTAGCGTAAGTGGAGAGCTCATTATGTGGTGGCCCTCTCCTCTTTCATTTACCAGGAATTTGGATTTTTACTTGATCCTGCCTAATGAATGATTCAGAAAGAGTGATTCAGACTTTTGTGAAACTGATAATTAGATGACATTTGATAGGAGGGGAAAACCAAAACATTTATAATAATGAATGAATTGTGTGAATATAATTTTTTTGTAATAATTAAAATTAGGGCTTTTGTCCTGTGTAAGTGTTAGACTTCTGAAAAACCTGAAATGTCCTCTAAATGTTTGACAGCTTCATAAAGCTTTGGTTTATTAAGACATGAAAGATAAACTTTAAATATGAATTCTGCTTTTCCTCTCCGTGATATCCAAACATCTCTTGAGAGCCATCTGGCTGATTGTAATGTGTTGCTATCGCTTTGCCAAGATTCATTATTGTCCAAGTGTCATTTCATCTTAAGTAAAGAACCATTAATGCTTTAACAGGAGACCTTTAACTTCCACAGTGATTTCTCTGGCAAAGAATATTACTGTAATATAAGATGGGGGCGTCATAGACTGACTTATATCCACATACATACAATATATAGCAACATGTGCTGTGGGGCTGGATATCGGAATCAGCTCGAAAAGTATGTAACAATACATGAAGTGAGAGTTTCTAGAGTTTCTGTTGTTCTGGTTAATAATTGTGCACCATCGCAATGAAACAGAGAAAGACGTCGCTTCATTGATCACGTACTGGCTGCTTTTAAACCATCAATACTTTTAAAGCACCACTTAAGATGAGTAGCATATGTCTCCCTGCTGCCTGAGTGCTATTGTAACGAGCTGCAGACCATCAGAAACTATAATGGCTTGAAGCCTGATGGAAATTCACAAAAACCAAACAAAACACAAAATGTACTGGAAATTTTCTTTGTTTCTCTCTGACCACCCATTCCAACAGACTGAGAGTGCCATTAATATCTATCTAGAGTAAATTAAGGTAATTCTTTGTTTTGGAAAAAGTAAGACAAATGAATGGCCCTACTTCTATATGTTTATACGTCTAAGGCCATGAGATCATTCGTTGAGCTAGAGCTGCAAAGACCCACTTGAGCTGTGTCTAGCTTTAGGTTTAAGGGAATGCAGCTACAGTTTTGAGAGTTTAAAAACCGTTTGCACAAGCCTTTTACAAATGCCTGCATTAATGATGAGAAATTTAAGCAAATGGCACTTTTGCATTTTGGTACTTCTCATTATGTAATGTGCATTTTTTTTCTGGATCGTAAAAGTCTTCATTTGCCAGTGAAAATAGCATCTTCAAAAATAAATTTCGCAAAGCTGCGGTGCACAAAAGCATATCAACACTGGGTACTCTAATTAAATAAAAAATGGTCATGACTAATGACAGAGGTCTGTGGTCACGAAGGCAACATTTTATGTCAGTGTATAAAACATGTTACAAATGATTAATTAGCTGGGATTGCTATTTTAGATAATAGCTGGTTAGTGTCACAATGTGCTTGACTTTATTAACCCTTGTCCATAATTTGATTTTACACAAGTATTTTGAGCCATATAGGAATAATTCAGTGTTAGATTTTACATGTATAATCTGTATTAAAACATATGCTATGGATTTAAAACAACAACCAACAACATTACAACAACAACATTAGGAAAAAAACACATTTCTTGTAGTTGGTCAAGAACACAGAATTATGAATCAAATGGAAATTGTGCTTTCCATCCGTGGTTCATGTGAGATTGTGCTATTTATCTATCTTAGAGCTAATAATGAACACAGTACGTACATCAAAAATTGAGATATCATAAATATTTGCCCTTATTTTTCTCGAATTTGAGGCTTCATCCACACACATTCAGAGTAGGTTTTGAGGTAAATATTAAAGAACTGCAGAATAAAGTAAGACATAAACCACATTCACATCTTAGTGAGAAGACACAGTTGTTTTTTTTCCCCTGACAGTTATCAGGGAAAGTGTGTGATGTTTTTCTTCACTGTCTTATCTTCCATATTCATGACTGATCACTTGTTAATTTATGCCACAAATGTGAACTCCTTTACTTCCTCTAAAAAAAAAAAGGGGTGGGTGTGAGCACAAACTATAGAGGAAACTGAATTTTCTGTCAGCCTACTGCTCCAATTTACAGCAGTATAGTTCACCTAGAGCCAAACTCCCACCTCCTCCTCTCACTGTCCTTGACACACTTACCTAAGGTGGACACGCTGACCCCATCAGCTGGTGCTGTGCACATCCCATAGGGGGCCATCGCACCCCACACCTCTACTCCATCTATCTCCCGCTCCCATGTGCCTCTCTGTGCCCCCCCCCTTCAAAGGCCGTGGGCTGTCCCTCAGACAATTCCCTCTCAAGGAGTGATTAATGCCTGTTTACTTCAGAAAGGCCAGACCATTTCCCCAGATGGGAGGGGAGACTGTAGGAACGAGCACAAGGAGGAAACAGGAGATGGAGAGGGGGATATAACAGACGCATGAATGGGAGACAGCGAGATACTTCAGGTCTCTACTGTATGTTCACTCGGAGTCTGGCCTCTGAGCCTGACTGAGCGATAGATAATCAGAAGCTCTTATGTGGTTAGCAAAGGCCACACAGGAACCACTGTGGACTAGAGTCATATAGTGTTCAGTGGAAAGAGAGTAAATACGTCTCTTTAAGGATGCTCTCTGTGTTTATTAAACAATGAATCACAGACAACCAATGACTGTGTCGTGGATACTGTAGTAATGGTTTCCTGTTGAAACACCACCAGCTGTTATTTAACTTTTGCCTCCATTGAGTGACTGTATCGGCCCTGATTAATGAGCATCAGTTAAGTGTATACCAAGAGCATGAACAGTATGAACGTCATACTGTTTATTTAGTTCCATAAAAGAGTTAGTCGCCATCAGCAGATTTATCTTTATTTCTCAAAAGGAGTTTGCATAATATACAAGCTAGTATTGAGAATCAGTAAATTAGAGTGGAGCTGGAAGCTTGTGTGACCTGCCTATGTTTGTGTTATCTTTGAATTCTGTTTGTTAAAGGAATGTACCCAAGAGATGTTCTTCATTTACCACAACAAATACACTTTCTGCAGCTACATAAGAAGTTGTAAATGCTCATATCATCATCTCTATCTTGGTTCAGATACAAAGGTTTTGATCAAACGTTGAGTCCACAGCACAGTCGTTGGGGCCCATGTCTGGCTCTCATTTTCTTCCAGGCTGTGAATTCAAATAGGAAATCTGAACCAAGAGCGGCTGGAGCACAGGGTCAAGGTCTGCCTTGTGTCAGCAGTCACACGAGAGAAGCCATGATGGTCTCAGAAGCTGGATAGGTAATGCACATGCTGTGTGTGGTAAACACAAACAACATACGTGAGCCATGCTGTCATGTAAACCCAAAAGAAAGTTTGAGTCAAGTAATACTGTTTTGAGTTGAGTCAACCCTTTCAGGTGTTTTGGTGTATTACCTTTAATTTCCATTTTTTTGCCCTGAACTGTTCTCTCAGTAAAATATGCCTAATGTAAAATATTCAAAAGCCGTGCCTCACTCTTAGCACAATCTAAAACAAGAAATAATGAATACGTGAACCATTCTGACATGTTCAGTGGTTGAGTGAAGTTCATTCATTTTATAAGGCCAGAAAATTATACTTTCAGTAAAAGTGAGCAATTATATTTTGTCATTCTGTTACAGATAAACAAAGGATACTTTCAGATCAGAATCTATTTAGGTAAATGATGTTTTATTACAATTTATTACAATTGCAAATTTCTTATCTTTGTCTTAATACATTGCATAACAACACCAGAAACAGCATGTATACTGATTGTGTAACTGTCATGTTGAAACTCACCCCTAGTGACAGCAGTGTGTTTGGCTTGGTGCATTTCACAGGATGACTCACAGACGTGATGGACAGGAAAATCGATATTTTGACTTTGGCCACTGTTTTTTTCTCCTACAGGAGGAGCAGCAGTAATGGAAGAGGACTGTAAATAAGTGGAAGGTTCTTGACAAATGAATCCATTAACATTTGCCTGTGTCGCCTGGCGAGCAGATTTGCTGTTTTATGGAGCAGGAAAAAAGAGCTAGTAAATCTGAGGGCGCTGTTCGGGTGAGGAGCTGAGAGCAGGCTGGGGAACACATCTCCCATGATGCAGCACTTTATCTCCTTCCCAAATGGCATCTTTATCTGCCTAAATTAAGTTTTGATTCCCTGCCACATATGGAGCTACAAATCACTTTTAATACTGATATCAAGAGCAGCAGTAAAATGTGCCCAAAGCGATGGAAAGCAGCTTTATTGTGTGGCACATACTGCCATGTGCACCACCATTCAGTGTCTCTCTCTTTGGCTCACTGTTCAGACCCAGATCAGACCCAAACCACTGCTTTTTGTGCAAACCAGGTTATGTCATCTCTCACATTCCTCTCTATCCTGCAGCCCAGCACGTGAAGTAACCTCAGTCATCTACCTGTAACTCTGTGGGACGAGGACAAAGGATGGCCCTAAAGGTGACTTAATTTATAGCTGTAATTATTTTCCAATTCCATTTTCACTCAGTGATGTTTATCTTTAAAATTAGAAAGAAGCTGAGGCTTATTTGTGTATATTTTTGTGGTGATGGAAAGGGGGATGGGTTGGAGTTAGAGAATGAGTCCCACATAGAAACCGCATTACATTTGCCTCTGCATTATCATTAGTCTGCCTGCATATCTCTCTGCTTGTTTGTCTGCCTATCAATCTGGCTGACTGTGTGTCTCTGAGTCTATAATGATCAACAGCCTGATGGGAGAGACAGCAGCGGAGTGATTTAACAGCAGGGATGTGGGATATCTAACATGTACTGTGCTGAGAAACTTAACGGGTTTCTCAGGTGGGGGGTGGGGGGAGGTCTATTACACTGCAACAATGATAAACCCATGAGGACCTTCTTAAATTATAAGACACAGTGGCACAGAGGAATGCAATGACACCATGGGTGGAAACCCCCTAACTAGGGCCAATGTCACTAGCATGCATTAGTTTGGTTCAGTTCAGTACGTGGCCTGCAGTCCCCTTTGCCTCGTGGCCCCAAAGTAGCACAAAACTGGAAGCACAGCTCGAGCTAATAAAACAGTATTCAAAATTAAGACTTGAAGGTGGTCTACGGCAGACAAGTCAAAGGATCACCAAAGTTGTTGCAATTCGTCCTTAGTAGGACATAAATGTTTTTACCAAACGTCAATTGCCCTAAAGGTCCAGTGTGCAAGAATCTGCGACATCTAATTGTGAAAGAGCAGCTTGTATCAAATGGAGGACTCGTCCACTCTCTCCTCCCTTTCCTGAGTGCACCAGCTTTTCAGCTCTTTTTAAATCCCCTGACTGGCTCAACAGTCACTCATAACACAAGTCCACATTGTTACTTGTTCTAGCACCAATGTGACACAGAATAATAAGCTTTTCACACATCTTATTCACAAAATCAATTAAATAAACCTAGGGACATTTTATATATATATATATATATATATATAAAAAAAATAAAAAAATATAGAGAATATACACACTCTCTGCCATCCTTCGATGTCCCTTCCATTAACAGCCAAGTGATCCAGACAGTGAGTCATGTGAACATCAAGTGTAGGTATAAGGCTTGCAGAAAAGTTCAGGGATGCAGTTCTCCTCAAACTGAAAGCTAAAATGGTGAAGATGTTTGATTTTAGTGACTTGCTTGGGGTAGTTTTTTTTGGCTCAGACACTTGGTCCACTTCCTCTGGCATTTTAGAAAGACCTGCCCTCTTGGGTTGCCGTGCACTTCAGTGTCAAGTTTCCTGTGGGACCAAAACATCCATCTAGCAGCAGTCCTGCAGGGCAAAATGCTTTTTTCCCCTCACAGAGGTTTGCATGTGATGAGAGTTATTTCCTGAAAGGGCCATGTTAACATCCTCTTGGGCATTAACACCTCAGAATTTCTGTGATATTCTCTCTTGACACACACACAGAAAATCCCTTTTGAAAATGCTTACACAGGTCAGCGATGAATTTTTAAAGTTGTTTTCTTCTTCTCCGATAAAACCAAGGAGATAACAGCTTTGGAGAAATTAGAGAAAATATGATTTGTTTACAGCAATTCTCTTGGAATCGATAGTGGGTGTAAACTGTGTTGCTGAATGTTGTTGATTTGCTTCTGTGTAATGATTTTTTTTTTTTAAACTTGATATTGCATCTCAATTTACTTCCTTGCTGTAAGATGACATGGTCATAATTAGCTGAAAATTGTTCAAATTATATTATTTTTGGCGGTTCTGCTTTACTCAACAATTTAAAATGACACAGAAACATGGAAAAGATTAAGACAGTCTGAGAAACGATGTTGCTTTGTTTACCGAATCAGGAGCTCAGAGGCTGATGACAGATTTCAAAGTAGAACAGCAAAAATTGTTCAAGTTAACAGGCCACAAATCAATGACAAGTCAGTACAGCATCAGTGTGTAGAGGGATATTTCTGAAAGTACACATCATTTTTACCTTGAATTGGATGCAGCATCAGCAGCAGCCGCAGCAGCAGAGGGATATGCCACTTTCCCCTCCACTCAGCAAAGAACTGGAAAATTGAGCTGTGTGAGTCATCGCCAGAGCTGGATGATGGAGGGGAAGAGAAATAAAGCACGACCCGAGAAATCCTGGTTTGTGCTGCAACCAGCTGGTCACAGTGTTAGGATGTGGCCTTAACCATCACACGACATACAGCAAATATACGATGGGTTGATCCAAACCATAACATTCTCTCTCCCACCCAGCAAGAGTGAGAGTCAAGAATAAGAGCAATTTCCTTCAAATCTCACCTGTAATTGAAATGCCATCAGGGTGACAGCTGCCATTGATAACGCTGCACATTAAAATAAAATGGTGATGAGGGGAGTAGAACACCATGGTTCTTAAATTAGATTCATATTATAAGATATCATGTTTCATTTAGCTACAGATAGTGTCAAGCACATATTCCACATTAATCACGTCGTGTCGGGGGCATTGCCCAGACATCTGTCATGCATATGTAATTATGAATCAGACTTTTATCAGAACCAAAAGAGCAATTTTCCCCTTGCAAAGTAGACAATGTGTGTGTTTGTGTGTGCATTTGATGGTATGGCTACTAGATTGGACTCAGTATCGATTAGGTTTTGTGACATGCCATTACCACTTCTAAATAACAATTAGAGAGGCTCAAACAGAGGCGAGTGCATGACCCACTCAGATAATTAATGCCTTCCTGTTGCAGTGCCTGCACGGATTTAATGACGATTTATGTTTTCAAAAATACACAGACTGACCAGAAAGTGGAAACAGCTGTTTGCCATGCACAGGGCTAGAATACAAAGCACATTTTATTCAGTACAGTATGGATCTATTTCCTAATTTCTGATGATTTGCATTTCTAACAACTTAAAGGGAAACATCAAATAACTGCAATAACTGCAATAACTGTATTCAGCACTTATAGTTACTGTTTCCTTTGTCATGTCATTAAGAATTCATCTGGGGCTCCTTGTCGTGTTTGATAGCCTATGAGATGTTAACAGTCCCACCAAAGACACACATTCTCCTCCGAACGTTCATTAAAACAAATTGATTATTTAAATTAGAAAGTGATTAGGCTATTAAAAAAGTTGGAAAAAAAACACGATTTTTCTTCTTTTGTCCAACAGTCATCTGTTGACACTTCAGATTTACGAGTCTTTAGAGGGGCCCGACCACCTACATCCTCTTTTGTGAAACACTAGAGTGCTCTAGTAAAGTACCAGTAACACAGTATAGTACTAAAATCCTGTTGTGTTTTGCATTAATGCTATTCAAAATGATATAAGGTCTAGGCAGAATAATCTTATCCCTCACATTTGACACTTTCTTTAACTTTATTATATTTTGAGTAAGTATAAGATGTATAAGCCTATATATAGGTTCTGTTACTTTTGTTCATGCAGTATATTAAAGGCAGCACTTGTTTAAATTGAATTTTGGTCAACCAGTGGTATTCTATATTACGTAAATGATACCATACATTTTCCACTTCTGAGCCTCCAAAGTCCCATAAAAATTTGCTGAGACTTTCTCAGCAAATTTTAAATAGAGTTTCTATTTACATTAAATAGTTTCTATTTAATGTTATTTCATGCAGGAAAGAGATGCCAAATCAAATACATTTTTTTTTTGTTTTTGTTTTTTTTTGTTTTGTTTGTGTTGTTTTCCCAACGATGAAGGTCAATTAAGATTTCATCAGACACATCACTTTATTCAGTGATTGCCATGCACGTGTGTCTACCATCATATTTTTTTTAACAAACGTTTGAAGACATTTCCAGAAACTGTGGTTCAGTTCCTCAAAACTTTAAAAACACTTTGGCCAAGCTCAACACAAAACTCTTGCCAATAAATAAATACATTTGATAATTTGATAAATTTGAAACGTGATCATCAGAAATGTTTGTGTATGTTTTGGGGTCATGAGGCCATGTTATATGCATACGGTTATATGAATACAATTGTATGGCAGCAAGTTCCATTATATACATATACAGTACAAAGGCAGACCCCAGGTGGCGCTCAAGCACCCACACTTTTGCATTCTGACCAAGTAATTGCCCTTTTAAAAAAATATTTTTCATTTTTATGTGAAATATATTTTTATTTTGAGTTACAATTTCTGTAATTTTAATATTTTATTTTATTTTTTTTTTAGAAAATTATCAAGTAGATAAGAGAGTACAAGCTTTTGTCACTATAGCATATTTTGGCTTCTTCTTTTTCTTTACCAATTAATAATTATGTGGGGTGCCCTTTTTTTCACTTGAGTCCCTGCCCCTGAGATGACTGTGCGCACCACTGTATATGCAACACAGTCATCTGTATCTTGTGTGGTGGTCAGTGATTCCACCCACACAAACACTGCAAAACAAAATGCATGGATACAAAACGGTAACAAACAATATTTAGCTGACACTGAAGTGTTTTATTTATTTATTTATTTATTTCAAATTTAGTCAGCAAAGGCTCACGTGAGTGAAACTAATGGGAAAATCAGGGTGATGCATTTTTAAGGTTAGTTTGTCTTCAGGAGAATTTGTGATGCGAGATATGCAGCAACGTTTATTTATCATGAGAATTAGATGATTTTAAAGAAACTGCGTTTAGAGTGAAAGCAGTTTGGTGTCAGGGTGATGACACACGAGAATGAGAATTGTGAGCATAGTTCCATTTTTTCTTTTCTCTGCGTATGAAGAAGCGTAATTGTGCCCGTGTTGAGCGCCATCCATTCCTTGCTTCTGTCCGGGCCAGGTTTTGATGCAGCGCCGCCACTTGACGGAGCACTTGGATTGGCTGAAGGAGAAAGGTAGCCCGCAGAGACTGATCCTTCCTTCCTCCAGCTCAGTCCAGTCAGTGGAGCGCGAGGCGCGGCGCACACACACGCACGCATACACACTCTCTCGCTCTCTCTCTCTCTCTCTCTCTCTCTCTCTCCTACGCGCGTGGAAGGTGTCACAGAGAGAGGGACTCACCGGTGGACTTTTATTTTGGCTTGGAGCATGAATTTGCCATCAAGACATCGACCCACACTTCTTGACAAACCAAGTGAGGCTTCCAAGCGACCAGCAGACGGAGGCAGGTTTTAATGCAACACCTTACCTTGCGGAGGGCGATGCACGCGCGCGACTCTTAATCCATAAACTGACACAGTTTGTATGTTTGCAAAAAAAGACACCGAGCGCTGGATATATTTTCCGCATATCTATTGTTTGCGCTCTTGGAGGAGAGGGGGGCAATATTTGGCCGCTACGCGCAACGACGAGCGCGCATTATCTGAGCGCAGTATCTGAGCGAGTGGGACTCGCCTCCGAGCGGAGTTTGACTCCTCATCATGGGGTTCGGTGCACAGACGGACAGAGAGGGAGGAAGAGAGCGGAGATCTTCTCCTGAGATGACGATCGTGCCCTGGCTTTTCCTCTTCCTCCTGGTGGATGTCGGAGTCACTCAAGGTAAAAACTTTAACGCATGTTCTTGACCCGTGAACTTGGCCCCGTTCTCGGTGAAAGTTCTGAAAACTCCCGTGAGCAACAGCGGAGGTGAAGTGGACTGAAGCTGATCTCCGTCTGTTTCAAGCCAACATTTAATTCTTGATTAAATGATAAAGCCAGCCATTATCCTGCACCAAAACAAGTACATCCCTAAAGCAGACAGAGGAATTTAGACTAAATCATATAAATGTGTTACAAATTAAAGTATACATTTTAAAAAGCAAAACAATAAAAAGTAATATTACTAAGGCATACTATAATTATGTATTTGTTTTTGGACAAATGAGATGTCAGTATATGTAAACATCCAGAGAATGGGTGAAAATAAAATCACCACTGTTTCATTTAGCCTAAATAACAGCTACACAGGGAATCACAGCAAAGCTCAGTTCACTGGTTTAAAACCACAGCTGGCATTTTGAAAACAATTCTCATAGAAACTAGGAAAGTGGTGTTTTACTGAAACACTGCTTCTGAGATGAGTTTACATTGTAATGAATCCACATCTTGCCTGTTGTTGGGCACTGCAATCATCAGTGCAAATATAATACTTAATTACCGTTGTTGTTGTTATTATCATTATTATTATTATTAAAAGTTCATTCTTTTTTACTTACCTCAACCAGGACATTAACTCTTGCTGAATTGTCATTCATTCCCTTTTTTTTTTTATTACCATCCACTGGATTGTTCAGCTTCTGTGTTTAAACACTAATTTACAAAGTGGTTCTTGATTTGACAGTCATGAATAGTATTATTCTACAATGTGATATACTTTGGAGACAAATAACCACGTGATATCAAACTCAAATGTCATGATCTTTGTTCACATGAGAGGCATCTTTTTTTAAAAAAAAATCTTTGAATAACATAGCATGTTTGAAAAATGGAGTGCTGACGTTTAGGAATTAGCATTTTTCATTTTCAACAGAACACCTATCATTATAAATACTTTAAATTTGTCATCATCACTCAGTGAGCGTATTTTTAAACCTGCAGTGTGTTTTCAGCCTTTCCCCCCTCGGAGCAGAGTCCTCCGTTGACAGATATTTTCTCTGAACCGTAGTTGCCGTCAGTTATGGAAAACAAGGAGATAATGCCACGGCACCTGAAGCCATTTACTTAATCTGCTCTCTCCTGAGTGGGATTGTCTGTCAGACAAAGGAATCTTGGAGGAACCCATCTGTTTTAGGGTGAATGTTCACCATGTGTTTGTGCATGCATGTCAGATGCTGCCAAGTGTGTTTGCTTGTTGAGTTAACGTTGGTGGTCTGTCTGGTCTTTCTGCAATGAAGTGTGGCCGAAAAACATGCAGACAGAGAGATGGGGTGGAAATGAGCAGATTTTTGAGTTGCAAAGGACAGACTGGTGGTATATATATATATTTTATATATTATATATATATATTTTTTTTTTTTTCAGTGATATTTTTTGAAGGTTAAGCCTTCGCTGCTCATGCAAGAGCAACACAAGCTCAAATTGGTGGTCCATGCACATAACCTAGACATGGACGAGGGCCTGTGAGTAACCTTAGCAGCTCTAGACCTTCATCTCACTCCTACATAGTTAATGAGCAAAAGAGGGAGAGGAAGAGTAAAAACAGCACAGGTCCGGTTTCTGAAGGGAAGGGTGAGATGACATAATACCCATTCCAAAACCCCCGGGAGCCCTGTGTCATTGACTAGATGGGAACGAGAACAAGGTCCTTCTCTGTCCATTAAGAGGTCGATACACCAGGAGAACATTGTTTGAGTCTAATTAATGGGCCTGGCTATTTTGGGCAGTGATGAGCTCTACACATTTCCAAATCACAGGAGAGTCACTTCTTCAGTGTAAAACAACTGCTGATTAAAGTGGCTCACTTACCCAGGTGCTCCTCATCACTTCATCCCCTTATTTCTTCTTGTAGGTCATTTGATTTTCCATATTTATATTTACTGTGTATTTTCATCTGGCTGCTGTAGATTTTTTTTTTCACTTTTTGACTTTGCCTTTAAAAGGACTTGCTCCCAGGCCAGTGCACTCACAGAAGTGAGCACTGGGAAATGAGAGTGCTCATTAACCTGCTGAACTCTTGACAAAGGAGACAGGTTGAGGCAGATATAAGCTGGGAGCTTCATGAGAGGGAGCTGAGAGCTCTGTGACAGTAGCTTGATTGGAATTCCTTGGTGCAAGAGCAGATGAATTTTTGGTGCTTCCAGCATGGTGGTAGCACTGTAAAGCATCTGCAGTGTCCGTGTCTGTGTGTATGTTTTGGTTTTAAAAGTTGATGGGAGGATGGTGAAGGATAATATGTAGGGGAAAAAATATTGTTTAAAAAAAGGTTGATCTGTAAAATTTGTTATTACCTAAAGGGGAAAGCTATACTATATTCTTTATTTCATTACACATATTAGTTTTGCTTGAGTGGGAAGTAGAGATGGGTTTAAGGAGGATTTCCAAACTAAGGCATTGGCTCTGTCTCGGACATACCCTTTAGTGTTAGAAAAACATCTATGTTAAATGTGTTAAACGAGAAACTCCTTATTTTTTCCTCTAAAGATTTCTTTTTATTCTAGTGTGCGGTTACAATACACTGTCCTATTACATTTACAAACAGTGATGCAGTGTAGTGGCTTTAATTCAGAGAGTTTAACCCATGGGTTCTGGCCTCCCTGGGATAAGTTAAGTTTTTTCCCACATTGCTGCTTTCATTTCTCCGTCTTTCTTTTTTACTCTCCTACTATGTTCCTGTCTCTGCCTCATCTCCACTTTATGATGATGTGTCTTCTGAGAGCTGTTTATGGAGGGAAACGCTGTGTATGTATGTGTGTGTGGTTTCTGAAATATTGTGGCACTGTGACACATTGGGCGTGCAACCCTCCCTCACACTGATCTCAATGCTGCTTTATGAGTCCAGGTAAATGTGAGAAAATGTTATTTCTATCATTACTATTCTAGCAGGCTTCCATGTGGCCTGACAACTTACTCCTTGGGGGCCACTAATTTTACAGCCATTGCGGTCATTCTATAAACGGGGCCTTTATGCACAATGAGCACATTGTGTGTAAGGAGCAGTTGAAATTACCTTTCTGTGATAGCCTTTTTGCCATGAGCTTATACACTGGCAGTGCATCACACAGAGAATCAAGCAATTTTATGTAATCGACTGAGTTTAAGATTCGTAACACGCTCCCCTCTGCGCAGGTGATGAGAGAGGGCAAAGTAAACAGTGCGGACAGTATGGTCCTACGGTGCTGAGGCGGATCAGAGGTGCATGCTTGTTACAAGCAAAAAAAAAAAAATCTGGTAGTGAGTAAGATAGAGATAATTACTGTGAAACATGACAGTAGAGTTCTCTTCCCTGCTCCACTAGATGTCATATACTATTGTTATTAAAAGCAAAAAAAAAAAAAATGACACTGTACTATTTTGGGTTGGGGACTAGTTCTGCAGTTAGTTTGTGTGTAAGGACACTGTCTGCCATGCTGGTAGGAGTAAATATTGCTGCTGCAGCTGAAGTCCAGTTGAATGCTTTTTGCCCAAAATTAGTCAAATTTGGAGATATTTAGTCTAAGAATCTACCAGAATGCATCATCTTTAATTTGTGTATACAGTACAAGAACAGTGTAAACTCGGCAGGCTGTTAAAATTCCCAGTAATAATACAGAGGATTTTACTGTCAACAATATTCTTAATGTTTAGGTGCCCTGCTGCACCAGAAATAGTGTTTTGTCTAAGCATTTAAAGTGTTTCCTCTGTTTATGCTCTTTGACCAGGACAGTGGAACGATTGCTGTAAGAGCAATGTAAACCTAAAAGTTTTCATTGGCTGTCTTCTTGTCATTTTTGTTTGTTGCTCTCGTTTTGCAGACGTTTTGAAGTGAGTTTTGCAAATAAGCTCGACCTTTTTGGGGGGGGAATAATAATGTTTCCAGATTCCTGCGTGCAATAATCTCTATTCCTTCGGCAGAGGAAGAAAAATATAGGAGTGTACCGTAATAATATGTGTGAGAGGAGGCGTTTGCAAGGACGCAAAAAAAAAAAAAAGTAATAGGAAGAGAAATATGAGGGTGAGAAGTGGAGGGAGAGAGGGGTGAAGGGGGTGAAAGCAAGATATGGTGTGAGAACAGGGATGGACAGGGGAGGGAGGGATGGAGAGTGTGTCATTAATCACCCCATGTGACACTCAACTACAGGGGAGCTTCAAAGTGCAGCATTCACTTCTATTAGCAGTCCATTAGCAGGGGCCAGCACAAATACAGTAGCAACACTTGATAGGCGAGTCTCTGCCAGAAATGGCTGACCTTTGTGTCAGTATACTGTACCACCAAGATAGTGTATGTCTACTTATAATTTCTTTTTATAAATTGTACGTGTAAGTGCAAAGTGCACATTTTGCTTTCCAGGCTATAGAGGGCAAATGAAAATGATTGTCTAAAAAGTGGGACTTTTAAGGGCATGACTATATGAAATGGGACATAATGATAGTGGTGGTGCTGACCTGATTTCCTTCCTGTGATATCCCCTCTGCCAGAAACTACCTCTTCAAAGTTGGCATTAGAGGTATAGTCATTTGTCATTCAAAGGCGTGTTGGCCTCTTAGCCAAGAGCCCTGTGATTACAGGATCCCAGCCAAGGGGGATTGGGGGTGTGGACCACTGTCCCTGGATCTTGATCTACAGTTCATTTATGATTAGAGATCAGAGCTGACAGTCACAAAATTTTAGGGGGTGGGAGGGTGAGAGGTTAGGGGTGTTAGAGAGGACGACACAGCCAGAGGGAGAGCGAGAGAGAGGGAGAGAGGGAGAGAAGTGATTGCGAGTTAAGTGGCCCTTCTCATGCCATTATAAGCAGCAGGGCTGACAGAGCACATCATGAGTGAGTATAAGTACATGCTCCACTCCTGCCCTTTAATTTGGCATCATGGCCTCCCCCCCTGGTGCTTAACCACTAATGTCTTCCTGCATTTTTGTGCTCCTCACATTAAATCAGTCAAAGGTATGCATTTGTGCACATAGGTAAAGAAGAATAACTAAAAAAAACAGCAGGAAAAAGAAGTTAACTTTTCAGTGCTGTAATTTAGTGACACACACACTGTTAATGTCAATTGAAGTATGTGCTTTTTTTTGATGTTTGTTAAATACCTTTTGATTAATATCAGCATTTTTACCACACTTTAGCTTTTGTAACCATTTGTGGACACAGCAAAACTGAATGTCCTGTACTGTTGCCATACATTCTATTCTACCTAGTAAAGAGGATTATGGTGCAAAATAGACAGAGTTTGGGGGATTTGAGATGCTGCTGCAAGGCTGGCGCTCTTACGTATGCACACAGACACTATAAAAAGCTCCAAATGCTGATGAGTAGTAAAAGGCAGAGTCAGTGGGAATGTTGTTATTTCCCCGGTGTCTCTTAATAGTGTTCCCTGCAGTCTCGGTTCTCCGGCCCAGCGTGGAGTTTGGTAAGTACTACAGAGCAAGCATAAGCCTAATATGGCACAACAAGTTTAGAGAAGCTCCGGCGGTGCCCTGAAAGTTTAGACCAAACGTGCCCTGCATGCAGTCCAGAGGTTTGAGAAGATTCTAGTTTCAGTTTTGATGGCACCAAGAAGCAGCATGAGTCAAAGTCAGGGGAAACCAATCCTTTAAATACCTGGAAAATGGATGGTTGGCCATAAACTGCGCTTTATAATTTCATATAAAGTTTACAAGAGCAACGATTACAAAGGATTTAAATTACCATACATCAAACATTTCAACCATGTTTGTGTCTGCATCTAATTTTGAAAAACAAAAAACTGTTATAATGATTTAAGTATATAACTGTAAAGGTTAAAATGTAGATTTTCTGGTTTTACACTTCGATCTCACACTCACATGCCCTCTAACTGCACATAGAGCAATAAAGACATCCATAGCTAATTAGATAGTAGTAAAAATTCTATTTGAACAAGTGGCTCCTTTAACATAGGATGTTATAGTTTTAATGAATGATAAGATCATCCAAAGACACATCTTAAAACAGGCTTGAGTATTTGATTCAGCCCTCTGCTCTGTGAAGACCGGGGCTACTTTGATGTTAAAGCCAGTCTATATGTTCAGGTCTGGTGAGAAAGGCCAACATACCATTGAGGCAGTAATGAGTGAGATGCTATCAGCGGTGACTCATAACACCTGAGTCACACGTGCGGGGAGGGGGCTTTGGCATTCACCTGAATTTTCATGCCTTCATGGAAATCAAGTAAACGCTCCGGAATGGAAATACAGCTGCCGTCCTCCCCTCTGTTCTGACTCCGATTGACGAAGCTAAACCCTTAATCCAGGCGTTGCCCTGTCTTGTGCTCAGACCCGGAGCGCCACGAGTGGAATGGAGCTAAAGCAAATCTATGAATACCCTCCTGAAGAATAGTCATTTGCCAAGCTGGGGTCTACTTTGTTAAGCCCTTAAGTGGATACATCCACGCATTTCATAAACCTTCAGACCGAAATGTTTGCCTCATTTTTGTTGTTCAATGTGTCACATCTCTGCATTGTGATGACGAGTGGTGGTTTCCAGACACTGCACTAATGTCTGGTTGGGGAGGGTTGTGGTCTATGTATGTCAGCAGAACAGAGAGAGAGAGAGAGAGAGAGAGGGGCAGAGGGAGAGAGAGCGAGAAGTGGTGGGGGAGTAGAGGACCACTGGTCCCGACTGAAACATGAGAGCAGGAGACCCAAGCTCCCCATTTCCTGTCTCCACTTTATCAGCATCGTGCTCTCTGTTATTTCTGTGCTCTTAAAGCATCCGAGTGAAAGGCTTACCACAGATAAATGTTTGTTCCTTCTTGTGTTTTATGGGGCTCAAATGAGGGACTTCATCCGCCCGCCTCCTTCCTTTATTCTCTTTTTTTCTGCTTCATTCCTGTGTTGGCTTTGAGATGCCACAAGAGAAGTTATTGCCTCTGGTTTACATTACTGGTTCCTTAAATATGGACCTGGGATGCTTAAAAGGACAATGCTTCTTATTGTTCTTCTGAAGTAATACATTTTTCACTGGGCTGTAGTTAACGAGCATGATGAGAGGGTTTTGTTTTGTTTCGCCACATTTGTTTATTTTGTTAGAAATAATTATTCCCACCAATAGATTCATTCATTAAACTCTCGGAAATGAAAGGAAACTTGTTATGTCCTCACACACGTCTCCTCTTATCGCCTCATAAAATATTTTCTGTCTGACAGGCATAGCTCAGTGTGCTTCTGTTACCTTAGGTGACAGAGTATGTGCATGTGTGTTTGTTCAACAATATCAGAGTCTGAGAAAGTCTCTTTTAGATAAATATATGTGTATACCAGACCATTCATCCCCAGGAAATCAATCTTTCTCATAATTCCCTTCATTTTTCTTCCATCTGTTATCTACCAAGCTGCCAGACAGACTTTTAAACAGAACAAGCCATTACCAGAGGGCAAAATTAAATGTGTGTCAGAATGCCAGCCTGTAAACTTGTTGTTTTTACTGAGTTAAATGAGGTGCTAAATTAAAGCTTCTCAATTGGTATGCACGGTCGTATGAATAATCCTTGCAACCCTCCATGTACTTCTCTTGTCAAGAGCAGAGAGGAATCAAAATGTGTGCAAAGAGTGAGCAATGTCTAAAAACCTATGCTGTTAAAATTGAGTGGAAGACTGTTGCAGGCATGAAATGAAAGTATTTTTTGTCATTTTCTTAATGTAATTACTCTGCTTACGTCTCTGCAAAACACAGTGGAAATCCTGACAAGCATTGTGGAAAACATTTTGTTTCCACACTCAGAGTTAACCACTCAACCCCACCTCCAAACTCCCAACAACCCAAACACCCTACTGGGTGACCTCCTTTCCTTGTTTAGGCCTTTGTTACTGCGAGCCTAGTAATGGTTTCGCAACTTGAGATTGCTATTGGGTGTCAGCACTTTCCTGTGTTTGTACAGCATGTGTGCCATATCTCCATGATCAGTCCCTGGTGACCCAAGTACTGGTAGACAGCATTTAACTGGGGGGAGCTCAATAGGTCTAATTTAAATGGGGCCCAGACAGAAGCCCCACAGTCGAGTTACTTTATGACTAACATGTAAAGCACACTGTCGAAGCTGGCTGCGATTACTTGCCTTCTCCTTTTACTCCCCTGCTCATTTTCCTTACTCCTCTATTCTTCATAATCTTTGAAATCTGTAAAATTGGAGGGGGTCGCTGTGTTGACTAAATGGCTGTGTGTTGTGTTTGATTTGTATGCACTCTTCATATAATGAAAACTGTGGTCATGAGGTTGATAATGCCTGAAAGCAGTCACTGCAACCCTTAAAGTTCACTCCTGTAAATGTCAGAATTATTAATGAGCTCAGAGTGTCAGTCCCTGCTTGTCCTACATGATGCTGTAACAAAAAAAAAGGATTGAAAAAAAACAAAAAACAAAAAAAGACAAGCACTTGTATTTCTGTCACGGGCTTCGTTGGCTGAAAGTGCTCCCACTAGATTTCATTAAGGAAAGATGTACAGCACAATAAATGCAAATCCTCCAAGTTGGATACGGAATTGGGAGTTGATGAGTTTCCAGCTGTGCATTTCCCCCTTTCAACGAGTTAACCAAACACTAGGCAGAAGGTGAATAATAGATGTTGTTGTGATGATTGCTCTGAAATGGAGAAAGGGAAAAAAATACAGATTTTCTAAACCAGGTCAAATGTCTGAAATACAGTAAACACAACTCTTGTTTGCTGTTTAACCTACACAGGCTCCCAGTCTGTTCACCCAAAATAGTGGTACAGACAACGTGGCATGTAGATACTCAGTAGTGGTATCAGTCCAGTACTGGTCAAAATCACTGAATTGGATATCATACAGATAAAAATGATACAATCATATACAATACAATGTAAAACCCTAACCCTAACCCCTCTCCAGGCAGGAGTGAGATGCTGCCCCAAGTGGAGGAGTTAAGTATCTCGGGCTCTTGTTCACAAGTGAGGGAAGAATAAAAATCAGATAAGCAGCAGAAGATGGATGGATGATTGGTCTCTGAAACAGCTTTAAATGGCTAGCACAAATGTGTTGTTAATAAATTCATAGTTTTAAAGGTCAAAAAGGACTGTATTGGACTTATATTGGCATTAGACACGAAAAAGTGGTGGGTTACTTAAAGATTAGAACAACCTTCTCAGTGGGAAGGAGCAATTTCTGCATCTTTTCAATCTTTTAATCAACATTTTTATCACTTGTATTGCAACTGCCAGTATTTATGTAGATCATGATAAATGATTATTAATGGCACACATGAAGTAGGGCTGTCACTTTTGCCAAGAATCAAGTTCCAACAAATATTAGATGACATGCTATTACTTTGAAAATATTCGCCTGCAGAGAAACTCTCTATTGGATGAGACAGGTGTTACTGTAATGCACAGAGATTTTTTTTTCGCTTTTCAGTTTTTAGTTGCATTTAGAAAGTAGTAATCTACAAGGAGTTGTATCATGGCTGCAGCTGCACTGTCCTCTGCCTGAGTCACAGGGCTATGCCCTGGCAAAAGTGCAGTTTAGAGACTTTCACTTACATGTACTCTACTGGTATAATGTGAAGTCTAGATAAATGACACACAAATGAAAAGAAACAAATGTTGTTGATTAAACTGCTCATTCTCAATTGGCTTAATTCTTCATGCTAATAATCAACTAATGGTTAATCATTAAGTCCTTAACTGTTACTATTTGTCACACAAGGCTGATCCCTCATTGCGCTGCTCGTCTGTAATGCCTCTTCTGCTGCTTCACTGTGTGTGTGTGTGAAATGGATCTAAGGCCAAGCTGTGCTCACAGCACCCTCTGCTGGACCATGCAGTAATCACTTTAGACGGTCTGATGCACTTCCAGGCTGCATATTTTAAACTCTGGTTCGGGTTTGAACTTTCCTCCTAAGATCGAATAGGATATTCAAATTTGGAATAAAAAGTGACAGCCCTAAAATTTATTTGTATCATTTGTAGTGCAGAATCTGTTGGTGACCAATAACCATCAGTTTGGTGTGATGAATGCTGATTTTAACACAGTGGGTGATGTTATAGATCTCTTCCCTCCCAATTCAAGTTGATGGAGAAATTAGATCTCCGTTTGGAAAAAATAAGCTCAGTAAGATGACGGGCTTGTTTCTCTAATTCCAGCCGTCTGTAAACTGTGATCCTATACAGTATAGTACACCAGCTGCACTGGAGTCAGCACAATGACTGTAAACTGATACTCCACAATGGCTTGATGCAGATATGCTGCACCATGTGCAGCGGAAACCGATAATTCAGTGGTGACACACAATGCATAGGGGTTCCCATGTTTTTAAGGCTGACGTGAGGTAATCTGATACATCAGGTAAAAACAAAGGGAGTTACACTGTAAAGTTGATGGAGATGAGGCCAACCCAGGGTAAAGTCTGCTGTGTAATGGAAGGAGAAGTGCACCGGTAAATCAATCCTCCTGATGATTTTTCTTCAGTAAAACTTTCAGTACAACTGTTTTTTTTTAATCTAACTGCACACATTCCATTATCCTTACATTTAGAAAATGCCACATTACTAAATCATGGTATTTTTTGTTTTTATGAGTCTGCAAAGACTTTCTGTCATTTCCAGCAAGGTACTGTTTTGGCTATTGCTCCTTTACAAGGCTAACTGTTTTATTTAGCAGCCTGCTCCTGCACAAGGTTTCACCATCAAAAGCAATGATCCAAGAAAAATGAAGCTGAGACCAGGAAAGAAATAAGACAGAGATAGCAGGTACTCCTAAGCTGCTCCTAAGTCCCACAGGATGAACAGAGTGAGATCCACAGTGGGGGCAAATTAACCCACAGCTATTCTGGGCTGCTTTGTGTGGCGTTTTGTTCATGGAAGAGAGGCAAGAATCTGGTAAACAAATACAACAATGTTTTGCAAGGATTCTGCAGCATTACAGACTGAATGCATATTTGAAATCCCTAAATTGGGGGGAAATTTGGCAGTAATCTGAGCCTTATTGTGTTGCATTTCTGTGGAACACCAGATACCGGCACAACCTGGTTTTGGTTTTGACTGCCATTTTTCTTGTTGGCAGTTGTTTTCATATGGATTGGGTTTGTGAGTGAGGGCATGAAAAACTCCTACTTGGGATATTTACTCAAAAAATTTGCGCTGTTCCTATAGTTTGTTTAAATAAGAACTAAGAAATAAGAACAGAATGCAGTACACTGTCTAAAGAATTTCAACAGAGCATGTCAAATCCAAGGAGCGTCAGCGGTCACTGCTTTAACATGCTGTTCCGTCTGAAGTCAGTGGTCGTGGAGTCAAATGGATTGGTCAAAGTAGTTCTGACACACACACACACACACAGACATATAACAAGGACGGGACAAGTGGGTGGACCAAAGTGATCAGCAGCTTTGATGGATGTGTCACAATGAGGGGATGTAGCTGCCTAACATCCATCAGCAGTTAAATGTTTTCATGGCACAGGCTGTCACATCCAACTTTACTCTTCATTTCTCCTCTCCCTTTGGCCCGCTTCCCTCTCTCTGTCAGAAGGAGCTGAGTGGGTGTCAAGACGGAAGGAAAGAAAAATACTGTCAGAGCCTACAAAGAGTTTTTGTAAATGCTTGCGAGATTAAATTTGTTATTTCATGGCTTCAGTTAGTGGCAGACATATATGTCCTTTGTATCGGGGTGGTCTCTTGGGAGTGAAGCCGACATTTTAATTCAATCAGCTGCAAGCTGCAATAATGCTTCCCCCCCCGCTCCCAAAAACTCACTCATCTCGCTTTAGTGATACAATTACGAGCTGAGCTGCATTGGCCATCTTGTTGTCATTATACGTGTTTACATGGGAGAGAGGTGTTTACTGTAGAAACTGCAGCCCCCCTTCTGCTGCTCATTTAGCTACTGGAGAAAAGGAGCTGCTGTGAGATTAAAATTATTTATCATCTCTGGAGTTGTATGCTCCTCTAACTACCATTATGATTGTGAGTCCAATTCCCTTACAATGATTGGTTCCAAATTTAGTTCAAAACAACTCCACTTAGAAACAGGGACACATAAATGTCTATGTTTTTATGAGATTAACAATAGGCTATGTGGGCTATTTTTTTGTATTTGGTCCACAGTATATGCAGTTTTCTTTTTTTGTGCAGCCTGTAAAGAATGTAAAGGGCAAATAGTTATGAGTGATTGTATCCACAATCAGTCACTTAAACTGCTCAAGACTTTTAAAAAGGGGCAAATCAAATAATTTGTTTTGCATTTCATATTTTTAAGTACCCATCTACTGCTGGCCAAGGACCATCCCATTACATGCACCATTCAAGTGATAACATTGCCTCACCAATCTTACTGATGGTCACGTTGCCTTTTCAGGCCCCTGCACTCTGTTTTATTGGTGTAGCCTGACGCACTGTGTTCCGACCATTGTTTACTCTACAACATGCCACTTGTTATCTTTTGCAGCAAATGGCCATGTCTTTACCAATTTCGTCGTGCTTTTGTCTGCTTTCCTTTTTTTTCCACTGGATGAGCAGCCATTTAGTGCAAGGGTCAGGGTTGTAATTGACAACCACCACTAAACAAATCTGCTTGGATCGGCGGTAGACCAGCCCCACCTCCCGTCCCCTCCCGCTTCTCTAATCTAACTAATGCACCCGTGTGTGTGCTGGAAAGTGAATTAAGCATAGAAAACTCAATACCTGATCCATCTGACAGAGCTGCCTGTGTGCACATTAGCAGTTTCTCTGCAGCCTCTGTAATTGTATTACACAAGTTGGCCGCTCTAACGATCAGGCCTTACACACACTTACACACTTATACACACTCTCCCTGTTGTCGTTAATCGCTGCCTTCACTGGCCCCCGAGGCGTGCAGCAGGCCAAGAACAGAGCGATCAAGGAGGAGGATGAGGCGAGGAGTTGTTCTCCCTCAAGGCTGACATGAAATAATGTCATAGTCCATGTCTAACTCTGTGTGTACGCATGTGGGCTTTGTATATGTTCTACTGTTTTTAATACTTGTTGAATTCTCTGTATCTGGTGCTTTGTCTTCTAATCAGTGCCTTTCTGGGCCCTCCTGCTGTGAGGCCCTGGTTCTGTTTTTGCCGTACCCTTATCACCACTGCCTGCTGTCAGTGGTACTATCAGCAACACTGCCCTCGAGCCCCAGACCAGTGTGATTTGATGAGCTTCACTTCCCTTCTTCTCCTGACCACTGATCTCATTTGACCTATGCTGATGTATGCAATAGGGATGCACGATATCTGACATGCCAAGATATCCCTGGGCTGATATCTGATACAGATATATAGTGTATGTTTTTCCCTTGCGCCTGAAATTAACATAATAATTTGCCTACTCTTGACGCAGCAGATGTAGATAATTTTTTTTTTTCATGGTATAAAATAAATAAACATAAAAAAGTTATGGAGGTAGCAGCCTATTCAGACTACTGTTTAAGTCATTGCTAGGGCTGCAACAATTAGTCGACAATTTGGTTTTTCATGCTGTGGACTTGAACAACATACTTTTTTGTATGGAGTGAGTCATCTTGCTTTCTGCCCATCTCTGCGACATGGCTGCTGCTGATCTAACACCCTCTTACCTGAAAAACCCGAAAATATCAAATGTATGGGAGCATTTCACTTTGAACAAATTGTGTGATTTAATATCTGATTAGTTGAATAATTGTTTCAACAACTGATGACTAGTTGACTTTTAAAATAGTTGTGAGTTGCAGCACTAGTCATTTCTCATATTGGGAAGTCTTGGCGGGTTATTCGGTAACACTTTGTAAAACCAATATACAGTAGGCCAATACAGATGTCGTGCCAATATAACTGTGCATTCCTAGTATGCAAGGTTTGGAAAACATATCTCGGGGATATATTTTCAAGTCATGTAGGAGATAAAGCAGAAAGGATGTAGATTTAACCCAGAGATGTAAAATTTAACAATTCTGTCAATGTTCCTCCTTTAAGACTTAAATGAATTATCAGACAGCCCAGAGCGGGGAGGAAGACAGGAGTGAAGAACAAAAGGACCAAGGGGGTGATTAAAGGGGTTGTTGTGTTGATTTGCTGTGTGTTGCCATGCAGGCAACCATTTGGTCTGGCCTCACTAATGGAGACTTCAGACTGAATCCAGGGAGGAGCTCTTTAAAATTTTATTCCCTCTAACAGGCTGATTTATAATGATGAGCCCAAGACTCTTTGCAGCACGGCAGGACATCACAAAGAATCCAGGGAAGTGAGGGAACTACACATAGCAAGAACCATGAAGGGACTTGCTATAGGCATGGGAGAATCCAGCAGACTGATTCTGAAAGATGACCTCCCTGCATGCACAGATGCACTGTCTTGTTCAAGAGACCTTTGTGACCTTTATTTAACCTCTAAGCTCAGCCCACCCTTATTCCCAGCTCACAGGGTCCAGTGACATTCGCCTCCCAGGTGACTCCCCATGATCTTTTACCTGAGAAGAGGTCCACTTTGTGTGCGTGTGCATGTGTAAAAATCCCTCAGGGAGGACTTGTCAGGTAGTGGGTCATCAGATATGTCTGTGCTTGTGTGCACCCTCGTGTCTGTGCACACTCACTTTTGTGTGTGTGTGTAGTGCTAATAACAGTAGAGGGACATGGAAGAGCTGGGATGGGCAGCTTTATCATGCTTATCTGAAAGGTCACTCCGTCATTGTCGGGCTGCACTTTACAGAACCTCTGTGTGGTGACCGCAAGGCAAACCGATCCTCCGTCTTGGAGAGATGGACCGAGCACAGAGGTGAAAGACATTAGGCCTGCCTTGAATTACTGCAACAGTTTTAGGCAAACTTTCTAAAGAGGGCAAAGTAAAGTGAGTGCAGCAAGATTACATTATCAACAAAATCACCTGCAACTCATCTGTTAATTTGCTGAGATTAATTCCCTCTCTTTTTTAATCATTTTTACCCTTAAGCTGTAATATTGTCATGATTTAAAAATGTGCATCCACTCACATGCAAATTAGATAAGAAAAAGACACCCCCATTCTCATTTGGTTCTTGTTCTCTTAATTCTTCTTACCAACATTTGCATTTGATTTCACACTGCATGCAAAAGTAGTCGAGTGGAACTCCAGGTATTAGGTGAAAAGTGAGGAAAAATGTCAAAAATATATGTGATCATGAGAGGGAGTTAATTAGGTGTGAAGCACAATTATCACTGAAGTGAAGAAGGTGTTTATCTGGGAGTGTGTCCTCATTGGTTGAATGTGTACAAGCCAAATCTCAGAGTGACACTAATCCTGCTGGTTCTGCTGGTTATCCCTCCTCCTCCAATCACCCCCCCCCACCCATCGTTCATCCTACCTCCATTTCGCATCATCCACCTCTGCCCCAGCACTTTGTGTTCACTGTTGTTGTCTCAGTGACATTAGCCACACTAATCCAATTGAAAGTTCCTCAGACCCAGAGCTGGGTTCTGTGGGGTTGAAGGGTTTCCATGGGGATTGCATGGATTTCTAATTAAGCTCATTAACGCTCGTTATTAAAGCTCGTTAAATCTCATCCTGGCATGGTGGCACGGCTCCTGTGTCTGACTTTACTAATTCATACACCAGTGCACCCATACACATTTACAAACATACACACTCCTGTGAATAATGTGCTTTGGGTGTAAGTGAAGCATTAGTATTAGCATTAGCCCCATGGTTTCATCTACTTCTTGCTTTTAGGGGAATGAAAAAAATTCCGTTTTAAGCATTTTGTGAATAATATAATTTACGTACCTAAATGCAATCATGTGCACTCATGCAAAAGTGGTGTGACGTTAGTGCGAGTGGGAATATGAGAAATAATTCTACTAAAATTAACAACATCATTCAAAAACGACATGTTTGAGCCAAGGGGAATGTATCCAAGTAAACTGGGAGTTTGGGGAACAAGGAATAAATGCCTCACTTTATTTTTCACTTTAAAACTGAATCATGCTACTGTGTGCCCCTTGACCTCACTCTGAGTTTACATATTACTTCCAAATATTGTTCTTTGGCTGTGAGGAGGAGCAGCAAACCATGATGTTTTTTGGACCTCAGGGGCTGAGTGGAACAGGGTGTGTGTGTGTGAGAGAGAGAGAAAGAAAGAGACAAAGAGAAAGTGAGAGAGACTCCGCTTACAACCTGAATCAATCCTTTGATGCTGACGGGCCTTGACATCGACAATGTGGCCTTTCACAGCCCTCACCCACCTTTGAGGAGCTTAAAAAGAGCACACCACTGTACATTTTTCTCTCTCTCTGTCTTACTCCTCAGTTTTAATAGTTTTATTTTGTAGCCTTTTGTGCCCATTTGAAGTAAATTTCACTTATCTGGAAAAGAAAGTATAAAATGAAGAGGGGGCAGTCGTCACATGGATAGAGTGAAAAATAGAGAGCGTCAAATTCAGTGATGGACTTTCAGTCTTCCGTTTTCCCCAGCAGAGCCAATGAAGCTCTGCAGAAATTACTTGGTAAACACCAGAGAAATAAAGGATATTTAGCTGAGCACAGTCAAGATTTGAATCAGTCAGGGCCCGAGGGATCCATAAGACGGTGGATTTTTGAAATGCCCACTCACATCTCTCTCTCTTTTTTTTTTTTTTTTTAATCTCCCAGTCATATCCTTCCTTTTACATAAAGGTCCTGTAGTCTGTGCCTTCAAGGGACATCCATCATTGACATCACTGCTAATTTTGGTGACACAGTCAGTAAAACATACCCAGCTGTGTGTGAAAGAAATACATGAACTCAGTGTTTCCGTGCAACTTTTATTTCCCTTTTTTACCCTCTACATTTCGACAGCTTACAAAAGCAGATGGATATATCCAGCGTGTTTCTCTCACAGTCTATGTGTGAAAGAAATTGACTGTAATTTGCACTGAGAAGTGACATTTCCAGATGTGTGTCAGGCCAGTGGAACATTAAAATCTCTGAACTTGATCTTTGTTTACTCTGGGCATGCTGCGGTGGACCTGTTAGCATTAATTAGTGTTGGCTCTCCAGTAATGTGTTGCGTGCTGTGGGTCGAGAGTACATTTATGAAGGTTGACACAACTTGACAGAGGTGAAGATCCTTCCTCGGGGCTGTGACCCTCGGTGAGCTATAATGATAATATATGGAAGTACATCGATGACACTGACCGGCGGTTTGTGCTTCTCGATTATACAACAGGTCACTATACTAAGTAAGAATTCAAATTTTTGTTAAATCAAACAAAGAAACTCTTTCAAGTTGTTTTTCTTCTTTCCACAGCCTTCTCTTTAAAAACCAACGAGAGACTAGTGGTTAGTGCATTACCTCTGTCTCCTTTGACGCGCACAGCTTAAACACATCTCACAGAGCATGCTATTTCCTGAAGATGAATAGTACTCTGTGATGAGGAGAGCTAAATGCATCCAGTCATTTCCTCCTGGAGCATGAGGCTGTGTTTAGGTGATGGCTTTGACTAAGGATGTGGGCAGTTGCAGCATGGCCGCCTTGGTGCCTTTCTGCCTTTGTCCTCAGCCACGTGGAAGTTGGTCCATTTAATCAGTTTGTTTATTTTTTCCTGCACTTAAAAGACTGGTGTGGTCAAGCCTTAGACAAACCACATAAAGTAGGATTTAGAGAATACAGTTCACTTAGGGTAGGAAGGACTTCAATTCTGGTCATATAGAATGGATTTTTGGTTTGAGATTCCATAGATTATTTGAGGACACACTCAACATTTTAAGACATTTTTGCATCAGACTCAATAACTGTGAATATCAGCATGTGTGGGGCACGCCTGCAGTTGAATGCAAGCTATAGTTGCTGTGTGTCAACAGATTTAGATTCAAGGTTTTAAAATTTTTAATTTTACACTGTGTGATCAGTTAATGCATGTCATTTTAAGTTAATTAAACACATTTGCTTCACATTTACACTACAGTGGACATACTGTACTTCCTTTTGCTGGCCACTGATGACTTAAGGATTCTTGTTTTCTCAGCCTGTAAGCTCTAGGTTAAGTCAGCCCAGATGCTGCCTGCCCATGTGCCTCTGTCCATGGCTTCAGTGGTCAGAGGCTTATATTCCAGTCTTTCTGACTGGGTTGGTTTGCTTTGATAGTCAGGTCTGTTTACCGCTCCATGTCCTCAGGGCTAACTGGGCTCAGATCACCCTCAAATGAACTGAGGAGTGAGGGAAATATTCAACACAGCTGTGCTTACTCCGAGGGCCGGGTCCAGGAGAGACATGCTGCTATGCTTTCAGGTACAGGGCAGGTCTCGCCTCTGAAGTTCTCTTCAGAGAGCCTGTTTGCATTTATAAAAATGTTTGCTTGGACACAAAAATAAAGGTATCCCCAATGGTGAGCAATGGGAATGTAAAGAGAGAAATTGAGCTGGATGGAGATAAAAAGATGATTTAACAGGTAGGGAAGTTGCGAAACCCAATGGTTCCAAGGGAATATAGCAAAAACTCAACAGCAAATCAAAGGTAGGTAGTGTAAAGACTCAAGCTATGTTTGAGTACATATTGCCAGTCACTCAGTAGAAGCTTAGATTAAGAAAAAAATGTGTTGTGAATGTCATTTTATTTGCCTTTTCTGTATCTTGTATCCAGACGTGATGCAAAATCCCACTTGTTTTGCATTCGCCCAACCAGGTTGCCACCTTCTTTTTCTTTAAAATTCATGTCCGATGGGGAATCCTTCAGCTTCTACTCTTCTCAGTCAAGAATTTCTGTCTAGCTTTGTTCCTTGTACCATCTCTGTGTGTCTGTACAACAGACCCAAGGCTGCCAACAACTGTATGAGTGGCACAGGGAGACTGCCGTGTAATGAATAGAGGACATGGCTAGCTATTTGGCAGGAGCTGATGGGAGAGTAGCACTTATGCCTCTAAAGCGGGTAGAGTCAAGAATTATGAGAGGTACTATGGAAACAGCTTTTGCCTGCCAATAATCAACACACATCATGTTTTCTGCACAGCACTGGTTTAGTGTTAAACAGCCATCTGCGGAGCAGTTGTCAGTCATACGAGATCATGTTGCATGACCATGCGTAGCCCACTCTAATAATCAACCTATTCTTGATTCATGAGTGTGGCCCTGCAGAATAATGCATATGCATGTAGGCCCTGCGTTTTCCCAAGTAACAATTTGTAATGTGGCTTCATAAACTCTTATCCCTCTGTTGTCTCTCAAACGCAAACATAAGTCTCAGTATTTGTGAAAAAATAAACTGTAAACAACATTTTTTTTTTTACTACACTAGAGGCTTATAGGCTTCTGGTGTACATAACATTGAGTTACCATTATGAGAAGATTTATATTTTTTCCTCATTAATGCAAAACACATTTAACAAATTAAAATATACTGAATTGGATTTTTTTCCCCTCTCTGTTTCTCTTTTTTTTTTTTTCCAAATGTTTCCAAGCAATTTACTAACTATCGTATGGAACAACTGTTGTCAAGAGAAGTGGAAAGAGCAAGCAGCGAGCAAAAACATGTTGTGAGTTTATCCACACTGTCCACTGTGTTTCTGGCGCCCAGGCTGGCCCCCTGTTTGCGTGTGTATCCTGTACCCCTCTGCTTCACCGGGCCCTCCCTATGGTTCTCCATATTTCCATTAGTTCTTTCTGTCCAATCTTTGCCTAGTGTGAGTTCTGGCATGCTGGCCCTGCCCTTCCCCTTCCATCTCTGCTCCACTTCCTCCCCCTGGCTTGGTGGCCTGCCTGCCTGGCGAGGGCAGCCTGCTCACCTCCGGGGCAGCTGGCATGCCTGATGGCCCCATTCATCAGACCTGAGGGCGAGGGTTGGGGGCCCACTGTGGAAGGTGGGGGTAGTATCGTAGGCCTTGTTGTTGACTTTATTGGGATAGTTATTAAATAAGCCATGATGACAGGGGAGACAGAGGAATGCTTTCAACTCCCTCTGCAGGAGATGTCCTACACATACCCTGGGAGTGGATGGATTTCAGCAAAGACGGAAGGAGGGAGGGATGGAGCAAGGCAAACACAAATTCTGCGAGCCTAAAACGCAGAAGGGGGCACAAAAACAGACAGAAAGATATATTTACCAAGACAGAAAATGAATTGGGACTAAAGGAAATGCAGCATTAGGGAAATAAGGAAGGTTTGGAGGGTGGAGGGAAAGATTGCTGTTTGTTGTCATTTCAAGACAGATGACTTGCCCAAGGCGAGGGGCTGACGGCTTGCAGTGTTGAGGCTGGTGGCTGAATGGCTGATGACTGAATGACAGAACCCCTCCTGAGATTGGCCAGTAACACACACAACACACATGCACACACATAGAAACCATTGAGTGTCCCAGCAGGGGACAAGACTAAGACTCTGGGCCAGGGGCCAGGAGAGGGATCCAGAGGGCAGTGGAGGTCTCCCCACAGTTTCAAATACAGCCAGGAGTGAACTATTGACATGGGAAAATCCAGCCCTGTGCCTCCACACCCTCAGCTGTATTCAAACCTAACAGTAGCACTTCCTTGTGTGTGTGTGTGTGTGTGTGTGTGTGCGTGCATGTGTGGCTGTATGTGAGATTCCCTTGACCCTAACCCTGTTCCACAGCTGTTGAACAAGAGAGGAAGAAAGCCATAGCTCTAGAAAGAAAGAGAGGGACACAGAGAGAATGGACGCTAGAAATGAGAAAGCTTGAATGAGGTCCCTAGGGGCCAAATAAATGACTCACTGACATCCTTGACTCCAATGTCTGGTTGTTCAGAGCAATGCTTGAAAAAAAAGTTGAATTCTACTGCATTTATTGCCACATTTATTACAGTAGCTGAGACTCTTCAGCTAATACTTACTGGACTTTCTTGTGTGCAACATTACCTGATCTTTACATTAATATCTGAGGGTATTTACTAGGGTATTTTATAGACCACGTCCATTATGTTTGTATGGACCATGAATGGAACATGTTTTTCAGACAATAAACACACTTATCTTTGAAATGCAGAACATACAGGGCCACACAATTCATTCAAAGTCTGTATCAGCCATGAAGTGTGTGAAATGAGATTGAGTAAAGAGAGAATCTCAATCTGAGGTGCCATGGAAGAATATTCACAGGAGCTCAACATCCCCTCCTCATCCCTATTATTTACTCATACACTCGAGAAGATATGTCGGCCTATCACGGGGCACATCTGCCAGTCAACAAAAAGCAATTCACAGCAATTAACCAGCAAGAAATAACACTGTCTGTCAGGTGTCATGCAAAAACAGGATATGCATGCTTTTTTTTGCATGATACATAGTTTGTTATATTTCATTTTCCTGATGATTAATGCATTGTTTGAGTATTTATTTTTAGTTTTCTTGTTTTTTTCTAGGCTTGTCAACTGATGGGGTCCTCACAATATTTTCTAGTGACATGTTGGCTGGCTTACCAGGTCAGTGTGTTAGAGACTACTGGCTCGATTGTGAGGGAAAATAATACAAGAAGCTTGACTAGAGCCAAGTTTCCCATGAAAAGAAAATTACCCCTGTAGTTTCTAATTACAAATAAACAAATACAGCTGGCAGCATAATGAATTGCACTTCAAAGCATGTTCAAGAGGCATCTACCCTTCCGTCTTAAAATGTACTTAGAGTCATGTGCCCCCAACTGTTGCCTCACACTCGTAATTATCTTGTCAATTAACCTGGAGGAGAAAGGATAAGTGTCACACTTGTCTCCTACTCTTGCCTGCCGTTTTCCTCTGGCTTCACAGCATTGCAGAGTGGTGTGAGAATGATGTCTCGTCTCATGTGCTTTCAAAATCAGGTTATTCCTGATGATTCCAGTTTCCCTTTTTTTTCTCTTAACATCTGATTTTGTAGTGCACAAAAAGGAAAAACTGTGTGTTAGTGTCTGCTTGTTTCAGTGAAATAAAACAAACACAGCAGTTATATCATTAACTGAGTAGCCAACATTGTATCTAAAGATATTTTTTATTTTATTTAATCAACTTGAATGAATGAATGAATGACTATAAACCTTTTAACCATGATTTACTTTGTTTCATGTAACTGCAACTGTAACTAAATAAGTCGTAGTGTGACAGGATATGAACTAAAACCATCATATTAATTTTTAACAACATACAGTATAACAAATGAGATGGCATGTGGTTCGGGGCATTGAGCTCCTTCATTAAAAAGAAGGAGTTCAGACAGTGACCGAATGATGAATGCCATATTTGGTTCGTCTGTGTCCAACATGTTCGAAAAAATCTGAAAAATTAATATTTCTGACAGGTCCTCCCAAGGACACACACCGTAAAACTAATTAAAATCTGAAATAAAATGTAGAAAATAAGTGTGAATGTATTTTTTCTCACGCGCACATTCTGTGACCTTCTGTAGGGAGTATTTCGTGTTTACTAATTGTTTCTAAGAGAAGTCTTTAAATCGAGAGATGAACAAAAAGCTTGTTCACTCAGTGGAGGCAGATAGTCAATAAGGGAAGATGGGCATAACAGCTTGTTTTTTTCCCTCCCCTTTCTAACAAACTCATTAGTCTGTATGAACTCATTGGATGTCTCCTGTCTGTTTGTTTACAGACAGGCCATTGCTGACTGATGCAAGAGGCCTTTAGTAAGCAATATAGTGTTCAAATATTTTCCAGCATGACTAAAACCACAAGAATCTTTTAACTTTGCAAATGTTAATAGTTTTAAATTTGTTTAACCTGTAACATTTGCTGTTGGTTAAACTAAGAAAAGAAATTGAATTTGCAGTATGTTGGCTGATTGGGATACCAAGCAGGTCATGGCTCTTATCAAGGGCATCATTTCTCTTTTGGATGACAGAATCTTCTAAATTATTTTATTCACTTATCACTTGATTAGGAACAATATCAAAACTGAAAAGGATATTCCTTTGCTCTCAAAACAGAACCATGTTTTTATTGCATTAATTGTACCCGATGTTCAAAACATTCCTTTGAGATTTCTGTTTCTTGTTGACATGATTGCATCAAACAAAGCTGCCGGTTTTCTCAGATGCACTTCTGTGCCGCAGATCTCCCTTTCAACCATGAACACCACATTTGATGACTGAAGAGGTAATTGTAGTATGCCAAACTCGAGTGCTGTACTTGAAACCACATTGAGATGTTTGCTTTGTGACATAATGCATTATCATAGATCATAGATGGGCATTAAGGCCAAACGTGTCCCAAACGTGGCCAAACGTGTCCCAAGAAAACATTTGCAGACCATTACACCAAAACCACCAGCCTTGCACCATGTGTTTGATGCCAACCTTCTGACCCAACCATTTGCAGCCTCAGCAAAAATCCAGATTTATCAAAGCGGGGTCCTTTTTCCTGGCTTCAGCTGTCCAGGTTTGTTGAGCCTCTACCCACTGCAGCCTCATATTTTTCTTTCCTGACTGACCGGAGTGGAACCTGACAACAAAGCCTATCTGCCTCAAGGTCTAAGGTCCAAGGTTGTGAATGAGAAGCTGCTTTTCTGCTCACCATAGAGTAGATGTCTGAGATAGTGTAGCCTTTCTGTCAGCTTCAGGCATACTGATCATTCTCCTCTGACCTCTCTCATCAAGAAGGTGTTTCTGACCTCAGAGCTGCTGCTCACTGGAATTATTTTGGTTTGTTTTCACACCACTGTGTATGTGTGTATCAAAACTGCAAGCAAAGCAATTTCATAAATGGGCAAGCACATATCAGCAATCATGGCAAGTAAAAGAGATCATATTGTTTTCTTCATTCTGGTTTTTCTTTTGTAATTTAGCTAAAACCTTTGACCTGTGTCTGCTCTGCTGTGCAGTTACTGCATGCACTGCACTCCTCCCACATGATTAGCTTAATAATTGGATGTATAAGCAGATTTAATATATGTGTAGGAGTACATGGGTATCAGTATATACTATGAGACGCTCTATCATCAAATTCACTGCATGCAGAAAAAAACCTGCGTCACTAAACTTCATTTGTAATAATAATCTCTTTTCAGAATGCAATATATAATTATGGAAGCCACGAAAAAAACAAATTGTGCATTATTTGTTAATATTGGGAAAAAATTTACACAACCAGTGATTGACATTGTGCCCACTCCCTCTATTACCTGAAACCTAATTTTGTGAACTTAGCTCTGCCAGTGATGCACACCAAGACTCTTGATAATTGGCATTCTAACACTTTGTAATTGGTATTCTAACACTTTGGAGATGAAGTACTGACACCTTGCCCCTATGACCCTGCATAATTACACTTTTACCTCACACCTCAGTAAGCACAGCCACTGCTAGGCTTGCTTGTGTGCAAGTGCACACTGACAGGGAAAATGAGAGAAAGGCAGAGAAAAAGAGATATGGCCTGTCCATCAGGAGTGTTGTCCTGATGTGTGGATGTGCAGCTGCTCACTCTACTGAGCACTTTATCACAGACGATGGTTCCTGTGAATTCTTCTGTCTGACTTTGAGGAGGAGGAAGGAGGTGTACGTCCAGATGTGTGTTGCAGGGTTACTCATGTGGAAGCTAGTCAACATGCCGAATGCATTAACACCAGTGCTGTGTGTGTGTTGGCGTGTGCGAGATGTGTGACTGCATGCCCATCTACACTGCAGCCTTTTCACAGCTCCTCCATGTCATGTTACTTGTGCTCCAAGTGCAGCTTTCGTGAGCTCAAGCTTTTTAATTTTTCAAAAGCTCTTCTGCCTGTTAACTTAACCTCCGGGTGACCTCGGTCATGTCAGTCTCCCTGGACTGCCAAGCACCGCCTCATATCTTTTCTTCTTCTGTTCCAGAGAACAAAATGTGTCCGTGATGAATTTCATCATAGAAATGAGAATTAATTACAAAATCAAGATGAAAGACATCATTCTTTGCATCGTGAAATGTCGTTCAGGTACAAACCATTCGGAAAATGTCTGGTGCTGTACGTTAATGTGGTCTGTATGGATGCAAGGAAATACAAAGCTGATGATTATATATAGAGAGAGTATATACTGTAAATGGTTTCAAGCATATTCTATCTAAAGCAGTAGTGATAAGGCTGAAGTTCAGGTATGTCACTATCCTTTCATGTTTTGTCCTTTTTGTTGGTTTTTGTAAATGCATGGATGGATGGTGTGTGATGGGGAGGAGAGAGACAAAACAGGAGGAGCTTCTAATGTAAATGCAGAAAAATATGATTATACATTCACCTAAAGACAGAACACATGCGGGTGCTGTGGCTTCTGGTTCTTGTGCCTGTGCGGAACCAGCTACAGCATGTCCCTGAACTAGTCATGTCGCACGTAATCAGAGCAAAAAGGAGAAGGCAGAGGGGGGGAAGGAAGGAAGGAGGAGTGTTGGGATTGCATTTGACATTCAGCCCCCCTCTTGCCCCCCAGTCATCCATTTAACCCTGCTACTGCGGCTGGTGCAATATTAATGCCCTTAAACGCAGATGAGGTGAAAATGTGTCTGAAGGAGCAAATCCCTGTAGGGAGGGCAGCTGCTCACACACACACACACACGTACATGTAGTACTCTGAAAAGGAAAGCACTGTCCACATGCATAAGCAATACTAATTTCGAGACCTTTATATTAAGATGGTCTTCTTAGCTGGATGTATGTGTACAATGTCTGTACTGTACAAGATCTATTCAACAGCCTGTCTCCATGACCACTGAAGCAGGCTGTTTTCCTGCTGTTTGTAACTGAAACAGGCTTAGCAGAGATTTAAGGATCAAGGTGTGTTTATGTGAAATCCTAAACCAGCTCAGATGCAGGCTATTCTCTAAATGCCCTGGAATATTTGCTCGTGTAGTCAGGCCCTTTGCGCTCTGTTTGGAATGTTAATCTGAGAGGAAGAAGAGGCAGGTGAGAGGTGAGGGATGAGGGCAGGAAATCGATTTAATCCTGTGTTACCTGAATAATGAATAAGGGACTGTGTCCAGAGATTAGAAAACTAAAGCTTCTACGGCGCACAGAGACATAGTTGTCTTGAGTTAACGTTGCTTTGGGCTTCAAGGTTGAAGTGAAATATTTGTCATATGGTATTTCTACATTAAAACCAATTAAAACAACAACAAAACAAATAAGAATATGCTTCATACTTGCTTGCAGGTCATTGAAGTTACATATAGAGGCAAAGCAATGTACTGATCCCTGCATTTAGTTGGGAAATCTTTTTCTAAAACACAGGATATGCATAGTGTTTTCACTTTATTATTATATTTATTATTATTTATTTATTTACACCAATCTGCTGTAGGACAAGTAATATTTTTTTATAAGGTCATGTTGAGATAACATGACCCCACTGGCACAGTCCACACCTTTCAGGGAAATGCTTACCCTCAAACTTTACCTCACCCTTCCATGTGCTGGGTAAGACTGCCACATTGCTTTCACAGCTGGACAAAGTGGCCGCTTTGAGCTTCATGTGTTCTCCATCTCCCGCTTCAGCCACTCCAATAAGTGTACTCTGCACTTTTAAATTCTGTTTTATTTTGTGCGAAATCTTGTTTGAAGTGTCGTGTGGTTTGAGGAACTAGTCAGTATGGTGTTGTGAAAGAAAATTCCAAGGTAGAGAAGAGCGGGCTGTCATTATTCTGTATCCCATATACTTAGTATCAAATCTGAATCTGAATGAGTGTGATTCTAAATCTCTGGGAGCATTCTGCTGTTACCACCACACTTTGTTGGCTTTTAGGGGCTGTGTGCTTGGGTGTTTTATTGACATGGATTTTTTTTTTAGCACATTCAGTCATGTGAATGAAATGTCACAGATTAGAATGAATGACACTCTGGAGTGACAAAGGAGAGTACAGAGAGAGACTTACATCAGGGTGGGGTCCCTAGTTTTGGTCATGCCACAGTATAAGATGAGGTCAGCTTCTTAAGCTCTGTGCTGCCCATATACCACCTCTCCCACACTGAGAGCTGAAATTATTCTGTACAAATATTCACTTTCAAAGCCCCTTTCAACCCCAGCATCCAAAAAAACTCAACCAACATGAAGTGTTTTTTTGAGCTCTGCCCTGTGAGTGACCTCTCTTTTTTCACAGCTACTGCCCACACACGTGCCTTTGTCGAAATTACTTCTACATCATAATAATACACAAAAACACATGCACACAAAGTATCTCACAAGTATGTTTTCAGCCAAAGATGGTGCTAGTATTGGCTCTTACTCTTTGATTTGCTGAGAGGAGCATATTGTATGTTTTTCTTCACGAAAGGTCCTCATCATCTCACTTTCTTTACCTCTCCTACTGTCATAGATTATAAGAGATGTTAAAGACAGATGGTGTGTTATCAACTTGTATCACAGAATCCTCTTTATTCAGCAATGATTCCTTTGTAACCTCTATCCAGGTTGTATCTCTCCATAGGAAGAAGTAGCACCCTCTTAAATGTTTATTGACAGATTGACAGATTCCCTACATGTTCAATTAAAAGTCAGTGAGTATTTTATGACATATATCAGAATTAAATTTTTTTGTTATTTTGTTAGAATTTGCAGCTGTGGTCTCATACTTTTCATGCAAAGCTTTTCAGAAGCCAAAGACTGTTTTTTTCCCTTCGGTGATCCCAGATGACACAAGATTTGATGACATTGTTTGTTGTAGGAAGGTAGGCAGTGTGTGCTATAGCCTCAATAACTGGTGGAGGATTCTCAGCAGGGGAAGGTAAACTGAAAGTGACACCAGGGCAAAAAGCTCAGCATGATGTCGTCTTGCTTTCAGCACTTCAGCAAAAACTACAGACCCTTTACGGATCCAGGGGAGCACAAGTGAGAGCTCCCTGACTCGTGGAGCAGAGAGCCCTCTGCAGAACTGAATGCTGATTCCCCACTCTCCTACATTAATCTTTAATATTTGGGGCTAAATCTGAGCCAAACTGATGTGACGTTGCATCTTTGGCGAGGCAGATTGAGTGGGGGGTGGGGTGTTGTGTTTAAGTGCTCTGCTGTCTGCAACACAGCGGACATGAGGAGAAGAAAAGGGGAGGAGCGTACTCTGGAGGAAATTGAGGGTGGGAGAAGAGGACAACTATGATGCCTGGGATGAGGTTTTATGAGTTTGGCCTCTGTGCCACACATGTACATGCTCACACAGATACATGCACAGGCATGCGCTAATACAAGCGGTGAGCCTCAAACAAAGGCTTTTCTAATCCAGACAGTGCTCATGTTTCCCCAGACTCCTCTGAGAAGGGGGGTACAGTAATAATATGCATCGTAATTCAAGAGAAGTTTGTAAAATTCTCACAGCAGAGGTTTACTGTAGATCTTCTTGAGGTGCCTCTTTGGCACTGCAGCTTTTTCAAAGTTCCCTCTGATTCTTTTGTTGGTGAAATTTAAAAGGGGGTTCAGGGGAGAGCAGTGGAGTGTACAGTAACTCGCTTCTTACTTTGCCTCTTGCACTTTATGCAAGCACACACAAACAACTTTCTGCCACACCCGCCCTCACACTTCCACATACACGACACGTGACAAAAGTCAAAAGCAGTTTTTCCCTCAATTGTATCTTAATTGATTAAAGCATATGTCTCTTTCTCCCTGTGTATGTGTTACTGTGTGCAAATGCAGCAGGACACACCCTGATCATCATATCCAAACAATAATGAGAGGAGAAGTCAACATTGTGCTCTTCCATGCTCCATTAACAACAGAAGAATCCATAATTGTAATCATTTCAAGGTTGCTTTATTCAATAAAGTGCAATAGACCTGGTTACCTCCATTATCATACTGCTACTTAACATTAATATTGGTCATTAAAAGAGGCTGATACACAATCCCCAGACATCTGAGTTGCTGGAATAAGGGAGAAACTTGGGGAATAGTAACTAATGACTGTAATAAAATATTTGTCCCTGCTTTTCATTATGGGAGCTTTGCAAAAATCCCAAGGTTCCTAATATCACATATTGCAAAGTTGTTTATGCCAATATCTTATTTGAAATCTGCTATATTTTTATTTTAAGTTTTGTTGTTAGAATAGTTATTAGTATATTAAGCACTCAGTGTTTAATTTGCTTTTGAAGTGTAGTACGTTATAGACTACAAACTGTAGCCCGTGGCTGGCCTGGCTCGTGTGTCTTCTAACTCTCGGCCAGTGAGAATAGATGCCTCACTCTGTGGCTGCCCTTATGTAAAACTACACTAAAACTGGTACTGAATATAGGAGTGTAGTGATGCTGCCATCCCTGACTTGGAGGAGAGGTTTTGATCTGCTACTGTGGATGTAAACAACATAGGATCTCATTAGGATGAGAGCAGGATTCCTGCTGAGTGGCAGGGACAGCGAAGGTGCCTGGGATTGCTGGTAACATGTTAACTATCTCACTATCACAATCTCTCTTGGTTGCTTTCATCCATTCATCAGTCACCAGAGACATACTTTGGAGATGTGGTAAAATAAATGTCTTACTAATAATATCCACTTTTTCCCTCTCCACTTTACCTGCTGATTGAGTCTGAACCTGCTTTCAACTCCCCTTGTAGCTCTACCTCTTACATTATCCTTTTTATCACACCTTCTTACCACTACCATTTTTTCTGTGCTGGGCTGTCTCCTCTCACACTTCCTTGCTCTCTTAATCAATAGCCCCCCAGCTCTTCTCAGCATTCTTCATTTCTCCTTGCTATCTGTGTCTCACTACTCCTTTGAAGAGGATGTCAGACAGTTTTTCCTTATATGGAGCTGTTTTTGTTTGACTCCATTACCAAGTAACGTGACCTTTCCACGTACCATTTTTTTCCCCCCACTCTCCACCAGTGGCAACTCATCACCACTGTTGTAGCTCAAATTGTGCCTCCTAATCTTAAAAAAAAATTGCATGGCCATTTGATTCTCTTGTCTTGGCCAGGGATCAGTAAACAACTATTGTTTGAACTTTGGAAACTTGTGGGAAGTCATCACCTTGCCGTTCAGGCGGTCTTATCATTTCTTCCTGCAGCTGGCTTATGTGGAGGAATGTGAGGCGATGGAGGCTTTTAGAGAAGAGCGGTGACTTGGACCAGCGGTTGGGAGCATTAAACTGTGGATTTGGAGCTTCAGGCTGTGGAGGGCGGTGTTGCACCTCTCGGTGTGTAGTCTGCCGGACAACTGAACTGTGATTAAGAACTTCGATCTCATTCAGCATACAGTCTGTCAGAAATTTTTAGAAGAAGAGGCACTAGAGCAAGTGAACTCAACTCTGAAATCAGAAGCATGGTGCTTTTTCTGATTTAAAAAGGTGTTTGGCCTAGTAAAATCACAGTTTTGAGTAACATGATGCTTCAGCTGAGGATCCAACTTAGTAGTCCATTTTTATTTTTACTGTGATCAATAATTAGTGCTCTCACCCAGCGGAAAGAGTTGCCATTAGTGGTATATTGATTGGAAGTGATAGTTCATGCATGCCAATGAGTCCTCTGATCCATAAAACAAGAGCCTTAAAATCAGAGTTTTACAATGATGGTGTCAATACTGATATCTGGGCTGGTGTAGGATTTTTAGGATGGTGGTTTTTTTGTTGTCCTGTTGTCCAGCAATGATGTATCATCGTTCATTTCTTCTACATCACTTCTTATTCAGTGTCTGCCTCTAGGGGTCTCACAATCAAAATAATAACAGGTGACCTAGTTTGATGATGTCATGGAAACATAGGAATTGTTGTCTGAGAAGAACTTCAGTAGCAGAACGCACAGCAAAGGGAAATAAATAGTGACGATCCAGTAGTAACCAATACACACAATAAACAAAAGACTCACACTCTGGATTTAATGAGTGTTAAAAATGTTATAGTTAATGTAAGTATATTACTCAAAAATATATATAACATTAATCTTGGTTTAGGGAGTTGTCTGTCCTAGCTACCTCCAGTCTGTTGAGCAGCGATTTGTGTCTCTTTGTGCCCCTAACTTGGAGCACCATGTCTGTGACAGACCTCAGAGGCACCAGAGTCTCATCAGATCAACCACTGCAATTAACTTGTTTAAACAAACTGGGAGCGGAAAGGTTTCAGTCCCCTTCAAAAAGCCATTAAACAGGAACAGGGAGGGGGGGGCTGAGTGACAGAAGAGATGTGGTGTGCAGTTTTATCAATGGCCTGGAACCTGAGTCTTTTTGTATATGTATGTGTGTTTATGTGGCAGGGAGAGAAGATTATGGAGCTCTGTGTATACGGTGCAGATCTGTTTAGAATGAGGTGCATTCTGAGGAATCCCAGACTTGGGCAACTTAACCTTTGGCCTCTGTGTACTGCGCTCAATCAGAGATAGCAAGCACAGATTTGAGAAAAGAAAGATGCAGAAAATAGAAGGAGTGCACACACACTCCCTAAAAATACCTAAGGGAAAGTCCCTGACCACAGCCTCATTGTTAATCTCCATTTAGCTTGGTGAGTCACAGTCACTCATACCCAGTGAACCAGCCGTTTCTCTGCTTACAAACCACAGCATGTGTTTACTTCTCTGGGCTGTCATATAATTGTGATTGTCACATACCAAGCTGTTTTCGGAGCAGCCACTGGTTTTGCAATATAGTGGTTAACGCCGTAGTATGTGATTGAACAACACTGTCGCAGCCTGCACTAATGAGCTCAGCTTTCCCCTGCTGCAGCAAACTGTAGCAAAACAAACAGTTCATCACAGCTCCGCGTACAGTGTATGATGCATGTTACCTTTCCTTCCTCTCCATTCTTTGTTTGGGTTTGTGATGCTAGATTTGTAATTAGAAGGGTTATTACCTGGTAAAGATGTTTTTGCCCTACAGACCAGTGGAACACTCACCTTGAGGATTTTGCAGTGCTGAGAGTTAATAATAGAAATGTTCAGGTTGAGTAGAAGCAGCCTTCCACAAGGCTTCATTTAGTAATAAAAAGACCCTGTTTGAGTGCAATGGACATACACACACACATAAACAGGCACATGACGAGACATCTTTTAACATCTGCTTGTAAAAGCAGCTCTAAAGATGTAAAAAAAAACAAAACAAAAAAAAAAAAACCTTCTGCCACCAAATGATAGTATTCATAAATATCCTCGTGGTATTGCATCACAGCAAGTACACAGAGCGGAGGCAAAGCCATGTTAGGGGTTGCACAGATGCCTCAGTGTGATGTATGGTCTTCATTTCCCCCCCATGAGCCATCTCCCGCTCAACATCAGCTATAAGACAGACAGAGGAAATGAATGCAGGGGAATTCATCTCCCATGCTGACAGTGTTTCTGCCTGGTGAGCTCTGAATTAACACATTTATTAAAGTGCTAGGTTGAAACCTCCACTTATTACAGGGTAGGAGTGCTGAGCATGGATTTTGTATTATGTGTTTTGTAAAAGCACAAATTGAAATGAAAGTGTTAGATTGGTAAATTAAAAGGTTGGAAAATTATAGTAAATCAAGGTGCTCGTCATTCATATCATTCATGTATTTATGCAAAGGGAATGACAGAACTTTAATACACATGCCTTTACAGGAAAAAAAGTGAGCAAGTTTCTGCATATGTGTCAGATTTTTTGTAGGTTATATTCCGGACATACAGGTGTTTATTTACTTTCCCATGTAGTGATTTACAGAGCAGTTTGGTAATTGTCTTTGCAAAGTCAAGCAAAAAGTCACTTGTACAAGCTGAAGGGCCTAGCAATTATCTTAGCTTACAGAATTGTATGGTATGTTTTTTGCACTTTTTGTTGAAGGCTACAGTATGATTTATGCAAACTCAGACACATCTTACAGTTTTGCAGTACAGGGCCAAAATAAACTAAAGAGTCAGGCCATAAGTAGAACGATGTTCATAAGATCATCTCTTGGCACAAGATTTGCTTGTGTTAGTGCTAATAGTGGTAAAAAGAAATGGTGAACATGGCTGAATGAATGGACACATGTTTAAACCCTCAGGCAACCTGGCCAATCACAGTCACTCTATCACACTGGCAAGTAATTAAAAACTCCCCTGACAGAGCATTAAGTAAAGGCCAATTGTCACCTTTATAAACGTTGATTCATTCACAAGACTGGAGAATTCCTCAGACACTTTATGTCTGAGGGACATACTGTATGTCGTGTCTGTATGTCAGACACTAGGGCTGAAACATTCCTCGAATAAATCGAGTAATTCGATTACTAAAATCACTCGAGGCAAATTATCTGAGTCGAGTAATTTTTAAATACAGTATTACATTTTGCGCATCCGAGCAGTGGTTATTTCAGTTACACTATGCGCCCAGTTGCGCTCATGGTTTACCCGGATGGTTATTTCAGTTACACTTTGCGCTCACGGTTTGCCCGGATGATTATTTTAGTTACACTTTGCGCTCACGGTTTGCCCGGATGGTTATTTCAGTTACACTTTGCGCTCACGGTTTGCCCGGATGGTTATTTCAGTTACACTTTGCGCTCACGGTTTGCCCGGATGGTTATTTCAGTTACACATTGCGCTCACTTTCGCCAACAGTCCGCCAGGATATTTACCAACGTAATCGCCAGAGCTCTCAAGTCTCACGCGCATTTTAGTAAGTTCACACGCCACACATGACATTTCTCACGCTGTTAATTGATAAAACTCACCACACATAAATTAGTAATCTATGAATGTATGGTGCGAAGACAGATTGCTCTGCGTAGCCCATTCCAACAGCTGTCTTGAATTAGCAACCGATCAGCCAATCAGAGAATAGTATTTCTTGTTACCGGGTAAAGTCTGAAACTAGGTTTCCGTTGCAAGTACTCGTTCCACGAACGCGCACGAACGCTGTGGATGCGTGCACAGGTTCCAGACGAGATTGAAGTGAAAGAGCACAGTCAGGTAATCACTTCAATTATATCAATTAATTTATTTATTATAAAAGCTTATTAAAGTGTGGGGGCCAAATGTCTCTTTGATCATTTGTCTTTTTTATTCCGAAAGTTAAAAATAAAACCATTTATATGGTTTAGTGGAAACTGTCCCCCGTGACCTTCAGTGAATAAAGCGGTAGAAAATGAGTGAGTGAGTGAACCCGTCAACACCCCCATCTCACTTCACAAGTTCCAAACTTGAGAGCCCTGGTGATCACATAAGATGAAGTTAGCTTTGCTGCTAACGTAACTGAAATGTGAAAGGATGAAAGCAGCAAGAGCAAGGGGAAGATATACAGCGTAAGAAACAATAAAGAGTGTTGAAAGTATGGGACCACTACAAACTAAACCGAGAAACAAATACAGTACAGAATGCAGAATGTCCGTTTTTTTTTATCCGATTACTCAATTAATCATCAGAACAATCGATAGATTACTCGATTACTAAAATATTCGATTGCTGCAGCCCTACTCGCCACCACACAGTCAGTAAAACAGAGAGAGGGAAACAGAGCAGGAAATACTCCTGATAAAGGGTTACATACACCCAGAACTCATGTTTTATCAAAAGTTGAATACCTAGACTGATTATTGATCAGAATCAGATGTGCACACTGTGAAGCTGGATTGGTCCACTGTAATAAACCCTTACTTAGTCTCATTCTCATTTCCTGTGGTGTTTCCTCCTCCTCCTTCTCTACTGCCACTGTCTTGGTGCTAGAGGATAACGCAACAGCTTGGATGTGATGCCTGTGCAGCAGTGTTTTACTTTGCCCTCCACCCCTTTTCCCTCCTCCATCGTGGACTGATGTCTCAGGGGCACCTCATCTCCTGTCTCTCCCACTCTTTCATCCACCCTGCCCTCCACCTCTACCCCTACAGCTGCAACAGTCAGCCGGGCTAATGGAGCCACTTACTGCCCCTTTAAATTTTAACGGTGCTGGTTAACCCTTTATTGATGTTCCAAGACCCCTCAGCTGCCTACAGGCTGGACAGACTGTAAATCAACTACCTGGGCTTGATCAGCTGCTCGCAGAGAAGCTTTGACTGAACACAGGCTTGGTCATTAGACAAAAAGAAAAAAAAAACCCTAACTATAACCATTTGTCAGAAAATGAACAGTGATGTGTTTCTTCTCTCCAAGTCCTTTTGTTCTGGTTTAAGGCTCCTGCCTTCTGATGTCGGCCACCACTTTGGAAGGGGGGGCATACTTAACATTTTGAGGTTTGCCAATTTACACAATGACATGAAAGTTAAATCAAGGAAAAGTACTTGACTCGACTGGATACACTTATATCTGTGTCTAATTTGTGGTATCTAGAGCCTTCTTTTTCTTTTTCGTAAACATACTTTCCATGTTGGCACTGATGTGTTACAGCTGAATTCTACCCTTGTGTTTCGGCATCAAATAGATCAGCGTCAGTGGCAATGGGAAACCTGATCACATTAGCTGTAGTCTTGTGAGGCCCATTCACTGCACTATGAGTGAGAATTCAATGCAAAAAAAAAATGAGAAAAATGGGAGGAAAAAGTGTGTAAGAGCAGCAGTTGTGAGTGAACAATGACAGGCATCTAGATCATAGGTCTCGGATCATTTCTCCTTCCATATTGGAGTTTATGGTTTGTATATTCAACTGCAGTAAAGAACGTATTTTCTGAGGCAGATGTTAGCTTTTGATTGATTTCCTCTTTGCTTGAGTGTCCCGCAGATGCACACTCGGTATTCCTGACTGTTTGTGATCCAGATATAGACTAAAGTCTCAAAACCATCAACAGATCCCCCCCCAAAGGCATCTACAGTTTTATGTAGCATGGAGTGCATGTCCAAATATCTAACAACCCATCTTTGGTCTTAAAGCTACATCCCACCCTCATCCTACTCGTATCTTCTTCCTCCTGATGCCTTAAAACAGGAAAAAAATCCTGGGTCACATGCACACGTGAATCGCAGTTAAACCACCTCTGTTGGTATTCATGCATGCTGCAAGTACATCTACAGGACAGGTGGCCTCAACTGTGGCCCAATAAACCCTGCAAGACTACTTGTCTTTCCTTTTTCTCCCACTTTGAATCCCCTGCCTTCACTCCAAAGGCCAGCCATATCCTTTTACCCCAGGCGAGGTTGGTCTGATGGTCTGGGACATGTTAGCCAGCTGCCAAATGAAAGGGCATAAATCACGCAAATGAAAACAAATAGAGCCAGGTCTGCTTGACTCTAATTAAAGCCGGGCTCTCTTCTCTGTAAACTGTGCTGTGTTCTACATACTTGATGGTGCTCCCGGAAACATGTGTTCCTCCTGAATTCCTCCGCCCTTGAAACAGAGCCATGTGTGCTTGTGTAGGGGGTCGGGGCACATGCTCGCTTTATGTTCTGTGGAAATCTTCCTCCAATATACAACCAACGTCCTCTATTTCTACCATTACAAAAGTCATTTTACCAATGTTAAATTAAATTATATTTTGTAATTTTTATTATGCTTCAGTTTATTTAGTTATTATACTTGTACTAATTTGTTTCTCTTTCTCCCTTTCTCTCTTCTCCACTGTGACACATTGCCCATGCCTGGTGATTCCACTGCATTTAGGTAAGCATATTCTAAAATATTAATTTCTTCTATATTATTACTCTTCTCTATGGTTTGAGTCATCTTGAACGTTAAAATGCATGCACCAGGAGCTGTTACTTTGGTGACTGAGCTTACATAACTGGAAAGCCTGACTAATGAGCGCTGGCTGGATGCTAACTTAATGGGCTGTAGGACTTGGTCCACATAAACCTGGCTCGGTATGGAATGTGTCACTCTGAATTACTCATGTGCTCTCATTAATATTTCAATGTCTGCATCAGGGTCAATTTAATTTGTAATACAGTGTGTATAAATTGACATAATTTCAGAGGCAGAGAAAATGACATCAGCAGCACAAATCATCCACGGTTATGCACTGTAGCTTTAAGTTTCTCAGAAATACACATCATATAGTTGGACCTCCTTACCTTGTGGCACACTAGTAAGTAAAAAACTAAATGCCATACTCCATAATCCTCATCATCTCAGGGCTCAGAGGTTCCTCTTCAGTTTAATGTAAGGACAGAGTGTAACTGTCATACAGTGGAAGGCAGAGGTGTCCTCCATCTACAGCGATTTCTGCTCTGCCAGAATGTATCTGTACACTGCTGCTCAGGGAAAACAGAGAGACTCACTGACCCATGGACCAGTTCAATTAGCATTTGCCACCGACACCTGCTCTCACCGGCAGCACACAGCTATAGTGTGAGTGTGCATGTGTCTGTATGCGTGTTGAGTTGGTATTACTGCACATCTCCATTAAATATTAAAACACAAGACTGGGAGTGCACTGGCTGAGACCCCCTGTTCCCCACTCTCATCAAAAATAAAAGGACAGCAACTGTAAAGTATTTGAAAGATGGCAAAAGAAGGCAGCAGCAGAGAGAAAGGATTTCACACCAGCCAGAGGAAAACAGCAGGGGAAATACTGGCAAAATGCTATAGCCAAACAAGTACATCATTAAAGTAAATGATTAAGCTGATTTATGTTAAACATTGGGAGAATTATAAAAATAAGATTTTATCGCTGCATGTCACAGTATGTGTTTTTGAGTTTTACACCTGCTGCCAGGTTAATTTCAACTTTAGCTGCTGCAGAGAAAAGATAGATGGAGTTTGGTGAAATAGGGTCAGAGGTCAGAAAGTGGAGCCACCCAGCTCGTAATGGTTTTAACCTCTGACCCCCAGCCATGTACTGAGTCATCTTATAATGCAGAGTGACTGACAGACTGACATTCTTATGTCTGTGTCTCCAGCAAAAAAAGACACAATAGAAACTCAGATTTATGGAAATTTAAAAAAGATTACAATCATGAATGAATACGTTAATTGTGTTTATGAGGCATCAGCATTTGTTTTTGTGCATTTGCTCCCAGTCTCATGATTTAAATGCATTGTCACGTTATGAATGTTTATTTTCCGTGAAGCAGTATAATGCAGCGTGGCATTTGACTCTTTCTTGGAGCCAACACTCTCCACTTTCTCTCAAATGGAACAGGGGACTTATTTGTTTGTTAATGTTCCTCTTGTTTGGTGTTGCTGGGAACAGATGTGCCTGATGAGCTTTGTGAAGTGGCGGAAATATGCACCGAGTGTAATCAGTAGCCTAATTATAAGTTTTGGAGTGAATCATCTGCATCTGCTGAGGAGGGAAATAAAGTTGTTGGTTTTTTTTTTTTGCTTTTTTTTGCACATGCTGCACGAGCCTTTTTCTATAGTTGGAGATCTACCAATATTTGACAAGAAAAGAAAAGAAACTCACTCTGTGTGCCCCTGGGTCAGCAGTGGAAATCTACATTAGTAACTGATAAGTTTGTTAAAGGACATCCGGCCTATAGCCAGACCAGCCTGTAAAACCTGAACGGGGATGGAAGAGGAGTGGTGTGTAGTGAGATGTTGATCTGAAATGAGGATGGATCTGTTGTTGAGGGATGGTGGGCAGTGACATGTTCCCTGACCTCTTATCTGATCCTGTTTGGTGATGCATGAAGACTTCTGTGAAGGCCATGACCTCAGAACCTGGTGATAGATGCCTCGGCCTTCATCAAAATGGTCTGTGACTACCTACTAATGTCTAATCATGAGCTTAGTTGTTTCATTTGAAAATGAATTTACTACAGTACTGTACATAACCCTAAATTTAAGACTTCTCTTTTATTTTGTTAATATTTGCCCTTTTCTCAAATTAATGGGCATATCCATGTGCAGGGTCAGAGTGGCATGCATGTTGGCAACAAAGATGTCAAACATGTCTGATAGAACCATATCGAAGTGTGTGATCTCCATAAAAAATAAATCAGGCTATAAATTATCCAGATTAACACAATAAACATAGTTAGTCAAATACACAATTACTATTAACGCATTTTTTTTCATTCATCTCATTACTAAGGTTTGCATTTTGTAAGATGAATATTTTTGTGATTTGCTTTTTAAGTTGCTCCCTTCATGCAGAGGTATAAAAACAAGTAATATGTTTTTTGTTTTACATCGTGACTTTCCAGGGAATCCTTTCTTCATCTCGTCCCCTCCTCTACCAACGACCCTCTCTTTACAGCTTATGTTTTGTCACATATAGCTTTCATTAATACTCTCTCATCACCTCATCGGCTCCCAGAAAACGAGTCCCTAAACATTAATAAATGGTGTTTCACACTTGTGTGCCTTTAACCGCAGGTGTGCGCTCACTCACTGTCTGTCAATAAATTGCATTCTACAGTAAACAGACTGAGACCATTTTCTTCTGCCCCCTTCTCAGGATTTCTAGCGAACTTTTATTTTATTTTTTATTTTAAAAGTAATTTCCTGCTTCATAATTTCTCTTTTCATTTCCTCCGCTTCATAGTGAATAAGAATGTAGGCTTTTACTTTAGTTTTTTTCTCGAGAAATGAATGCTTGCATTACATTTCTCATTACATTTAAGTTAGAATAATAAAAAAAAGGTGAAGGATACTCCGAACTATAAATCATTTGCTACTCTTTAGACACACACAGCTTTGTGACACCTCAATCCAGAGGCATATTTCAGGCTTTAAATGAGCTTTTCCATATGTAAGGCTGGGTGCATGTTCTTCGTCTTCTTTTCCTGATTAGAGCAACCCTTACTGAATTATCAGCAAAGACCAAATCCAGATTCTATTCTATGCAAGACAGATCTCCTCTGGCTGTCTGGAAAGGCCAACACATCTACATTGCATTTTTACTACACACCACTTTCATGCTCTGAAGGCAGAGAGGATCCTCACGTGTGTGTTTGTGTCTGCATCATGCAGTCCTCTCCTTTTGTGTATGCATACAGTATGTGTGTTAATCTGTAGCCCTGCAGCCATGTGTATGTTTTTTGTTTGCGTGTCTGTATAGTGTGGAAAATTCTCGTTGTGGAGTGTGATGTGTTCAAGGGTGTCCCCAGCAATGTGTAGGAGATAATGGCAGCAGACAGTGGCTAATGTACAATCCTATAAACAGTAATGGATCCTTTGGGTATATAGAGCTGATATGACACTTGTAGGCCCCTCTCATGGTATATTGCCTTTAATATGGCACTGTTGACACACTGCACACTGCATGATAGGCAAGAATGTTTAGAGGAACAGCAGGAATATGACATGACTGTATTAAAAAGACATTAGGAAAATATGACCCAGGCGCTAAGAGAGGCTCAGTGCTGTGCTGCAGTCCCCTTGCAGTACATGGGAGATCATTTTGCGATTTTAATAGTTTTAGATTATTTCAGTATGAAGTAGATGGGATGTGATGTGATGCTGATTGTATGTCAGTTTTTCATCCAGAACTGTGTCATTAATCTGAGCATACATCTTTTATTCCTCCTATTACCAACACAATGAAATGGACTCAGTACAATGAGTCTCCCGATGGGAGGTCTGTTCTTTTTATGTGTTTTACAGAGGACACTGAGCTTTTCATAGTGTCAGTTATGATAGCAAAAAAAAAAAAGTTATGATAATGTTTAGGGGAGTTGGGGACATTGCTGCTTGCATGGCCAGAAATGCCATTAATCATTCTGTCATGAAGGGATGGAGGCAAGGCTGGAAATGGGGGATTATCCTTTAGAGGGGTGCCTATGTAGGGGCCAGTGACAGTTTGGCAAGGTGATGTGAGCTGAACTACTAGCCTGTGGAGAAGTCCCCGTCTCTTGCCCTCGTAGCTCCCCTCAGTTGCTACAACTCTCTGTTCCTCTGTCACCTTCTCCTCTCTTACCAGTCATGTTTTCATCCCCTCACTGTGTTCGCTCCCTGGTGTGCATCTCCGAGGCCTGACTGTCACTGAGTTTTAGGTTGCACATGTCACAAAGAAATAGGATACATTGAATTTTAAAGTGGAATTGTGTGACACACAGGCTCAGTATATATACGTAGGTTACACAAAGGGCTCGGCAGTGATTCAATAACTATGTACTGTATATCGCGATGTAATTTTCTTCAGTATCAAATTAACAAAGGTATATATCATCGATATAACGTTAATGCACGGTGTAAACATACTTTGAGATGGAACACTTTGCTATAAATGCCTCAGATTCGTTTTAATAAACATTTGTTGTGCTCTGTCCTTAATTAAGTATGAAACCACAATTAACTTTGTCGTAAAGCTTCACTCAGGAACATAATTCAGCGTTTAATCACCTGACATTAATTGTGATAATTAGAGGGTGAAGCCGAAAAACAAATTGATATTAACAGAGGTAAGATGTGTGACAATGGTTTTAGCCATATCACCCAGCTGTAGCAACAAAATATTTACACAGATCAATATTATTTGCATACATTAAAAAAAAAACATTGAAGGAAATATAACACAGGACTATAGCTACAGCAGCTTTTATCAGACTATAATTACCTCAGCATGAGAACTAATAGGTTGGATCTACTGGTCAAGCCTGTTGCTGAAGGTGGTACTAAAATCAAATTGGGTGTTATGTTTTGTAACTTAAACAATATAATAACACCCTGAGGGAGACATGGATGTGTGTCAAAAACATTATGGCAGTCCAGACAATAAGATGTTTGAGCTCTAGTAATAAAAGCCAACTGTAGCAAGGGGACCACAGTCATTAATATTTATTGTTCATGAATGTCTACAAAATCTCATGTTAATCTATTAATCTATAGTGGTTAAGATGTTCTGGAAACAGTGCAGGCTGTAATCTTACAGAGCCACATTGTTATTGAGACTAAAATATTAACTGTTATGTTTGAGGCAAAATGTGAGTTTGACACTGATTTACTGTTATGTGATATACTGCTTGTCTGTCAATGTTTGTGTGTGTGTGTTGATCTTTGTCTGCGAGTATGCTCTGCAGGCATCACTTTCAACTTAATAGCAAATTCTTTTTTGTAGTCCATCTTTCCTTTTTTAGTGATTACTGACTAATTAGATCTGACAGGAAATGTCACCGTTGCAGCTTTTCTTCATAGCTGTTGAGTGAAAACCTTTCATGTTTTAGTTCAGTTCAAGGATTACATGCGTCTCTTTAATGCGATGAGAAAGATGTCCTCACATTTTGATCCATAAAACCAAGTTAAACTCTAAAATATGGTCATCAGAGTAAATATGACTTAGTGAATCTCCTGCCTTACGTGATAGTTTGTCATGTGATTACTTGTAACTTTGAGAGATGAAAACAATTAACACGTATTTCATGAATGCTGAATTTTTTTCCTTAGTAAAACCCTATGTTGTTTACAAGATTTGAGGGGGGAAAAAGGTATGATCTGTGGGCTGCTGATATGAACTGTGAACAGCAGTGGTCATTCCTTTAACTCAACAGCAGGGATAATGTTTTTTTTTTTTTTAGGAAAACATCCTTTGGTAGATTTTCAAACGTTCTTAAAGGTTCTTCCCCGTGTGCGAGTACTCTTTGATCTGTCAGCTTGATTACCCTGTGAAGTTTCTTTCTGTGTGTATTGTGAGGCTGCATTAGCGTGAGCCACTGAATACATACTCCTAGCTTGGCATGCATGTGCAATATATGTACGATGTGGTTAATGTGCATATTATTTCATGACTAAAGGCCATATCTGCATGTGACAATGGTGACATCAAGAGCCTTGGAACCCCAGGGAGTTGATCAGCTTGGTAGACATAGTCATATATGAAAAATTACAAGCACTTTAAAGTATTTCTCTTTGTTTTAATTTATTTTTTTCCCCCTCACTATCTCCCTCAAGCTTTGACTTTTTCCTGTTCTGGTTTACCACAGAGGCTGTTTTGTCAGTTGTGGTTTAAACACCTGCTTTGAAAAAGAGAGATCAGTCATGTGGAAAAGCCCAACAGAAGCCTTCAAGGGCTGTGGATGTGAGGCAAAGTCAAATATTTGGATATGAAGTAGTGGGGAGATGCGAAGAAAAAATGTTTTCTTTTTTGCAGCTGTCAGAATGCATCATAGAGTGTTGGCCAATGTGTCCAGGAAGGTGACAGAGACACAATTACATCAAAGATGCCAATTGCATTATCCCACTGTCAGGCCAAACAGTTTGATATTTGTGCATCGTGCTGTTTGAATGTTTAGTGTTTGTCAGAAAACATCTCTGTTGGTTATAGAGTAACAAAAGCCATTTACAACAGTCTTTTGCATAGAAAACATAAAAACCTGTACTGCATAGAAATCAAACAAATGAAAAAAGTGATGACACCTACAATGTCCAAACAGCAACACAGTCACTTGCTCCAACATGTTCATGCTGGAAATCAGTTTCATATTATTGACAGTAATACCAGTATTTTCAGATATTTCAGAGATTAGATTTGAACTGTAACATTCTGTTTTGTGCTGGAGCATGAGTTTCCTATTTTACTTCCATAGGTTTATAGTTTTCCATAGGGTTCCAAATGGTTTTCCTCTGAACTGGAGTCAAGTGATAAGACAGAGAAAGTGAAGAGGAGTGCTTTGAAATATCCACCTAAGGGCTTGATACCTTATTCTTTTTTTTTGTAGAGGAATGAAATGATTATCTTCAGTGTACTGCAACAATTCTATTGGCTGGTGAGGGTGAGAAACCTTGTTAGACGGTTGTCTTGGCAGCAACAATGAAGCCGTGATGAGTGATTGTTAGGGTGAAGAGAGCACTAAAGTTTTCAGGTGCTCATGAGTTTCATTTAATGAATTAAAAAAAGCTGAAGGGAAGGAGCTATGAAGTTGCATATGAACGTTCTCATTAGGTCCATTGATGGCCTGAGCTCATGTTAGGAGAGGATGTAATTAAATGCCACTTTTACTCTAATGGTAATTAGGCAGAATCTGAGGACTAATCCCTCAAACTGTTTTCGAGTGTACTGTCAGCTGAATGGGTTGCATCAGGATTTACACAGTCACTTAATCTTACAAATTCATTGCATCCCTTTATCTTTGTAGACTTTCCTGAATGTGACAATACTGGGACTTTGCCAAAGGAGCACTTTGGTTATCTTTCAGGAAAAAGCTGCACAGATATACTGGGAAAAGGACATCAGGACAGCTTGAAAATTGGTGGACAATTATATTTTAGCTGTCATTATCATATGTTAAATGCTGAGAAATAGAAGTTACGAAAGAGAATGTTGTGCATTGCTATTCCAGCAGGAAGCTTAGTACAGCTGCTTCTATCTTCGATGAGATTTTAGTGTGAAACCAGGATAATTGGAGTTTCTTTATGTCTGTTTCCTACTGTCATCTCTCTGCTCTAGTATTTTAGATATCTGCCACTGGGGAGTGTCAAAAAAGATACATGCTGCATAGATGAGAGGAGGCAGTTTCCGCTTTTTAGACTGTGGAGCTATTGCTATCCGTAACTATTTATCTGCATTTGCATGTGGGTGACGGGGAATGTGGCTGGGCTTGGTTCTGGCAGAGCTCTGTCCTTGGAAGTGGGTAAGCAGCGGACAGGCCGGGAGTCAGACAGATGCCCTCAGCTTACCACAGATCATTAATGCATGAGGAAGATGGAGATGGGCAGTATCCTGTTCCACTGGAGAAAAGGTCACAGCCAGGGAAGACTGCAGAAGAAAGACATCATGAGTAGAGGGCACACGAAGATGCAAAGGATATGCAAGGATATGCAGGATAAAGAGAAGTGATGGAGTGCCGAAAAATAGACTGAAAAGAATTGTTGTGTGTGTTGCAAATGTGTTGCCAGTTTGCACACTGGCGTGTATAGGTGCATGAGAGTATATGCATGCATATTTTAACATTTCACGTAAATATTGGATTGTGAGCAGGCACTTGTTTGCACTACTGTAGCTAACCTATTGATGTGCTTTATTCTAAACAAGACATTTTATTGAAGCTGTATACTTGGACTGTTCACAGATATGCTTAAAAAGATGAACATTCCTTAACATTTATAAGATGAATAGTGTTCATTCAATTATTCAACCTCATTTTTACTTATTTCTGTTGCGTTATTGTGTGTTTAGTTTATCTCCATGCTAATTTGAAAAAGTCTTTGCATTGCTATACAATAAATTAGAATAAAGCCCAGTCACACATGCACAAAGGTGATTCACCCGGGAGAAACTTGCCATTTGTACTTGAATATGGACCAAACAACTGAAGAGGCAAAGATTTGAGTTATCTCCCAGATGATAAGTGATTGTACACATGTTAAATGGCACCAATAATTCAAGGTTTCAGTTCAGGATTGCGTTTGTTGGGAGAAATGTCCTGACTGCTTAAAATGGTGAATCCTACTTTTCCCCTTAATATAGCCTTAATATAGTGTCTTTCATTTGACCATACCCGGTCTGAGAATTCATAGTCTGTACAAGTTGAGATAGCTGGGTGGATGTCACTTGAGTAGTTTTGTCAAACCAGACAGTACGTGTTATGTAACTATTTTCATCAGCTGTGGAGCACTCCCGCCCATATTAAATTGACTTTGACATGCGAAATTGGTGAAGTGCCCCTTTTAATTTTGGAACATTGCAGTCCCTGCCAACAGATTTCTTAGCTTTCCTCAATGTCTATTCTCCTCCCTCTTGTGCTCCCCGGGAGAGTGACAGTGATGAATAATATCGTGATTGCAAACAGTTCCACACAATACACACAATATCCATTATTAAATTTTTCCAATTTTCCCCATCTCGTTTAATTTTGTGGAGCTGAGCATTTTGAGCCGGTGGTATGAATTTGTCTTTGTGCACATTCAGAAGGAGATGCTGAATTGTGTTCTGTTCAAGCGTGGCTGTGTAAATGGCTGTTGTGGCTGGAGTTTGGCATGCTTTGGCTGGCTGTGCTCGTCCCTCCTCAGTCAGCCTCTGCATGTCCATTTGGGAGCATAGTTCGCCTTCTGTCGTAAGACAGTAGAGGTAATGGTTGTGAGAGCGCAGAGGGACGGGAAGGTGGGGGCTACTTGCTCCTCTTTGCCCCTACATTATATGTGGTTGACCTATTTCAGCGGTGAGCGGCAGAAGAGGGGAGAGAAACTGGGAGGGATGCAGGGCAAAATCACAGGCTGACAGAAGTCTCCTGGTGAGTGGAGCTGGTTTTGTGATTCCCTAATGCAGTCTCGCACACAAACACGGACACACACACACACACTGTCTGTCCTCCATCCCACCAATCTATATATTCCTCTCAAAACATCCATTAAAATACGAGGTCTTTATGTGCTGGTTGGTGTGAGCATAGATAAAGAATCTTTAACAGTACACTGCTAGGCCAAAAAAGGTCACACAATTGACCATTTTATTGAGCTGCTTTTCGCTTTAGTTAAGACATGCGCACACCTATTGTTTTCGAAAAGCTCATGCAATGTCCCGACATTTATTTCAGTCCACAGATGCAGTAATTAGGTGCCCAAGATCTTGTATTTATGATGGAGATGGACCACTGAGTTAAGTCTTCTCAAGAACATCCCAAACATTCTTAAGGTGTGGACTCTGTGGTGTGTCAAAATGGGGTCTCATTCTCCATGGACTGTTCTTTCACAGTTTGAGCGTGATTAATCCTGGCATTGTCATCTTGGAATATGACCGGAAACCTAGTCATGCAGTATATTTATATTTAGATCAGCTGAACCCCTTTTTTTTTTTTTTTTTTGGACAATAAACTTAGACCTGACCACTGAATAAATCCCAGAGCAAGTGAAATATTAGAGTATGTGACGTCTTTATTGGTCGGCCAGTGTATTTTCTTACATGTTCTCTTATGATACAATACATTGGCACCACATTTTCTTAATTTTGATTGTATTTTAAAGGGGACACGCAGTACTGCAGTGTTATGTACTGTATTGACCTCACAGCAAATAAATAATTGAATGAACACATAAAATAAATCATGCAGGTTTTATTTTGATTCCCATGTTGGGTTATGATCATTAAAGCCACATCATAGTAAATGGACTACATTTCTAAAGCACTTTTCCACTTTTTCCAGTCTTAATGAGCAGCCTTCCACTCACACTCACATTTATACACTTCTTCTATATATGCCGTCTTGCAGCCCCTCACACACTGAGGACCTTAGAGTTTTAATTTCTTTTCTTTAGGACATGACTGTAAGCACTTGGGGACAAGCATATTCCTTGCATAGGCCCTGACTAAATTAGAGCTCAACGTGCTCAATCTCCTGAGCTATCGTCTATTATGGCATGGTTAGGGCTGCATGGGTCCACATATAAAGAACGACTTAATCTTTTCCATATTTGTGTGGCAAGACAAACCTCCTAGACACAAAGATTTCTCTTGTCTGTACCAGAGGCAAGTTTCCATCTTGGTTTTATTTTCACATTGTCTCTGTTGCCCTGCTTTGTATACTGTTGTTTCCAACTGCTCTTCTTGTATATGAATGCTTTTGTGGCTAGTGTGAAACAGTGTATAAATAAAACGAGCAGCAGAATCTGATCATAAGTGCTCACTCAAGATATATTGATGATGAACTCTGGTTGCAGCTGTGAACTGCCATCTGTCTCAGTGGCATATAGCAGACACACAGTCCGGATATATCTGATGCACTGATATAGGTCTGAACAGGGTCACAGTGACAATATCTGTGTTTATATTGTGTAGATAGGCCTTTATATGTCCACTTTCATCAGTGTTTAGTATGCCATAAAAACACAGTGCAATTACTGTACATTGAGTAGTACTGCTCTGCTTACTATAAGCCAAAGGCAAAAGGGCAGCAATGTCAGTGAGCAGTGGCTATTTGGCTCTGCAAGGACGCAGTTGCTGAATATGAAGTAATGTGCATTACTGTTTAAGAGCCAGTGTGAATGATATCTTATCCAACATGAGATAGCAGCTATGTTGTAATTTCTCCACAGCCTGATATTGCAACGGAAAGGAACTAAATGAAATAGGCTGAAACAACCATCTTTTTTTTTTTTTCTTTTTTTCTTTTCCCCTGTGGAAGGCAGTATATCCAGCCTGATACATTGATTTGCTAAGGTTGTCATGTTCCTGCTGTGACCTATGGTAACCAATATGTTGCAAGTCCCCATAATCCTTACAAACAAAAAAAAAACATTTAACATCAACCCAGACTGCGAGCATCCTAAACATCCCAGAATAAACATGCAAGAAGAGGCATTAATGGCATTTACACACTCAGGGATTTTTTTTACTCCATTAAACACGCTGCAGTGTCTCTTGAATTGTAACTGAGCAAATGTGTCGTGTATGGCAAAATAAGCAAGTGTAAGAAGGTAGAGGTAGAGTTGGATGAATGTTTATGACCGTTAATGTGAGGTGAATATCAATTATTCCCAGAAATGCATATTCAGGATCAGGAGCTAAATTAATTATTGTTTTAATTCACAGAAAAAATATGTCCATAGCTGAACACCAGCTCAGCTTGATGCGTGTGTGCAAATATGATGGCTCCTGCTCTCTGCCGAGATGAAGGCTGGGACCATGAATGCCTAATATTGTTTATAGCAAATTCCATAAAAGTCGGTACAATTAATTTGATAGGGAAATGAGTACAACTGAAAGGCAGCAATGGTAAATTAACAGTAAAAGACCATCTGATTTCACAGTGGCAGCAGTCGCTACACAGTCTGTTGACTAACACTCTAAAAACTGATCAGCTGGTCAGTGTGGTTTTAACAGTGAGACTTGTTACAGTCACACAAACTAGTTTCATCTGTGTTTTTGCCACAGCGTTGTCACTGGAAATCCTACCCATCTTGTTATTTTTTCCGTGTATCATCCAGTGCTCTCTATGTTAGTGAGTGAATAATTAACATATTGTAAAACAGAGAGCTTGTGTAACAGTATTAAGATTTTAACAGCGTTACAGCCAGTCTAACAGTTGCACTGCTGGGCACAAAGCAGCATAATAAATTACTGTAAAAGTGGATAGAGTTGGTGTTCTGTGTGGACTTTTTTTTTTTAATGTCTGTATTTCCTTGTGCATGAGCATGTGTGTGTTTGTGTCACAAGAGACACGTATCGAATCATGTCCTGCTGGTACAGTCTTATTTTCATGATCAGCGTCTCATACCAGTGTTGTGTATGTGTCTGTCGCTTCGTGTGTGTGTGTGTGTGTCTGTGTCCTTTTAGAATTTCACCTCCTGCTCTCCCTCTACTGATCCTGGGGCTAAGATTTATGGTTCTGCATTACATCTGCCTTGTCACATGAATTCAGCCATCACACACAGACACATGCACACATGCAAACACCTCCCCCAAAACTCACATGCACAGGCATGCACACGCGCACACGCGCACACATACAGAGTCACACCATTACAGCCTGTATTAAGACATAAACCTGTGTTTGGTGCAATAAAGCATACAGTCAATCTTGATCTTCTCAGACTTCACATTTATTTCTGAGGCCAGTAATAGATGTTTGCAGAGGGAATTACATTTCGAGAGAGATGAACATTTAAAGAGAAAGTGGAACTTTGTAAAGTGCTATGTTCTTTTTGTTTCTCACCTTGCAATTTGATTGATGACATGGTAAGAATAAGGTTCAGGAGATTTAGGAAAAGAGGATTGTGTGCGTGCGTGTGTGTGTCAAGTGAATAAGCAGGCAGCCAAATTCGCTGACAGACATGGAGAATAGACAGTACTCTGGAGACTGTCTCACACATTCTGACACACTTCCAGTTTGTAGTGTCCTTCTGATAAAGTGCTGCCACGGATTTTGTGTGAGGAGAGTTGGACATCCGATTGCTCAAGGATATGTGCAAGGTGTGCACACGTGTGGGTGGTGGTTCATCCGCTCCTGCATAATGTCATTCCCTTATTGAGAACACTCCCTGGATGACTGGATTTTCTTGCCGTCATTAGCACTTAGCAGTTATTTTCATCATAATCCATCTATGCCTTCACATGTCTCCTCCACCATTACATTAGCATTGGTAAAAATTGGTAGTTTAAACATATGCAGCCCTCTCACCGCTGGCTTCACTGTCATAATCACCAGAAGAAAAAAAAGGAGATACAGAAAACATCTTCCTGCTGTGAATGAAAATGACACTATGAGAGCCGGAGTGAGCCAAGTTGTGGGTGTTGTGCAGCTGAACGAGTGAAGAAGTGATAACGTTATGTAAACCTGCAGATTCATGTAATAAGAATACTTTGTGGCTTCATCGGAGCAACACTTCATTGCCATTTTCATATTGTTGTTTCATACCTAGTCATTATTGGATAATATTGAGTATAACCCATTTAGACATACAGTATGTGTATAAGAATTATAGATTTACACCCATTACATGTAAATTCCTGTATTACATTTTTACAGTAGCTTTAACCATGGAACTTATAGTCAGTGTACCTGCTATTTTGCATTGTATCATCAAACCAGCTCCACCTTTTCTCCGCAGCACTAATGTGGAGTAAATGTTTCAGTCAGTTGAATCGCTTCTTTAAAGGGTAGGTTTACATTTTTCAAGTCTATCTTTCAGGGCATTTAGCAAAGGAACACGTGCGTTTTTATGCTGCAAATTTCCATGTGCAGAGGCACAGTGAGAGGAGACACAAGAACATAAACATTAAAATGTTAAAGTGCCCATATAATGCTTTTCAGGCTTTTCCCTTTTCTTTAGTGTCTCATATAACTCATGGTGCATGTAAAAGGCCTGCTAGGTTACACAGGCAAAAGAGAGTCCTCCTCTCCAAGAAAATAAACACAAAATTCACTAGTGATGTGAAGCCCTTGGGTGAGGGATTTGACTTTTTCTTTGACACCCTGCTGACCAAGCAGCTGACGATCAAAAGATCAAGACTCTCAAAAGATTGAGCCATCTAACCCAGTAGTTCTCAAACTTTTTATACCAAGTACACACTGAAAAATATTGAGCTCTTGGAGCAAACACCCTTATAGCCAACATTAAAATACAGTGGTGTAAATAGGCCGAGCAAAGTCAGCTACTGATTTTTCTCAGATTTATTCCCAAAAAAAGATAATGTGCTCTCTAATCATCCTCCTCTTCCTAACATATACTTCAGCCAGATTCGATTAAGATGGAGCAAGAGATATGGTTACTCTAATTATTGTCATTTAATTTATTATTATTGTTATTTGTTTCGTTTTCTATGCATTTTGCTCCACTCCAATCACATACCCTGGTATATACAGTAGAACAGTATTTCTGATTTTCCTTTAAGTACCACCAGAGGAAGCCCGTGTACATGTCCCACACATTGAGAACCATGGATCCAAACAATCGGTGGCAGTGTGAAAGTTTTGGGTGGCTAAAGGGCTAAAGGGAAAAGAGGGTGCTGTACTGTAAATGTAAATGGCTGAAATATGGACTTATGTTTTAACTTTTTGTAATTTTGTCTTTTGTATGACACATTCATGAGATTTTATTAAGTTTTGCATGCAAATATTTGCATGCAAGACACACTTGTGTCTTCTGAGGGCTGCAGTTTTGCTCAGAAAATGAATTAGTCATCATTCATTTTCTTTGATATTTAGCCCTCCCCCAGGTTACAAGAGCTCGCAATGATGGTGAATGGCATGAGGACTTATCCTGCTGTCTCTTACAATTCATTTCTTTTGTCTTTCAGTTTTCACTCAGTGCACTCCACACTGTAACTGAATACCATTTTTCAGTACAGCCTACATGCAAAACGCAGGTGTGCTGGTAAATCATTTTGAGCTTTTGTTTCACTTTATAGTGCTTCCTCCTTGAATATCCTTTCAAAAATGAATAAAACTGTAATTATATATCGGGCACTTTTTTTTTTTTTACATGAATAATTCATTTTGTAGAGACAGTTTGCCTGGTCTGTGGCTATACACCTTACTGTGTTTATAGATTTTTAGGGAGATGATCTTGAGATGCTCCTATTCTCATCATTCTATTTGCATAGTTTGTTTTGTCTTCTCGTCCTTTGGCCTTTCAACAGAGGCAAAACGGGGCTACCTGCTGATCTGGGCCAATTAGCCAAAGTAGAGGCATCGAATCGAGCTACTGGGCACAGTGAGGGGTCAGACTGTGAGACATGTCTCCACTGACAAGAAGTGCTCCACTCCATGACCCAACGGGTGGTACGTTATGGGGCGATGGCCTTGTCTGGCTGTGGGCACCCAGGGGTGTGACATGTGACAAGTGAACGGACAGGGCTGTTTGTGCTAAAAGCAATGGTCATTATGACAGCAAGTGAAGTCAAGCAAGGGGCTTCTGTGCGCAATCGCTGCCTTAAAACTGTATTAAAGTGTTTGTGCAAAAATGGATGTGTATGTTGAGCAGGCAGTGGGTGGGCGGAGAAGCTCAGAAGTGTGACACATATTCATATTGACACCTGTCATTGAGGCTATGAAGCATAAAGACAGCAAACATTAAACCTGCATCAACTTAATTGGGGTTTACTGTCCATGAGGCCCTGTTGCACATCTTTGGAAGGTGTTTCTCAGACCCCCCCCCTACTCTCTCTTTACACCATCGTCCGTCCTGCAGATTACACTAAGGGAGTGATGTCTGCACCACCCCACACTGTAAATTAGTCCCGGGTGGTGACATGGTGCTTGCTGGGTAATTTGGACAATGGGCCGTTTGACAGCTCACCCATCACAGCTACGGCACCCCAGGGAGCCACTACTCCTCCTGAGCTTTTCTCCTCTCTCCTTGCGCTCTTCTCTCCTCTCCCGGTGCTGATGGAGTGACTCTCTAAGTAGCAGCATCATTCTCCAATCAACCACCAAAATGGATTTTCATCCAGGAGGGAGCCAAATGGGCAAGGGTTGATGAAGCAAAGAGAGAGAATGTGAATATAGAGTAAAGAGAGAATCTTGGGATACCATAACTGCCAGATATTAAGCAGTAGATTTTAAAAAGCAGTAGGAAAAACAATTTGTTATGGAAAAAAAAAAAAAAAACTCTATAATGTATTAAAAAGCTTTCAACTGATATATTGATTTCAACTGATATATTGTAAATGAAATTATACACACAAAGTATTTATGAATGAACAAACAGGTTTTAGAAGAATAACACAGCATAATGCTATAAATAACAGTGACCTTTGGTTTTAGGAAAGGTTTATTTCTTACACAGACGTACAGAATAAAGTATATTGACCTTTCTTCTTTTCTTTAATGCCACATTTCTCATGGCAAAATAATCATCTAGTTTTCTTTGTTATGATACAATGCATGATTAGTTATTACCCATTATTATCTTATGTCTATTTGAATAGATTTCAAGCATGATCACTGATCCCATTATCTCTTACTTAAATTCTGTTACTCAATTTTTTTAACATTACAAATAACCTCCAATCCATGTCTTGGATGTCTGAAATCACTTTCACATTGGATTGCAATGCAAAAAATTCAGGTTCAAATATACAATGCACAGAAATGTTAATTTTTACATCTTTCTTTAGACTAAAATATGTGTTAAAAAAGCCTTTTTGAATTTTTTCCTTTTTAGTCATTAACGTCTCATGCTGAAAGCAAATAAAGCACAACAACCTTGAGATTTGTGGTGCCATAGAATTCTGGACCAATGTCAATTTTAAACTTCTACTTTATCGAAGTAAGTGTTGTAGGAGTTGAAGTCTGGTAAGAGATTCAAATGATAGTCCCTAATAATTATTCTGTGACCTTGCCTCCGCTGGCACAGTAATGTGGCTGGACAGATAGTGGCCAAAGCCTAGCATGACCACCAGCTGCCTGCAGCCAGAGTGAAACCAGACAGCACTGACTGAAGGTCGGGGACAAGGATCATGTAAACACCCCCAGTAAGACAGACAGGCCTGCATGTGAGACAGGACGAGAGAAGCAGATTTGTGCTCTGAAACCGATAACAAGTGATTTTACTTTAGTATGTTGTTGCTTTTCTATCGGATTCTCCTCTTTTCTGTCCACAAGCTAATGAGGAGATAGTGCAGGTAAAGATGTGGTATTTTATAACACGTGAATGATCATTTACAAAGAGTAGATTTCAAATGCTTATCTGTAGACCCACTCTTTAACTCTATTTAACTCTTATTTTTTTTTAAGTTGCCTTCTTGCACTTGCTGCAGTGGGCTAAATCAATTTGTGCTGATAAATTTTTCTAATTACATCACATTCTCTGGCAAAAACAAGACTCGTGAATTAGGCCTACCTCTAATGCCCTGATTGAATTATTCATTTATTTTATTTGATGGCTCGAGTGTGCACGTGCTGTCTCCAGATCATCGGGATTCTAGCCTGTAATAGACTGACTACGAGATGTGAGCTGTTTGGTAGGTTAATGTTGGAGCCACCTGACTTTAAACTCCGGGGAATGAATGCTTGATTTGCTTTATTTCTCCTCACCTACTGAGTTGTGTGATGGCAGAATTCCCTAGAGATGAAATATGAGTGTGCTTAGCACGCTCCAGCAGAGAAGCTCAGATAGTTCAGGGCAAAGGAGGGGTCACTGGCTCCTAACTGTAATCAATAAGTACCTGCTGCAGCCAAGTGTTAGATAGGACCCTGCAGACAAAGTGTGTAGACACATTAGTGTATATAAAGCACTCGGCTGGAAAGAGACATTATAAAGGAAGAAACCCTGCGCTCATTTTGTTTCTTTCTCGTGGAGCTTCTAAAGGATTGTGCTTTTAGAACAACAGCCATACATATTGATTTAAGCCACTGGAATGTATGGGTCTTTACTTAATCCAATACTAACAAGTATTGAATGGAGAGAGTCGTTAGCATTGATTTATGTCCACTCAATATAATGGGTAGGTGTGCTCAAAGCTTATTTATTGGTATAGGCCTGATTGACAGTCTATTTATCCTTCTTCAGTTGACATGACAGCACGGTGGTTTATTTTAATATTCTTTATTCTGCTTGACCGTTCAGCTGCAAACCACATCTTGTCTCCCGCCAGAGCAACATACCAAAAACACGAGAAGCTTTTTCAACCCACCACTTCCAAGGCTTTGTCTTTGTTTGAAGCAGGGTTGTATGTGAATAAGGGGGGAAATAATGAGGAGAGAGAAAAGTAAAAGAGAGGAGGGTGAAGAGGACAAATAAGAATGAAACTGGGATGAAGAGGGAGAGGATTTATGCCAGGGTTCATGCTTGACTCTCCCCTGATGGAATGGAAACATTGGCCCCATTGATACAGTGCTTTCGCCGGGACAATAAATTTGCTTTGGTACAGCTGGAATGGAGGGGGCTTATCTTGCACATGGGTGTCAGTGGCTAGCATTCAAAGGGTGTTATCATAGACACTCACAATATATGATGGCGATATACAGTCAGAGTTGACAGGAAAAATATATAACTGAATGTACAGTATATACAGTTTATATAGAGTTTATTATGAACAATCTTTAGGATGTATCTGTCAGTCATGTTTTCCTATTATAGTGAACTTCCCATTTTGGCATAATAATAAAATAATACATGTTTTTGTAATGTAATCATTTGAAATGATGATTCACTGTTTTTTTTTTTTGTTTTTTTTTTAACATTGTTGAAGTTGTTTTTAAACTTTTGTAAGTGACCAGTTTGACCCTGGCTTCGATCATCTGATTGGAACTGTCAGTCTTGTTTTGAAAGCAGTGATGGATATATTGTGCTCATGAAGGGTTTCCAAGTAAGAAATATATAAGTTTTTTTTAGGTACGTTGACATTGATTCTCTGTCGATGCCTGTACTGACCTTCATGGTCTGACTCTGGTGCCTGTGTCAGTAAAACGCACCCACAGTATGTTTAGTGTTTTGATGGTGTTGATGTATTGAACTTGTAGAAATGGCTTCCTTTGCAGCACAAAAGTACAAATAGGGATGTATTAGAATGACCCTTTCCTCTGTAATCATCGGGGTCAATGGATTCACACTGTCGATTGCAAAGTCCAAAGTCTGGCTTATAAGAACACAATTTCTATGTGTAAAGCGCACACAGTGTTTATAATATGGTCTGAAGGAATTTGTTTTTTTTTATGTTTGTTTTTGTGGTCAGTTTTCTTTGTTCTCGGCACAACAGACCTCATTAATGTGACTAATGAAATAATAGTTCAGTAATATTGGTGTACTGGTTGTAGAGCTGAGGAGTGGTAATGCTGTAGGAGGTTAGACAGCAGCTCGCTTCAGCATTCTTGTACTGAGCTTATTTCCTATAGGAACTATTGATGCAAGGTAGTCATTATGCCCGTGTTGTGTTTTAACAGTCCAAGTGGTGACGGTTACCCAGGCGACGTTAAAGGAAAATACTGCCAATACGCATTTGTAGAAAAAATGGAGTGCGGGAAGCTCAAACTTTGGATAATTAAGCAGATTTTGGTTTTGATTAAGGTCTACCCTTACAAAGTTAGTGTGTACTTCTGTGTACGTATGTGTGTGTTGCACTGTATATTATATTCTTTTATGCAGTTCAGATATTTATGTAACACAGACACTGTTTTTTTGAGTGTGGTTAGAAAGCGTCCCTTAATATTGCTACACTCACAGCTGCTAGGGTTACCTTAAGCCAAAGTGGGGCTGATTGCCAAAACTTCCAGACAATTTGTCATCTACCTGATGAATTTATTGGCAAATATCATTAATTCTTTTTAAATTATGAGGTCAGTGCAGCTCATTTATCTTTATAAAGCATTTTGTAGTTGGGATGTGGGACTGATGCAAAATTCAAGTAATATTCAATCTGAGTCTTAAAATATTCACTAATAAGAGTTACAGTATGAATTAGCAAAACTCACCCCCAATTATGGAGCAAAATACAATTTGAATAAAAGTGCTGCAAGGACATATTTCATTAAGTTTTAAACACTGAGGCAGTTGAGAAATCTTCTGATTAAAGTCAAGCCACAGAATTACGAATGCTCATAGAAATCTACTTTGCTTATCAAACAGTGGAGGCGTAAAAGTGTTTCATAATGCATGTTACATTGCTATATGTATGGTAATATGTGCTGCACTTGTTGAGTATTAGGTTTGTTACACCACAGCTATGTGTATCCAAGATTGTATCATGTTAAACACGGCAGTCATTGAACCTTTTATCTATTATTATTTTATTTTTTTTGTGCATGTGGATGAGTCAGAAAAAAGTAATGTTTCCCTTTGAGCTTCTTGTAGGAATCTTGTACAGCTTCTTGTACAGGAATCTGTAAACCAGGGAGGGAGGTGTGGAGGATCAGGGGGTGGCAGCATGATTGTTAAGAGTCAGGGTCTTTCATTTTGTCATGTGGCTTGTTTTTTTCTGTCATTTCTGGGCTCATCGTTCACTGGAGGGCTACTACCATTCACTTGAATGTATTATTTCTTGCACCAAGGAAGTTGATGAATTCAAATATCTTTTTTTTTTTTTTTTTTTTTTTGGGTGCCTCTGCACGCATTAATGCTTGAGTGGGTGTATGGGTGAGAACGTCTCTCTGTGTGTGTAAAGCAGCCACGCTTTCATGGCTGTTTCAGATCTCTGCGTCTCTCAGTTCGTCAGAGCGAGGGAGCCAGGAGGGAGAGGGGGGGAGAGAGAGAGAGACAGAGAGAGAGATGGAGAGATGGAGAGATAATGGGAATGGAGGGTGAAAGAAGGCTAACACAAGCTTTAATGAGTTTTCTTGGCTCTCTTTGCCTGTTTCTGGGTCAGGGTCCCCTGGCTGAGGATGTGGGTGGAGGACTATGGAGCAGAAACGAAAAGAGTAAGCCAAGGTCTGCTGAAATAGACTTCTAAATTAAAGAGTCATCACCTACATAAAGATATAAAGGATGAAAAGCTTGACACTTTTTCAAAGTTATTTTTTCCTTGTTTAGACAGCAAGAGATAAAAGTTTATCAGCTAATGATGTTGTATCAGCTCTTCGTTGCACCCACGCAAGCTTTAACTGTGTAAAGGCTGTTCTCTTTAAAGTCAGAGGTCACCTGAGGCTCAACTGCCTCTTCTCAATTAGCGGCAGACGAGGAACCAAGGAAATTGTTCAAACTTTTTTTTTTTTCCTCCCACACAAACACACACGCACACAGGAAAAACACCTCCTCTCCCACAGAGAGAGAGAGACTCTTCGGTCACTCTCTGATTGGCTCCCTCTGCCCTTTCATTTCCTAGCAATCAGCTTCAATCTGTGGCAGGTATGAAGGAAGAGATAACATTATAGGGACATCATGGAGAGATATCTGCTCAGCCGAGACATTATTTAGTGCTCTCAAAGCATCCAGGTGGCAACCTCTGTCAGACAACAGGGCTCCTGCATGTCCACACAGGACAGGGAGGTGGGCGGATAGAAGGACATAGAAGAATTACTGATGGGACTGATAAACTCTTTCATTATCTGAACAGTCTACCTTCCTGTGTCTGTTCTCCTGTTCTACTGTCTGTTTGCCCAACTCCCTTTCGATGTCTCAATCTGTCCATCTGAGCAACTTTTACCGTCTGCCTCTTTTCTTCCTCTCTCAACTCCTGTTTCCCACTGTATCTCAGTGTCTATTACTCTGCCTTCTTTCTTTCACACTTGTGAATAATTAATGCCTACCGGTTCGATGGTAAGAATAGAACAGTTCTGGAGGTGACAAATGGGGTGACAAATGTGCCTTATTTCTTCTCTCTTCAAAGAGTTAGAAAGTTTGCCGTGCTCGCCCGTGTCCATGTATGCCCATGCGTTTGTGTGTTTGTGATGTTTTTGTGACATTATGAGCATTTGTTAGTGTTTGTGTATGGGTGAGCGAGCTTGCAAGCGCATGCTCTCATGCAGTTTTGTGTGTGTGATTTAAGACATGGAGATGAAAGGGAGCTGTAATTACAGGGAAGCGTATCTGTCTACTGCAGAAGTATCCGAGGAATGGCACAAACTGGGCCAAAAGCCTGAGGTCATTAGATCTACTGCATGTGTGTGTGTGTATGCGAGCATGAGTCTGTAAGCTGGTGTGTGAGAGTGTGTGTGTGTGTGTGAGAGACGAGAAGAGAGAGAGAGAAAGCAACAATTAAAGTTACGAGACAGTGTGAGAGAGAGAGATCAGCTTATAACTTCGGTTCCTCAGAATCAACCTCTGAACTCTGCTTCTGATTATTGGCTCTGTTTCTCTTGTTTCTCAGCAGTAGCTGGTTGTGGTTAGACCAAGCAAGGCCCGGATCCATGCAGCCTCATTTGCCTGAGAGACGTCCAGAGTTTCCTGCTTTCCAAAATACACTTGTGTAAACATTCCACAATATCAAATGATAGGGATTTCACTGTGTTCTGTGCGAATGGATAATCCCATGCAAAGACTGTGGTTATAACACACTGTCCCGCTGTCTCTTGTCTGCTCTCCTTTCCATCCCAACCCCATCTTTTCTCTCTGTCTTTCTCTTTCCTTTCATCTCCTAATCTGTCCCTCCCTCCATCAAACTTTAATGCATCTCTCTCTCTCGACAGTTGACGATGACTTCATCGGTCTTGGTGAATTGCCAGAAACCTTCCCATCAGACCCCCCAGAGCCCCTGCCCATGTTTTTGATGGAACCAGAGGAGGCCTACATAGTCAAGAACAAGCCAGTCAACCTGTATTGCAAGGCCACACCCGCCACCCAGATCTACTTCAAATGCAACAGTGAGTGGGTTCACCAGAAGGAGCACACCGTGGAGGAACGGGTTGATGAAAACTCTGGTCAGTAAACAAACCCTGTATCATACATAAATTCATATATAGTACAACAAATTTACTTTTTCATATGAGTTATACATGTGGTGAGCAGACTGTTTTTACAGCCAGGTAAAAGGTTCACTCACTGTCAGTGCAGAATGTTTTAGTGTACCGTGTATTGTTTATTTCCCCAAAAATATTACTCCTTTGTCGTGGTTATGTTTCGGAATGTTAAAGCAAATTTAGTTCTGGTTAACAAAAGATCATGACTTTTTAAATATGTTTTGCAAAGTTGTGAATTTGAAGCATGAAATTGAATGGGTTTGCTGTTATAGCCTTAAAATAAGCCTTCTTATACTGTATGTACTTAAGGCTAGGGCCTTGCTATAAAGACACCCCAATCGTGTGCTGCCATGTTGGACAAACTAGCTAAAGTGTGCCTTTAAAAAACAAAAACAACAATAACAACAATATCCTTTATGATTTGCAAAGGTTCGTTACAGTCTGCAGTTTCACCTTTGGATGTTACAAATTCTTACACACTGGACCTTTTAAAAAAAAAAAAAAAGCTAAAAAATATGTATCCACACTAACATGTTTTTGAATCATTAACATTTGAACACAAATGAATCCTGTATACTAAAATATCTTTTGACAGTTATTACAATAATAATTCAATCAAAGTTATTTTAGTGAGGATAATTGTGAGGCGAATACTGGTGTGAATAATTAAGCAACAGATAAAACAGTCTCTCCTGGCTGTATTCCAAGGTCAAATCAACACTGATTTCCTATTTCAAGGACCTCTCAACATGTAAGTAATTGCATGCCAGTCCTGCTCAGTATGGTCCTTTTGCTGCCCAAACATTCGCCCCTAAACCAAAAATTGCTTTGCAAGCACTAATGTAAGTCATAATAGTTTAGGTAGCAATTTAGTAGCTTATAGTTTAACTGTTAGGATAGGGTTAATTAAAAAATTAAAAATGTAAAAAGAAAAAGTGCAACTAAATGCATGGTTTGTCAAGCCATTTTACAAGCCAGTACATGAGGTTGATCAACTACTGGCAGTATCATACTGTATTTGCAGACTTGGATTGATGACGATCTCACTGAGGATTGCTGTTGTTCATGGCACACCAGCATCAATACATCTGTGCTGTGTGTGCATTTGATTGTGGAGGTATGTGTTTAGGTACATGTTAGTGAGCATATAGCAGAAGTGAAAGTAGCTTCAGCAGGGTTGTTTTTCGACTGAATTCAGCCCCTGAAGGCAACAGACCCATTACAGTCCAACACTGATTGGCTGCATTCAGCTGCCATATTGGAAATTGAGTTCTTTTGTCGCTCACAGGTACCAATCACGTCACATTTACCCTTTTCATCCCATTGTTTGGCTGCACAAGTCGGCATGGTCACACACAGACGCACCGAAAGCTTCTCCTTCACCTCAATGTGATTGCCTCTGCACATAAATACACACTTTCATACATGGCGTTCTCTTCCAATTTGAATCTGAGGTATTATAAAAATACCTATTGGATGTTGTATGAAAAACAGTTTGCAGTGCAATCAGAGATCATACATCTCTCATTTCACATTATGTTGCAACTTAAAGCTTCAATCATTATTCACACATTTCCACTTATAAATGTTCACTCTGTGTTTCACAGTGACAAAGCAAGTACATAATTTAAAATGAAACACTTTCATTTTGAAACACTTTCATTTTCACATTTTCTTTGCTATGATTACAACCTCAAGTCCTCTCGGGTTTGACAGGACAAGGTCTCTACACCTGGATTAAGAGATTTTCTGCCATCTCTGTGTATTCTCTCTCTCTGTCAGGTTAAGTGGGGACAGTCTGTGGACAGTCATTGTCAGATCTCTCCAGAGATGATGAATTGAGTTTGAGTCAGGACTCTGTCTGGGCCAGTCAAGGACATTCACAGAATTTTCCCATGGGAAATACTGCGTTGTCTTGGTTATGTATGTCTAGGGTCATTGTAGATGAACCTTCAACTACATCTGAGGTCCTGAACTCTCTGGACCATGTTTCCATTTAAGAATTTGCTGTTTCACATTCCCTCATGCTTCAGATGTCTCTCCAACCCTGCCTCTGAAACATACCCGCACAGCATGATTCTGACACTGCCCTGCTTTACCGCTGGGATGGTGTTAAGCAGGTGATGAGACATGACTCCGAATATTAAGGTCAGACAGTTCAATTTTGGCTTCACTGAGCCAAAGGATTTTGTTTCTCACTGTCTGAGAGTTTTCAAGTAGTCCTCCATGGGTCTTTCACTGAGAGGCTTTCGTCTGGCCACTTTGCCGTCATTTATTTCTCTGATCTGTCAGAAACACCTCAAAGATTTTCAAGAGAGAAGGCATCTGCGTTTAACTTGACATGTCATATAGCAAAGGGAGTGAATGTTCTCTTTGAGTTTTTCCTTTTTAATATATCTGCAGGAATGTTGAAATTGTGTTTTGCCTTGTCATTAAGTGGTATTGCTCACAGTAAGTCATAATAGTCAGTTTAAAGGAGTCAAAATAAATGTATGCTGCATCTTAACAGTGTCAGAGTATGTATTGGCCTTGTGCTTGTGTTTCCTACTATGTATGAAAGCATTAATGTCGTTATGTGTTTCATGCTTAGTATTTACACACTGTTAACTTTGTAGTTACCAAGACTTTTGCCCCTGTGGTACACAATTATGCAATATTTTTTTTCCTGCTATAATTATCTTCGACACATGCCAGTCCTCTCATTAAATCGCCTGAAATCACATACTGTATGTTGGAAAATGCTTTTTAAAGTACGTTTTTCCATATTCTCATTCACAATAAAGTGACCCCCCCCCCTTTTTTGAGTGTAAATTGATGAGGAAAAACATTTTTCCAACGATTTAAGCATCAGGCTGCTAACTGACAAAATGTAAAATGTGAATTGGTCTGAAAACATTCTGACTGTTCCATACAGAAAAGAGTGTTGCAGCCACAGGAATATTTTTAAAAACAACATGAATTCCAACCTGAAATCCTCTCATTTTGACACATCGATTAAGTTAGCAGTGGCTCTTAATCTCTGTGTCATATGGGTTTCTGCAAAAAGTATCAACATGGAAAACAACCCACACAACACGCTCCAACACTGCCAGATCCACAGGCTATTTACTGCAATGATATCACTCCATTTATGCCCTTGCACCCAGCATATACACGCACACACACGCACACACATGCACACACACACACACAAGACAGCATCAGAACCCAGCGGAGCTGTGTAGCCTCTCTCTCAGCCTACTCCATTGCTCTCTGGTTTCCCGAGATTGACAGAAAAGGAACACCGACAGAAACTGGCCAGCCTGGTCAATACCACTGATGGTGTACGCCAAAGAAATCTGATCTCTCCCTCTGCCCCCTTGCCCTTTGTTTCCCCTGCACTCTCATCCTCTGTCTATGTCTCACTTTCATGCTGGTGTGGACTCATGATCACTGAAATGTGAGAGAAATTTAATATCAATGAGAAAACTGATCTCTACAAAGAGATCTAGACTTAAATAGAAACTATATATAAAACAGAAAATAAAGTCCATGTTTATAATAGTGTATTGGTGAATGTCCTATGTTGTAGCCAGGTGGATTTCACTGTCTCATATCAGTTAATTACGAGTCATTGTACTCACAAATGATCACTGGATTGCAGTAGAAATAAATACACATGTATTCCAGCACCTCTGCCAAAAGTTAAAATAAGTTATGAATGAGTAAAATGGGACATGACACACAGTGTTCTTTACAGAATAAAACATCTCAGTGCACCTGCATTCCACAGTAGCCTTTCAAATGCCTCATGCTTGTATACGTACCATCTAAATGTGTTTTAGTTCATATGAAAATGGAAAGCAGTGGCACTTGACAAACAAGCATGAGCAAAAAGGTAGAGTATACAAGAATGATTCAAATCTCAAGTGGTCTAATTTAATATCATTGCAGGAGCAGGTGATTACCTTTAATTGCATTTAATTATCTTTTGAGCAGCAGCCAGGATCATCAGAAAATATAAAGCAACAAATAAAAAGAAAGGGTTTCTGTGGATCTTTCCATCATTTGATTTATTTCAGAAACTTTTATTTAGGATAGTGTTTTTTTTTTATTTAAAGTGCAAAGTGATCATAAATATTAGACTTGATTAATAATATATTTTCAACCAACACAGGCATCACTAGGTCAGAGTATGGAATAATTGGCCATTTGGGTTTCTGTTTTCTTCATTATTTAAATGTGTTGTGCTACAAAACAGACAATTAGTTTTAGTTGTCTATTTTAATATTTTAACTAACCTAAAAACATGGACTGAAAATAGAAAATAAGTATTATTTACATAGTTGGGGTTGTCATAAAGCCTGTGTAAAAGCGTTTTTTTGTCACTTACGTGCAGATGGGCAGCTGTAGGGAAGTTTTCCACAAAACTGAGCCCTGATTTGCATGAAAAATGGGGTTACACATGAAAGAAAACATAGACCCAGATACCATGTGTAGTAAATGCTTGTAACCGGGAGGCAAAAAGCAAAATCAATGGCAAGAAAGAGCACAGAGGATTTTGCTTTGGATTCATCCTGCTGTCACCTGAACACAGAAGCATTTACCACCCAGTGTAGAGCACAGGTTATGGTCTCTGCTGAACTAAAGTAGCATTGATTTAAGCAAATGAGCAGCAAATTAATTATGAGTAGGCGCAGCTAGTGTAATATACACTAGAGACAGCTTGTCACCTTCTCTGAGATATGAGTTAGAAGATGAAACAGGACTGTGCTCCATCTGTCCTGTTAATCAGAGACACTTCTTCCCTCCCTTTTCCAGCACTCCTTCATTGACCAATGCCTCATCAACTGCCTGGCTGGTCTGATCAATAATGTTAGTGCTAACACCAAGGCTAGGCAGCTCACTTTAATGACCATATGAATAATGAATCTTCTCCAGTGAGGTGCCCTACTTCAGCCAGCTATTAATGGGACATATTGTAGAATCATTTCTACCGCTAATGGCCACACTGGCGGGTGTGAAGTGGCCCCTCGTCGCAGGCCCCGACATGGTCAACACTCGCTTTGCTCCACTTAATTGCAAATTGAGTGGATTTCTGTCTGTGTTTTGTTTCGCTGTTATCGTTGTTATACTATACAGTGTACTAAGAGCTGCTAGCTGAGCAAACACATGAAGTCAGTGGATGAGATCAGCGGCAGGCTCTCAGTTCAGAGCCTCACTCTTCTGCTCGGGTGATCCCTCTGATGCGTTTGAAGTGCAGCACGTCCGAAGAGTTTAATCCAGGTTTAGTAACACCTATGAAGTCACAAATGACTGCACATATCGCTGGCGTCATCGTCACTCTGACACAGTTAACCCCTGCACAAGCTTCATCGGAAACAATCTGGAGCATTAAAACACAGATTCACAGATTGATTTTTTTTTTCCTCTGTTACTTTTTTGTTAGTTTGTCTGCCCAATATCACATCCATCCTTGACATTCGCTACCCGACACCAGTAAGTCTGAGGCAGCGTCTCAGACAAACACAGATTTATACGTTACAGACAACCGCAGCCTTGCACCGTCTGACTCACACATGCGTATAAACACTAACATACTATGTGCAGAAGAAAAATGCTCACACAACAGAAGGGGTTGTTCCTCTGCCTGTCAGCACACGGTGTGAATTTTACATGAGAGCTAAACTGGTGTGTGGGATGTCACTTGTGCCTGGTGTGTTTGCCAGAACATGGAGGTTGTGGGAATGCAGAGCCACCCATCCTCTTTATATTTTCCATTTACACACATAGTGTAAACCTACTCAGACTGTACCATAGGTGCTGGGCCTTTTGTATAAATTGAGATAATTCGGAGAAAGCTAAAGATTGAACTACTGTCAAGCACTGTGACACAAAAACGTATATTGACTTTTCACTGACTGATGTCAACCATATAGAAACTGACATTAAAGGAGCATGACGGCACTAGTTGTTTGATGGCCTCACACATGTGAGATTGGCCAGGTAATTTCTGGTTGAATAGAGAGTGAATCACAATATAATGAATTAGATTAGAGAGAGATAAGGAAGGATCAGGGGCTGATGATGAGTCATTTACCTGTGACAGTCAAGGCAACACAATGATGTCACATTAACTGTTTGTAGCATCTGTAGGTTAGCCCAGTTGACAAAGGGTATTGAGTAAGAGTAAGAGAATCCTAATACTATATCTGCTAATTATGTGGATCATTTGACGCATCTGTCAGCACTGGAAACAGCTGCAGCCAATAAACGGTAATAGGAAGCTTTGCTTCACTGAAGACGAGGACATAAAGATAACACAAATGTTAACTTAAATAATTATGTGGAAAAATAACTGGATGAGGATACCTGGTAATACCTACTTTTGGATAAGCTTCATGGAGAACTTAAAGTTTGTCTTTTTGACAAAGAAGTCACATCATTAATTCCACCACTGTCCTAATTAGTATGTGCTCTGTGCAGTACTTAATTTGTACTTCAGTAAGAGACACGAGACTCACCATTATTTGTGAATTAACAGGCAGTGGTGTGCACTGAGGAAAGGGTGCTACGGATACCAGGAAATACTATACAATATGAAATGTTTTAATTTTAGACATTGAATTTTGGGGATAAAAAAAGAGGATATATCTGTTACTCCGATAGGATGTCACATTCCTGTTCACAAGTGAGACATGAGCAATTGAGTTAAAGCACATTCAGACAGTAGCCATCTTGTGGGAACTACTGTCAGAAATGGAACTATTTGGTCAACATTGCAGACAAGCTCTGTACATAACCACTGAGTAAAGGAAAAATTGTGTGCATGACTCATTAAACACTGAATTGGATGTGTTACAACTGCAACTCTCTCCCAGTTTCTGTCATTCTGACAAGTAACAGCAAAAATGATTATGAATAAAAAGTGGTATGAAACAACAAGGAGGAAAAAAAAAAAAGTTGGCATGCTGATAAATAGCAGCTTGTAAAGCTGATGACAGGGTTTGAATTTGGTACACAAACAACACGGTCTTAATGGTTAGGGCTGGTGATGGTGGTGTAATGGAGTAGTGAGTCTTTCCTAGGCACACAAAAGCCTCTTCAATAGCAATAGGCATTTTTTGAAAAGGCTACTTTAATACTATTGCTGACCAGCTACATGAGTATGACCGTTCCAGAAAAATGACCTCAATGTTACACTTTTTCCCCAGTGGGCTAGATAGTCACCAACCTAATAGAGAGGCACTTTGGGGATGAGGTGGGGTATGATATTCACAGTATGTTCTTTTGAAAAGCTGAAGAGCTTCAGTGCCACTGTTGAGTTAATGTGTCCTGTGAAATGTTTCCAGCATTAATCAATTTGTTCCAAAATTCAGTTTGTGCTGGAGGCGAGCAGCGGCCATCTGGAGCTATAGTGACTATCTATGTACAGTATGTATAGAATTATTCTTGAATACTGATAATTCCCATTGTCTGCAGTGGTAGTGGATATGATTGACGTTCATTTCTGGGTATAATGACTCTGCAAATGACACAAGTTTTTATCGGCTTCACCTCCGATTGGTAGTGATGAAAATGTGACCTATGGATGAACATGCAAATTTTCATCCCTTCTTCTTTTTTGCAGTCTAGATGCTGACGTTGTACCTTTTCCAGCACTATTTTGAGACTTGCACTGTGGAAGCAAAAAACTTAAATCATTCAGTCGCAGCTGAGTTTGTCATTGACACTGATCTTCATGCTGCTCTCTTCTGTCAGGTTAGATTTTCTTCTTCCGCTGCATTCATTTTGGTCGCGTTCATCAAGTCGATCATTAGTCAATAGGAGATAGAAAACATAATAAGCAAATGGATCCTTTACTGGCAGTGGAAAAGAAGTCAATCACCTTTTTCTGTGTGCTGCCCACTTTAAGAAAAACTGCATACAGTATATAATATAAACTATCTTGGTGTAAGAATTTAATGTTTTGTCATCCATAATTTACAGCACAGAATCTTTATTTCATGATACCACAATTTTTCTCACAAATATCCCATTTAGTCAAAAAACAAATGATGAAAAAGAAATGTATGATACTGCAAGTAAAACATTCCTGTCTTCAGAGAATGTTCTTGCACCACACAATACATATTTATACAGTCTTAATGCATGTGCTCTCACACATACACACTCACAGTCATGCATAGAAGCACACACACTGTAGCAGCAGCAGCAGCAGCAGCAGCAGCAGCAGCAGCAGCAGCATAATCTGCACCAGAGGGGAGGCTGTGGGTAAAGGCGTTTGTTTTGGGGGTGATTTGTTTGTTTCAGTCCTGGCACCCAGATGAGCAGTAATCAGAGGAGTTAGCAAACAGGATTGTGTTAGCCATGATGCAGAGAATCCTCCCCCCACAGGTTCCAAACCCAAACAGCTCAACGGCGGCTTTAGAAACGGGGGCCAGACTGACACAAACACAGAAATGCACACATCAGTGTCAAAGAATGAAATGTGGCTGTTGTAAATGACATTGATTTGTTTCACGTGCTGTATGTGAGGTTCGATTCTCCTTCTTTTTCCTCCCCTCATTAAACCTCTCGTTATCCTCCTCGTGCTGACATCTTTCTCCTTCCTCCCTGCTTGTCTTCCACCTTCTCTGTCCTTCCTCACAGGCTTGGTCGTGAGGGAGGCCAGCATAGAGATCACTCGGCAGCAGGTGGAGGAGCTGTTTGGGCCGGAGGACTTCTGGTGTCAGTGTGTGGCCTGGAGCTCTGCAGGGACCACCAAGAGTCGCAAAGCCTTCGTCCGCATCGCTTGTGAGTATTCACCCCTCTCCCTTTCCCTGTCTTCGTCCCATTATTCAGTCTTTATCTTCTCTCTCATCTGTGTAGTACCCCAAACAAAATCTCTTGGCCGCCAAGGAAATGTGTCCGCCAAAGTGACTTATGCATGATGACAGATTTATAGATTCTGGAGATAGAAGCAAAGAAAAAAGGGTTTTTACTCACTTGGGACAGAAATGTCCCTTTGAACTTGAGTTGGTGAAAAGCCTTTAAAATCTGAATGAGTTTCCTTGTGTACAATATAAACCTCTAGAAAGAGTGCAGAGGAACGGGAGAGCTGTGACAGTGTATACACAGCAGAGAGGATATGGCATATGTTTAAGCCAGCATTCCATCTTTTTCTTGTAGGTGGTCCTCATTTGTTCTCTGCTTGTGTGTTTGTCCTCCTACTGGAAAACATTGCTTCCAAGTAATGAGAAACATTCTGTTGCCGCTAAAGTTTGGACTCATTTCTAACTGTTCCCCAAAGGAACTGCCAATCAAAATCTGTATATTCACGCCCCAGAGGACGTGGTGAGGAAAGCAGCCTTGCAAGAGCATAGCTCAACATCAAGGCAAAAGCTTCTACAACACAGCGCACATTACATGGCACGCTTGTTCACGCATTGTATTCAAACTTCCACCTGAAGGGAGTTCTTTTATAGTATCATCTATCTCATCACAGTTCCAGCTCCTGTCAGAGTCGTTTTAAAACAGTTTGACTGACACCTCCTGCCCAGTTTGCTGTTATGTTTTTTTACTTGAAGCAAACAGGGGGGAAAAAAAACACCACCACCTACTTGCATTCTGAATTGCATTCAGTCTGCATCAAATAAATGAGGATATTACTGGAGCCTAATGTTTGGCTGCTGTCGACATAATTTAACTTCCACTGTAGAGTACAGCAGAGTAGCACAGTACATATCCATGGTTTTCACCTAATCTACTGCATTAAGAGGCACTTAGCAATGATAATCATGTTCCTCTGAGCTTCCATCTCACCTAATCCTCTGTTCCTGCATTTCCTTTGTGTTGCTCTCTTGTAACTTCTTCTTCCAGTTTCACCTTGTTTTCTGATCAGTTTCTCTCTACAGTCGATGTATTTAATCTGTTTTTCGAATGCCAGTAGCTTCTACTGTTATACATTCCTGGTGAATCAGAATCATGCCTCTCAGCCTCCCGCAGAGCCCACTCCTGCTGCTCCACCTCCTATAATCATCCATGATGAGCAGCCTGCCAGCACTAACCTATTCCTCAAATCACAGTGGACCCCTCTTCCCCGCCCATTAGCTTCTGCTGAATGGATTACCTCTTCTACTGGGCTTTCTCCCCAAACAGGCTTCTTGTCAGAGCCAGAGTCCAGTTAGGCTAATGGAAACTGGGCTTGTTTTCCTCTCCCCTCCCATAATCTAAACATATAGTTTCAGTTTAATCAGATTGTGAGTCAGAGAAAGCACTGGTGAGTTAAGGGGTTGTTGTGTTGAAAAGTTGGCTTTCATTCTTACAGCAAGGCTCAACTGGCGAAAGGTTCGCTCTCTGCATGTGTGCTTGTTGGAAGGAAGAAAGAATGTGTGAATTCCCTGGCGATTATATCTTCCCTTCTTGTGACCTCCACAAAACGGTGTCGGCCCTCTTTGCTTGCCAGAAAGTGGCAATAAAAGTACGTGCACAGAGGGAAATTAACTAAATGAATCAAATCAACTGAAATGCCTTTCAAAAGATGGCTAGAGGGTAATGTTTCCTGAAAACGCTGGAAAATCATTTTCTCATTAGTTTTGGACCTTGTAATTGTACACAAACACATATGGTAATAAGTAAAGCATTAACTTTATTACAAGTGACTTTGCTAATGATTAAAACCCAGTTGGCAAGTCGTCATTTTAATCCCACCAGTGTTTAGTAGCAAGAGAAGAAGAAGAAACAGTTCCTGTGTGTAAGGGTAGCGTGATATGCCATGACAAGTAGCCTAGCACTTAAGATAATGGCTGTCATATGTGTATACAGCATTTCTTGGGGGTGAATGCAGTTAAGGGTGCTAGTGTGCTGAGGAGGGAATGGTGTGACTCCCACAGGAATGTCACCTCAGTTGGTCCCACACCCTTCTGCGTCCCACAGTATCGCTTAGGTTTATGAGAAGTGAAGAGAAGAGAGACTCCCAGTGGGGGGAAGCATAATTTAAAACCACATCCACATAAAAATATACTGAGCTCAGTAATCACTTGCATGTTACTGTGTTTCATCAGCATAAATGCCAAAGGTTGGCAAGTCCTGAGGAAATAACAAAAAAAAAAAAACACAAACCAAGTGTATAATTTTAGTGTAATATGGAACTACGGGGAATAAAAGGATCAGTATGTCAGTGTGGCATTACTGATAATGTTGTTTAGGCTATTTGGTGATTTTTATGTTTTGGAGAGAAACGTATGGTCTTAGTGGGAGTAATGGTCTCTGGTTTAAACTAAAGGAATCCATTATTCTTCCATACATATAAGACAAATTCCATGTTGTGATTTTATACATTTTGTTGCTTTGTTTTTCTATGTAAAGGTTTATTATCCAGGTCATAGTCATCTTCATTACCTAACTATATAGGCAAGTGGAATTGCTTGAGTAAGGTTTGAAGATGTTTCATCTCGCATTGTTTATCATGTTTAGGGCAAAAACCTACTAAAGAACTTTATTTTCTTCCTCACAATCAGTGTGTCCTTGAATCAGTAGTTATGTCTCACAATATGTCTCCTGCACATGTTAAGTCCTTAAATTTCATACAAGGCATTTATATTTTTAATTTAGCACTTACTCTTTCAGTTTTTAATACAGTTAAGTGTGGACACACACTCTCAGGTTGCATTAAGACAAACTATTTTTTTTAAATTTGTTATTTTAAGGTTCATTCTCCAGAAACAAAAAATTAAGTTAAATGGTAATAGGTAACTTTAGGGCATCAGGGTCTAGTCTGATCATGTATTGTGTAATAAGAGAATAATCTAGTTTCTCCTGCAGGGGATTTGGAGCAGTTAACTGAACAAGGAAATGTCTCGATTTTAACATAATGTCTTTACTTGCAATAGAAAAAAAAAATACATAAAGCAAGTGATGGAATCTGTAAATTTGAGGGATGTCTCCTTGTATTGCAGGTGATAATACCTATGAGAAAATGAATTTATGAGAATTACTGTATGCTCTGCCCACACTACTGTATATAAATTCATACACATACTTAAATCTCCCCAGGCACTGAGGCACATTTATTTCCTTTGATAGTTACAGCACATACACGGTGTCCTATTACACTTCTACAACTGCTGTGCCCATGAGTATTAGACTCGTAATGTTCAGTGTGCTTCCTATGAAAACATTCTGCTATGCTGTCTGTGTCTTTGTACATCTGCTGATGATTTCAGTCTACAGTTCCTAACCATTGTGCTATTGTTGCACAATGTAATTGTAAAACCATTACAGTATAAATAAATTACATTAAATGAAGACCACTCTCCATAACCTTTGCACAGATTAATTATGCTGAACTGGGTTAGTTTCATCTACTTTGGTGTATAGGTATTAGAAATCTAGCATTACGTAGTGAGCAGAAGTACTCTTTTACTGTTATTATTTGCATCTTTAAAACCTAAATTGTTGCAATTACGGATTATAACATTTATGTCTTTGTATCCTGACATGTATTAAACAAGAATGAGTTTCATCTTGCTCCCATTTGCCTAGCGACTGAAAAGTTTCTACGTGTTGCAGTGTTTCCACATGAACTCTCCTCCCCTCTTGTGTGTGTCACCTGCTGCTCTTGTCTCCATCTGTCCAGCAGGTGATGAAATATGTCTAATGGGCTTTAGGTTCCAGTGTAGCATGACACCTCCTGTAATCCTGCCCTGTCAACTCCGTTATCCTTGCCCTGCACTTCTCCATCAGTGCTCTCACACCACAAAAATATTGGTTTTTCATTGGAGGGCGAGTGATCTCCCCCTCTGCCTATCTTCCTTCAATCTATTTCCAGACAATTTATCTTTGAGGGAGTGCTGAAGGTGAGGGAAAGAGAGGGAGAGAGAGAGTATATAAATCTCACTGTCACTGTTATTTCTATTTAAAATAACCACTCTGTGTTATTATTGGTAAGATACCCTGCCTTTCTACTTGATGATATATTATTAGTATATGAATACCTTTTTACTTTTTTGCTCTCAAAACAGCCCTCATATTATCATCATATTGTTGATATAAAAATCAAATGATATTCAATAGTGAGTGACAGTTTGCTTTTTTTCTGTTTGTTGTAGACTTAAGGAAGACATTTGACCAAGAACCGCTTGGGAAGGAAGTGTCACTTGAACAGGAAGTGTTGCTCCAGTGTCGTCCACCTGAAGGCATACCAGCTGCTGAGGTAAAATCTAAATTTATTTCACCTGATAATAGAAACATTTTAATATTTACTTTCTAATATCCAGCTCAGCTAGAATCTGTCTGTTTTGAGTAGAGGTTTATCTGATAAGCTTTTGGATTTGGGTTCTGCTGAAATATCACCATCATGCCTGATTTGTGTTTTTCATTTCTATAACAGGATATTAAAATGTGTGATTCCATTCTAATTGCATATTTACAGTAGAATATGTAGCATGTGTTATGTTTCTTGGCATTTGCCTTTATGTCAAATTAAAACAGTTTGCTGATTGCAGAATTAGTCTCAGTCATGATCTCTCCCCATTTCAGAAGTTATAATTAAATAACTGAATGACTCTGGCACATACTGTTTGTGCACAGTGCACCAAGAGGTCTATTTTTCCCCCAGTGTCTGGGCTAGTAAAGCTGTTTGGGAATTTGGTGAACATCGTCCAGTCACTGCAATTTGGTTTGAGGAAAGAAAATTGTAATTAGCTACTGAGGAAAGAAATAATAAAACCAGTCGTGTCCCTGTGTTAACTTAGTGCAGCCAATACTGCATGCTCTACTTCCTGCCCTACAGTAGAGCACTGTTACAGCTGTATTTGAAAAGGCTCAGTTGAGATTGCAAGGACATAAATAGAGGATGAAAAGGTGGTTTGATGGGTCGGGGGGCTTTGCTGTTTTTTTTCTTCAGCTGTTGGTGTAGGGGCTGAACTCTGAAAAGGCTTGTGATTGACCTGGAAAAGCCGAGTTAAGTGAGTGGAACTGCACAGCATTTATCCGTGGTGAAAGTGCTGACAGGCTAAATGGACTAAAAGTTTGGGACCTGCACTCCACAGACTCCCCTTGTACAACCCAGGGTTCAGTGTGATAGTGTTGCAATAACAGCCATACTGTATTAATGATTCTGCCCCCTGTCTGAGGTCTTTCTGCCAATCCTGGATTGCTTCAGCGAAGTGATTAAACACTCGGTTGGAGTCCAGTCTTGGCTACATGTATGCTTTCTGAGATATGGAGTTGCTGTGGCAACCTAGATGAGGACTTTAAAAGGGCACAGTCTGGGCAAAGATATGCATTAATGTCAAATGAATGCCGTTTTCAAATAGTTTCCTGCCAGCAAACTAGCTACTGTCCCAGTCCCAGTTTTGCCACATGAAGTCATGAATCTAGAATAGGATTTCTTTTGGAAAAACACATGCTCAGTCGATTTTTTTCCCTTTTCCTTTATTCTAACAGTGATTGTTTGCTCTTTTCACTTTTTCGTGTGTGATCAAGTTGACTTTGTGTGCACAGAGGAACATTTTGAGTTACTTTAATTACTCACACTTACCTCATAGCTATGAAAAAGAGTACAGTTCGTTTCCACATGTAAACCCCCACCCCCCAAACACAGCTGCTGCCTTAGTGGGAAAAAGGGGTAAAACTTAATACTGCTTTTTCTTTTGTATTTGTGTGGACCTTTCTCACACTAGCCTGCCCAAGAAAAAGCTTTGGAGAAAAGCAGATGGGCTATGTGGTACATATAAAACAGCAGAAGTATGTAAAAGCCATTGTGAGGGAAAGAATCTGTCATATTTTATCCTTCTACGACAAAAAAATGGAGAGAGGATGAGACAGGCTTAAGGCAGAAAAAGAAGTGTTGTTGAGGTTTGTAGAGGGTTGGATCTAGTGAGTTGTTGTCAGGCCTCCAGAGGGCTGTCAGCTCACTCTGTGGTTCCTTTACAGGCTTTTGCCCAGAGAGAGGCTGGTTGGATGGCAGGCTGTGGCTGAGCCATAAAACCCATACTCTTACAGCACTTTGCTGAAATCCTGTTGACTGTACTACAGCTTTTCCTTCATGGAAAAGACAAGCAGAATGGACATGCCACATGTCAGAGGAGCGGTATGGACATCACCACAGCTGTATTGCACACAAGCACACCTAAAAAACACACATGACCACTGGCTCTCTGTTCATCTCGTAAACACAATGTCTGTACTGTAGCAGGATAGTGGATGAACTTTGCTTCCCCCTTTGGGAAAATAAGTTTAAAAAAATAAATAGATTTATTATCAAAATCTATCATAGAGGTTTTGACAACTATCCAAAAGTGCAGGGAGCCATTACCTTCAGTATTGCCCTGCTGATAGCACTAAAACAACATTTAACTGTAGAGTATCTTCCTAGCTGACATCTTAATAGTTACAGGTTTGCAAGCACTGACAGTTTATGATATTTCAAGGTTGTTACCTCACTTTTCAAATGTATTATGTCTCTATAAGCTATAATAATTTTTTTTTTGCAGCTCATTTAGATGATGGGTTCCTCTTCCCCACTCTCACATACAGTTTCAGAACTTGGACAGAATTGTATGGCAGAATCGTTGATCAAAATTAGTTATGATCTCAGATTACTAAGTGGCACTGTGCTATTTGTGTTCCGTCTTTGTCTTACCACTTTTCAGATGATTCACATTACAGATTGTCATGATGGTTAACCACAGTAATGACATCCTGTGATTCTATTCAAGTGGTTTTGAGTCTCTGTTGGCGTTCTGCGGGGGCTGTTGCCCTGAAAGCTACAAATTATGCTGAATAATCAGGTTTTTCCTCCTGTGGTGATGCAGCAAGTTCTCATAGCAGAACACACGAAACAATTCCCGTCAGACATTTGAGCTTTTCAGAGTTCTTTGCCTTCTTTCAAGTTAGGTTAACTGATTCATTTTCTGAAGTACACATTGTCAAACATGCAAGCACTTGCACCCCAACACAGACACACACACACAAAGAAAACAAGCAGCAGGCATTTATTTTGGCTCTCCCTGTGACCATTACCAGTGGAACTTTGGCCTTGGGGGACTGTAATGTAGAGGGTGAGGTTACTGAAATAGCACAACAATTCAGTCATCTCACAGCAGTCAGTCAGCGTCTTGTATAGTCTGACTACATTAGACAATCACCAAGCTTTCTAGAAGTCATTGTTACACATTTTCATAGCTATGAATACTTGATAGATACGTAATCAGGAGCAGATGGAAGGTGTAACTTTTGAAGCTATTTTATGGAGAGGAGAGATGAAATGATTGAGCTGGAAAGGCTCTCTGCACTGTTTCTGTGTTATGTGGCCTGACTTAGGGAGTACTGACCCATAGATAGAGTAATAAATGTAAAGATGAGGCTAGAGGGATCTCCATCAGCTCAGTGCAGATCCTCTCCTTTGAATAACTTCATGAAACCCTATTATCAACAGCTCAAGGGCCTCTACAGAGGTAACAGTGGCCTCTTTTCATACTCTAAAATATGTGGCAAGCTCATAAAATGGACTTGAATCTCTTTTGTAAAAGATTGCAGCTTTATTGTTCCGTTTTCTTTTTTTTTTCTCCCATGCCCTCCATCTCTAGCTCCACTTCACAGCACTTGTCACAGCCTTGAGAGAAATACAAGAGTTCAGAGGTGATGCAGAGCCGTGAGCTGCTAAGCCGGTTTCCATGGAAGCAGGATTTTAATTCAGGCATCTCCTCAGTCAGCCAGGGTCCTGCCGTGTTATCATGGGTAACGACTCATTGATGCTCTGCAGGGAAGGGGCCCTGCTGCCATGATTAAGTCCATCGGCTTTACTAAGAAGAAAGACAGGAAACAAAAAGATCTTTACTTCACACTCTCTTGTTCAGGGTAGTAAAACTGTTGAACTTACTACTATGACGCTTTTTAAAAAAAATATAAATATGTTGTGATGACTCTTAACATTAAATGCCATGCTGCAAAAAAAAAGAAACTCGAATGTTGCACTTGATGAAATTCCAACTTGCGCTTCTTCGACACATCACACTGCGTAAATGTCAGTGATTACTGTTGATTTCAGGCCCAGTTCCACTTCACAGACGAGGTAAAGGTGTATTGCGAAGCATGTCAGGTCACCTTGTCAAGAAATAGCTGAGTGCTCCTTCCCAGTCAAAATGGTGCATAGTGTGTCTTAGAGCAAGGCCAGAGATGTCAAGAGTAACAACACTTCAGTGCCCAGCGGAACAGGAATTGTGTTTTCATTTAGGTTACCCATGGGAAAGCAGGTATCAGGAGGCCACACTAAATCCCTCCAGCAACCAACAGTCGACTGCCCTTCAGGTACTCACCTGTCAATCACTGCAGTTTTGCCTCTGTGAAGGCTGTGATTTACTCCCACAGCCCAACATTTGTGAGCTATGTCGTCCTGTGTGCCAAGTCTCTGCCCTTTCTGTTACCTCAAATAAGTCACAACACAATAAACAAGCAAAGCAAATCAAAGTGAAATTGTCTATCCATCCATCATCCATCATCCATCCATCCATCCATCCATCCATCCATGATCTTTGCCACTTATCCTATGAGGTTCTGGAGCTAATTGTAGCTGACACTGAGAGGCAGATTACACTGCACATGTAAACAGACTAGTTAAAAATAAATATTTTGCATGTACTTAGATGAACGTTTTACATGTACTATGTGGACTACCAAACAATATCATGTGTTTGAGCTGTTTGAGCTCTGCTGTTTCTAGCCTGCCAGTTTTTCCTCCAGAGTTCACAGATATGCTTTTTGTGTCTCGTGTTACACAAAGAGCAAGAAGGAAGGTTGTAGTGTCATTAACATGGAAATGAAACATAAGTGGCAGAGACTGCATTTTGGGGAAAACTGTATCTAAATCACTTCAAAATGGTTTCTGAGCTTTTTTGCTCTGGGAGGGATCACTTTCAGCATTTTTGTCCCGTCTGCGGAAGGTTGTGTTGTATACAAAGAGAGTGCTGACCTCTATCACAGCCTTTCTAAAGGCCACGGGAGAATCAGGAATGTGTGCATAAAGTGCTCCATCTTACAAAGTCTTAACAATGGCTTTAACCACTTCATAACATATCATTACATAAAAGCAAGGGGCCATTCAAGGGCCACGTTTACCTGGATTCAGGTTGTACAATCCACTCCCACATAAAAATATCATAACATTGTGTCTTGAAAACAAAATACAGAGTATTATGGTACAGATGGAATTGAAATGTAATTTCAATTGTGATGATTTTGGCAAAATGTATACTTTGAGTATACAAAAGTTTGAACCTCACCCAGATTGTTTCTTGTACGGTGGTGAGGGATTGTCAGGGTCATATTTTTTGAAGAGGCATATGAAATGTGCAAGAGAAAACAGACAGAGCTGTGGTTCAGTAGAGAAATAACTTTCTGTCCTCCGAGCTAGTTTAAGAAATGGCTGTTCTCTTTCAACAGACTGTGTAGAGCTTTAGGCAGGACTGAATTGGATGAGGTTATTACTCATGACTTGAGTCTCTGTGATCCGTCTCCTGTGCGGACACCTACTGTAGTAACTGCTCATACTCCACCTCTGTTACCTAACCTCCTTCTCCCTAACCCTTTTCATCAGAGCTCCTCCTCAAACACCCTCATTAGGAAACACACTCATGCATACACACGTACAAACCTTCTCTTCATATCGCATCTCGAGATATTACACCTTTGTGCCTTTTCAGCTTGTTAATATTTATATAGCTCACATTTCCATACATGTCATGCAGGCAGATGAGGAGCATATGGCTCGTTGTTTTGTAGTGAATGATTGAATAGTCAGTTTTGTAACCTTGTGTGGCTCATTCTCCAGGTGTGTCAGGTGTGTGTAGTATGCTGTGATGAAGGGAAATGAATAAATTACACCGGGTAGATTGTTAGACTTCTTGTGGAGATACAGAGGCGCTCATAATGATTTCTCTGTAGAGGAGCCTTATATGTTGCTGCGGAACATTTTATTTTCCTCCTTGTTCTTAGCTTTTCACACCCATACCCCCATAGTTTGTGGTACGTTCTATTTTTGACCCATCAGCGATGAGTAATAAATGGTTTCACATTGCACTGGTTCCTAACAAGTGAGAGGATTGTATACAGACTTTTCTGTATACTGTGCTGATTGGCAGTGTTCTGGCACACCCTGGCAAGACAAAGAAACATCTCACTAGCTGGCTCCTCCCACGCTGCTGTTGTTGCCGACGCTGCAGGTAGTTATGTTTGGTAGTGGGAGAGGAGGTGACCCTAGTGGGTAGGAAACTGAAGCCGCTGGCCAGTTTGTGATTTTTAAAGAATATAGGCCACCACTAAGTTCTTTCCAAGAACCAAAGGTTAAATATGTGCTTTAATATTGCACCTTTTTTTTACAAGACGGTTGCTCAGATTGCTGTTAGACATAGGCATGTGATATAAAAAGGAAAAATCTAAAGGACATAGCTCCAGACATTTGTATGTTGTATTCTTTTAATGATAACCATGAGTCACATGACTCACTCACCCTTCTTTCTCTCATCAGGGTTTTAAGCCCTAGGGAAAACAAGTAGTTTTTGTAATTCAAAAATTGAGTTAAGACAATAGACCTGCACTTAATATTGGACTGACATTAACTGGGTGTGGATACACATTTGTTTTAAGGGTTGATGGAGACCAAACATTTCGTGAAAAGAACATATATTTTTTGGATATATCGACAAACATTACTCCAGATCAATGGTAGTACTGTTGTTTTTTTAGTACTAACAATCGTGCCATTTTAATAATGTAAGGTAGCAAAAATATAAAAATAACAATATTTAGGTTGTAGGGGCCATTTGGCCTCTTTCCTGATTAGGTTTATGTGTCCACTAGGTGGCATAATGGTGTAATTGGGGGTCGTGCCATTCGATTGTATGCACTGGATTATTGGAGTATCTTGGTGTATCTTGGTGAGCTGCAATAAATGCACCGATGTATAAGACATTAAGATGTCTTATACTTGGCTTAGCCTCTACAAAGGTCATATGTTTACCTCTGAAAAGGTGCATCTGCAACCTCATTTAAATAAAATGCCCCCGACAATAAAACCATGACACATTCCCAGAATGATCGCAGTGCCTCACTGCAGCTACAGATAAGACACTGACAAGCTACCACTGACCACCTCTGTCATCTCACCTCTGTAATGAATCAGAGAACACATCATTTCTGTGGGATGGATGCACACACATGCTGTAACTACGCCTACACTACACACATATGTCACCCTTTCGTCACTGTCATTGATTTCCCTCCTCCACACTGTAAAGCACCTCCACTGACATATTTCTTTTCTTTATTCCGCGTCTTTTTATTTCTTTTACACTGTGCCATCCAATACAAACTGTATATCCTGGCCCATGAATTTTCCAGAGCTCAAGAGATGAAAAAAGTGTTGCTTCTCAGTTGGATCTCTTTCTTCTTTGTTTACCTCTTGCAGTCTTTTCCCCTCATTCAGTCTTTACGTCTTCAAGACAAAGTCACCTCTTTGTAAATTTCCTCTTCTGTTCCCTTGAATTTGCTGTTTCTCAACAGTCTCAGGTGATGATGTTTCATATGTATTTTGGCACACCGGTTACTGTCCTGCGTGTGCACCTGTTTCCCTCTCTGTCTTCTTCTGTCTTGCCCGTCTGTCCCTCTCTGTCTGTCTTGGTTTAGGTGTATGTCGTCCTGTCTTTCTCTCTGTCACCCGGCTGTTTCCAGCCAGATAGGAAGACTTTGTCTATTTTCGACAACTGGCAATTTCACGTTGTTAATGACAAGAAATGTGCCAATTACCTCTCTGGATGTGCCAATCAGACACTAACAAGCTGTGAGTGCATGTGTGTGTTTGCATGTGTGTGCATGTCTGAAGGCTACCCCGCTTTAGTGTCTGCTGCTATGAGAGGAAGTTAAACTCGTGTTGTGCGAGGCTGCAGTCTTCTGCTGACTTTTAATCATTTGAAATCTTTTCATAAGTGTAGCGGAGAGACTGGCTTACCTTTTCATCCTCGGTTTTATTAATGAGTCCTAATTATAGTCGATGCAGAATAAATGATGGGTGAACTGCAGCTCACTTTTGCTCTCTCACTCTAGTTCCCACTTCTGACACGAGTTTCTACAGCTTTCCATCTCGCGTCACTCTGCCTCCCTCCATCTGCACTGACAAGCTCTTTTGTTCAATTTTTAATTACCTTCTCATTTAAAAGTGCACTTGACATCTGAACGCAGCACGTTTGGAGAGGCCGTTGCTGCGAATGGTGCAAAATTGGATAACCACCTTTTTGTATCCCTGTCAATCTCTATTCTGGGATCAGCCCTTTTGCTTCACAATTAAGTATGCTCAACAAACACTGCTCTCAGCACTTAAATCCAAAATATTTTCTGTGTCAACAAAACAGCCATTTTCCACATCATCTTTATTTGTTTAATGGAGCTGTGTTCCTCCATTCTTCTGATTGACACAAGGAACAAAGAATGCACAAAATGGACTTTAGATCACTGTCAGATCTTTGTTTTTTATTTAAGCTCTTTGGTCTTTGGTTATTTAATTTGAAATGAAAGGCCGATGGTTATATCATATGAACACACATACACTGATGCATATTATATCAATAACCATATAACTGTGTGAGTTATTAACTTTATATATATAGTCACCAGAAATGAAAGGCAGTTGAATCACATCTTAAAGGTTGCGACAGCAGATGCCAAAAGTTCTAATACAAATAGATCAGTACCAAACACTTACTTGTATTTATCATATACTGTAGACATCAAATTATTTCATTAACCGTTAAAATGTTCCAATTTCATTCAATCTTAAATTTTGACAGTTTTTGTAAATGCAGGCTTTGGTTAACAAAAAGACTTACATCTCAGACTCGTCATTCCAATAAAATAAATGAAATGACAACACCACAATGTTCATTTGTCTGATTTTCTCACACTGATTCTCTTCACTGACTAAATAGTCAGTAATTCCAGCACAACTGCTAATGCTGCTAATGCACATTAGACATTTTGTTGTCTTCATACAGCAGTCTTAATGAACTTTGGTATAGTAATAATAAAGCTGCTTTCATCAAGCATCTAGTGGTGAATTAAATGTAATTTCAAAACATGCTTATCTTTCTGTTGAGGAATAAAGATTATGCACAGTAATAAGTGCTGACAGATTTAACGCATCTCCAGAAACAGATGTTATGCTGCACTTTTACTCTTATTGCATTGTGCACATGTGAGGGACGGGTTTAATTTCAGCTTGCATATGGTTGTCGAGGGAACCCTGTTTTTTCTTGGCTCTGTGAGATGAATTCGGCTGATACATGTTTATAGTGGAAAACACTCATGAGCGTGAATTCAGCAGAGGATATACATCATGCACAGAGTGAAGCTCTGCTCATATTAAGTTAGCATCCACTGTTTGCTCAGACACAAGTTTTGTCATGGGCACTGGTGTCTTTGGAGGTGCAATGTTGCCAGTGGTGCATGCACTTTCGATGAAAGAAATTGAGTGTGAGATTATTTTGGAATCGAAACAGTATTGCAAATATCTTCGTTTTATCTTTTTTTTTTTTTTTTTTTTTTTTTTTTTTTTTTATTTATGTCCCTTTTTTTTTTTTTTTTTTTTTTTTTTTTTTTTTTTAGTATGTTCCCACTGGATAAAGAACTGGCAGCTTTGCTGAGGTGTGACATCTTTTGGTATCTGCCAAACTGTGTGCTAACATAGATAGAAGAGAAGCTGGTCATGTGTATAACCCAGAGCTTGTCTCAATCAGCCCATCTTTTCTTTTGAAAAAGTTCTAACAATATGGGTCTGTTTTTTTTTTTTTTTTTTACATCTTGGCACAGCTTCATGCTGTTTCACTGTTTTTCTTAAGAAACAACACTGGTGAACTCAGACTGTTTTGTCTTGGCAGGACTCATATCAGGTTATTGCGCCACTTTTTTGAGGTACTTTATCTCTCATGAGAAAGAGCCTTTATAAAGATTCCTCTTATCTGTGCCTGTACTGCTCCTTGGTGTCTTATCTCTTATCTGGCCCTGTTCCTCATTGGAAATCACAATACACAGGACATTAGATGTTTGTCATGCTGCCTCATGACTGGACAACCTTTGTGGGGGAAAAAAAAAAAAACAAATAGAGAACCAGGGAATATTTTTGAATCAAAGTGAGTGCAGTGATGTGATGGGGTATGTGTTTTTCCTTTTGTAATATCAGATCTATTTAAGAGAGAAAATGAAAAATGGTGATTCATTGCAAAGTAAATTCTTAAAGTATGTCCATTGTCCTGGTGATAGTACCAAGAGTTCAATATCGGTATCATTTAGGGATATGGAACTCAAAAGGAAAGAGAATTTTCTGTCTGACAAAGCTGCTGTGACTGTTGTGCTTGTATACTTTTTTGGGGGGATAAAAAGAGCATGATTGCTATTGACTTTTTGTAGCAGGACCTCAGAGACTGTATTACCTTGCTCTTATCCTGGCAGTGGCTCTTTCAGAAGTTAGGCAGAGACAAGAGGATCTGTAGATGTTTAAAAGTGTTTCCGCGATTTCTCTACATTTTAATGAGGTGAACCTGTCTCATGTCTGCTCTCACATCTCCTATTTGAAACGCTCTTCTGCTGTCTCATGGCTGCCTGTGATTAATCTTCTTCCTGCTGTGCTTCTTTCTCTTTCATAGGTGGAGTGGCTAAAGAATGAGGAAGTGATTGATCCAGCAGATGACAGAAACTTCTACATCACCATTGACCACAACCTCATCATCAAACAGGCTCGCCTGTCTGACACCGCCAACTACACCTGTGTAGCTAAGAACATAGTGGCCAAGAGACGCAGCACCACCGCCACCGTTATTGTCTATGGTAAACATTTCTCTTGCACTGAACAATAATGCTCTCAATTACTGTAGATCTAATGTATACATCTCATTCTGTTTATTTCCCACATGAGACATTTGTAGAGGGAAAAACTGTTGAATCACAATAAGCCGGCTCAACTCAGAACAAAACATATTTCAAAGTTGTTTTGCACAAAACAAATCCCTGTCTCTCCTGTGGCATGTAGCATTCACTTACTTTGTTTCTGCCTGAAGGTGTGCAAAAAGTGGGAGATTTTGTACTGTTCTGAAATGCAAGTAAGGTACGGATGTGACTCAGTCATATTTAAAGACTCTCTTTGTGGTTTCACGCAGGCTCACCTGCCCTGTCCCTAACATCAACTAACATGAATGTCAGCGCGCAGCACGACTGTGAAGTTAGACTTCAGTGGCTGCCGGAGGCTACTCAAGACAGCAGAAATGACACATGAAACAAACACTCTTTTGAACCTGTGGGTTTGCTTTTCAGTATGAACTAATGACTGGCTTAATGGTTCAGTTACCTGATGCCAGCAGAGTTCATCTTTAGCGTGTCAGAACTCCTCATTATACTGAGGATTTACTTTGAGGACCGAGTTACATCACAACCACATAAGAAAAACACACGGCAGTTAGACTGAACAATGAGAAAGCATCTTAATGATTTATTTTATTTATTCATTTGTTTATTTATTTATTTATTTTGCTACTTAAGTTTCATTTTAGTAAGCATTAAGAATAATGCAGCCATCGGGGAAACAATGCAAGGGTGATGCACAGACACAAATTGTAAATCGAGGAGTGCAGGTTTCAGGGACAAGGCCACTGTCTTACCAAAGTTTTACTAGATTATTACCTTTTACAAAGCAGGATTCTTATACAGTATATGCCCAGCTATGTTGTGTTTGTGAAAGAGTGAATCCCCATGAAGGAGAATAAAAATCCCAAAATCCCAAGGGTTAACAGAGAGTTGGCTGTGATACTAGTGATAAAAAGTATGAGGAACTGGCAGTATGTTTTTAGCCCACTGGCTCTCTCTTGACCCACTACAAGGTCACTCAAAATAGGAGCACAAGCTGGCAACAGGAGGGGAGGGGGGGAAGAGACACAGAAAGAAGCAAAAGATTGAGCCATAATCCGAGGAGGAAAGAAATCAGACTGTAAAGAAATGTGGGGTTTTGGCGGTCTTCCCCTAGCGTCTACTATTTTGGGCTTCACTCGTAAGCATGTCACATTTGAAAGTCAGAGGCTCCAGGGGGCCCAGCTCCACCATCTCAAATGCCACAGACTTGTTCTCAGCCACAAACACTGGTGTCACTCTCCACTGGATTTAGTCTCTGACAGAGATGGATGAGAGAGGAAGAGAGGTATTAGGAGGAATCAGTGAATGGAAAATGGAGCAATATGACCAGAATTTACTGTCTGGCTGCACGGCAAAGTAATGACCTGAGACTTCAGGGTCAGAATACAAAGACTCTGCAGAGCATACACACAGTTTATTGTGTACAAATGGCTATAAATTGATATGTCTGACACTTGAATTGCAGTTAATAATGTCCCAATAGGTCCCTCACTCTCCCTAAACAAAAATCAAATCCGAACTTAGTATTTTATTTCTGTCTGTATTTGTACTGCCTTCATATTTTAAGCTTTATCTGTTAAATAATATTTTATTATTTAAGAAAATATTATTTAACAAATAAAGATTATTATTTAACAGATAATTTATATAGTTATATAATTATATATAACTATATAAAAAATCTAATATTTTATGTATTTAATTTAACTCATATGTCTTTTTTTGGCTTTATGCCCATTGACAACTAATTGCAATATGATTTCCCTTTTGGTGAAGTCATCAAAGGAAAAGCAAGAGAAAACAATTACATTTAAACAGTAACATATAACATAGTATGTTTTATTACCATGTATTACAGTGAATGGTGGATGGTCAACGTGGACAGAATGGTCAGTGTGTAACAGCCGTTGTGGCCGTGGTTACCAGAAACGTACACGCAGCTGCACCAACCCAGCGCCACTCAACGGTGGTGCCATCTGTGAAGGGCAAGGCATCCAGAAGCTGGCGTGTAATCCTCTCTGCCCAGGTATGACACAGAATTACAGTCTGCCCACGTATTAGTAGCTGGAAAAGGTCTGGGTGCACAAAAACCAAATAAAAAAAAATGATGCCACTTTGTGTTTACATATTCCACCCTTAAGTGTGTCTCTGTCCAACATACTGTATCTCTGACTGTGTCACTCATGTACCCACTCACCCACACATGCACATTTGTCTTCATCTTCTCATTCGCCACTTCACTCACTCTGTTCCTGGTCTGTCCTGTTTGTTGTGTGGTAGTGGATGGCCTGTGGACAGAGTGGAGTAAGTGGTCCACCTGTGGGACAGAGTGCACACACTGGAGGAGGAGAGAATGCAGCGCCCCAGCACCCAAAAATGGGGGAAAGGACTGTGAGGGCATGGTACTCCAGTCCAAGAACTGCACCGATGGGCTGTGCATGCAGAGTGAGTACTCGACTAATCCCCTGCTACTCTCTCTGACCTGCCAACCAAAGACATTTCTTCACCCTTTGACCATGAGTTTCATTCTGCTCTTTCATGGCCACACTGTGTTTCACGTCTCCACACAACACCCCCGCCCTGTTTCTACCTCTGTATCACTTCACTCATAAGTAAATAATAAGACATGCTAAAATGCCTTCTCACTGTCATCTGCATTCACTCTTTATTTCTGCATGCATAATACACGATAACTGTTCGATGAAAGTGACATAAAAGCAGAAACCACTGCAGAACTTCTGCTGTGTCACTTTTGTCGAAACTACTTAAGTACATGTTACAAAAAAACTAGATCACATAGGGAAGTACTTTAGGTAGTTATATCCGTCACAAACTAAGCATTTGGTAGTTATATTTAAATAATAATAAGCAATTATGTTGCAATTACATAAGGGAGGTCACAGCTACCAAGCTGCTCTGATTACTACCCTAATTTATTTAAAACTCTGTATTCCTTCGGTCAAATTAGAGGAAACATGAAGCCACTTTGTGACAAAAGTGCAGACCTTTTCTCTAGCTGCCAATTACATGTCTTAGGAAGTGAGCAATCATTGTACATAATCAAAAGAACAAAGTCCTCAGGCTGCAACAGATTTTCCCTCTCTAAACTCAGAATTTTTCCTACTGGTTTTACTTTGTTTTTAACTCTTTATAATAAAAAAAAAGAGACAAAGCCTGTTTGTGTTGCAGCCAGATTTTTTTTTCTTTAGACAGTGGGTTTTTTTTTCCTGTTCAACTTTCTTCCATCATTTTAAAACCAGCCTCACAGTTCAGCTGTGCCAACAGTCGTGCTCCTCCAATCGCTTATGATAATTTCAGAGACTGCAGTCGTGTCCACATTGTGTATTTTTATGTGTGTTCACTGCAGTGTTGCGAAAAAGTCTTCGATTCACTTACTCTAACAGTGTTTGGCTCTCTTGTTAAAGTGGTTAAGAAGGAGATAGCTGAAAAGACTGCACTGCACAATAATCGAGTTATTCCCAGTTCCTCTCCAATTAACATCTTTGAAGGTGTTATACTCACACATCGGAACAGATGCCTCCATTGTATGTCTAACCTGCTACAGATGGTACTAATAATATAATAAGCTGGGCTGCTGGATATCTCTGCTTTTTGGTGCAGCTGGTTGTTGCTATGGCAAAAACGGCTCTGTGTAGTATTATGCTGACAACATATACTGTAGGGTAAGTTTGACATCACATACGTAGATGGTAAATACAGAATATCTTTAATGCAGCTTGGCTGAAGTAACAGTATCTTTCTGTCCAAAGTAAATGCATACTGCGCTGTATGCCCATATGTACTGCACACAGACAGGGAACAATGACTTTATCGTGCAGAGATTTCATTTGACATCAGCGTCTTATTCATCTCATGTTATTTCCCTCTGCAGCAAAACATACACCCAATCCACGCTGCCCCGCCTCACTGCACAGCCTCCAGAACCCAGACTATCACAGAAGCATTAGTTCTTGCTAGATTGATGGCCAGTTTGCAGAGAATATAGAGCCATAATGATATAGATTTAGGATCATTTCAAAGATTGATTTTTTTTTAAGAAGCTAAGAGGGTGAAGCCACTTATGTCAATGCTAATGACCATTTCCACCAGCATTTAGAAGACTGGCCCATTATCTAAAAGCTCACATTGTAGCAAATATGATTGGGAATGGAAGTTGTGTGCAATCTGAACTCACCTTGGACTGTTGATCTGCTCGCTCCAGTGCAGAGCTGGGATCTGAGCTAACACGTGCCTGTGGATTCCGTTGCAGCTTGATTTTATTTTCTGTTGTTTGAATTTATTTAGTTGTTATCCATCTCAAAATTTGGCAGTGCAATTTAATATAACCAGAGCTGGAAATAGAACTCTTGGTTTTCTGCCTTTGGAATGCTCGGTAAAAACTTAGTTGACTGAAATCAAAAAGGGAAAGACTTGTGTTATAATTTACTTTGTATCTTGTTCATCACATTTGGACAGTCAGGGAGTTTGGGGTTGGATTTCACAGAGTTAAGTATCTACAGATTGATTGAAAGAGGTTGCACTCTGCCTCATCAGGGAGACCTTTCCAACTCTAAAACTCATATAGTTTTCCTCCCTTCACTAAGCTCACTGCTCCAAATTTCTGTTTTGCACTGCCTTCTTGATTCTGATGTTGTTTTCCAATTTTCTGGTAAGTCTGCTCTTACAGACATGACATTTTCTTGACATATTGATCTGGAGAATGGAGAGCGCACACTCTGGTAAAGGCAAATTTCTTGTTGCTATCAGATAACGGAGACCAGAGAAAGTCACGATTCAAGGGTTAGGCTCAGCGTTTAGCTTCCCTTTTTTTTTTTTTTTTTTTAAAAACATAGAACGACCACCAAGTGGTGAACACTTGATGGCACCAGCCTTGCCAATAACGATACATTCCCCAAGGCTGGATGTCTGCCATATTCAAAGAATTAATGGTGGAATCACAGACAATGATTTCCTGTAGTGTCTCCATTTCTCGTAGGCACTGTCAGTGAGGAGTCATCGTTTCTTTTTGCAGCCCCACCTACCGCAGCATGCCTTTACCTCGCTATAATGTAGACTCAATCAGGATGAACAGAAACTCTACAGGATGGGTTCAGATCGGCCATCAGTTAGACTGACCCTGACAGTCGCCTCCCCCCCGCTGCAGCCCGGCCTCCCTGTTGCCTGATTACATGTACACACCAGCCCCATCTATCAAGCTATTGATTTTTCTGTCGGTCCACTTGTCCGCCTGTGGCTCTCTCCCTCTTCAATAAGGACTTCATTGTTTGTATAGTTGTTTATGGATGTCTCAGGGAGAGTGAATATTATATGTAGTGGTGTTCTGTCCCCGGCTGCCACTGTTGCCAGCTTTCCACTTCAATTCAGTGTATTACTTGTCCACGAGGAAGCCAGCCACAGGCCCACAGGCCATCAACCCAAAGCTCTGGCTTCTTTTTATCCCGTACTTTCCTAACATAATTTTGCTCCTTTTATTTCATGCACCAGCCTTTCGATCCGGCATTGGGTGACAGATGCAAGGCTGTGTAGGTTCTATTGACTCTGTTGGAGCCCACACTTTATCAGTCCCTCCATTCCCCTCTCACCTGCCAGAATCAGTCCCACTGCTGCTGCTGATGCACTAAGCCTAGTTGATGGATCACGCCACTGCCTCACAGAACCTCCATGTTCCCTGTGCTCTTCGCATCCATCTCTATACGCTATACACAGATCTAGAGAGGAGGGGCCAAATCAAGAAAGATCGCCTCCCCGTGTCATTACTCCTACTCATGAGTTTGTTGCTGTCTCATTTGTTGAGTTTGTTTTTCTGTTGGCTTAAATTTGATTTTCATCATTCGTCTCCCGCCATCTTCCATCCTTTGCCTGCCAACCCCCACCCCCCCACCCCCACCCCTCACCTCCCCAAACCCCTCCCTCTCTCTCTTTCCCATCCAAATGCCTTCCTCTCCTCAAGGTTCCTTATTTCAGAAGTCCTCTGAGGCCAAAGAAAAGAATAATTTGGGGAATTCATGTGAGTCTTGTTTATTTAATCATTAATTATTTTGACATATTTCTTTATGTATTTTCATGTCTCTCATCTTTCAGCAACAATTTCACTGACAGGTTGTGAACAAGGTCTTTGCAGTCACTCATGGATTTAGTCAAGTCATTAGAAATCATTTCTGTTTTGAAAGCATCAACATCTTATGCTTTTTTTGCACAAAAACATAAAACGATAAAAGCTTGTTCACAACAGAATGAAAATACATGTTTTCTTTTGTTTTGTTTTTTTTTCTTTCTTTTCCATTATAGCTCATGTCTGCTGTTTTAAACTTACAGATAACCTCCCCAGGGCATTTCCTCTTTTTATTTTTGCTCTGCTCTTTCTCATCTTTCTGTTCTTGCTGGCTGCCGGTTCTCAGACATTTTTTTTTTAATCTCTAACTCAGAACTGACACTGCCCTTTACCCTGCTACTTCTCATGAACTTCATCCTGACTCTCTGCTTGCACTGAGTCAGGTCTCTGTATCTCACCCTGTGTCTGTAAATCTCTGTGTCCTCACAAAGAATTGAATGTTCAGTAATCCCTTTCATTTCTTGTACTTTTTTTTTTTTCCTTTTTTTCGACGATGGCTCATGTTCAAAGGGATGTATTAATCTAAGTAATACATTTTAATGCGAACACTTAGCAGGTTGCTGCCTTTATCATCAAAGCGTGGATGTAGTGTTGTTCCACTGAGGGGATATATGTTAAATATCTGCAGGGAAGCGTGGCAGAGGTCACACAGTGAAATTACTTTTTCCGCGCTTTTATCACAAGTTGTTTTTTTGCTTGTGTCTGTTCTAGAGGAAGGATTAGAGGTCTAACATACATGAGGATGTATCTTTATACTTGTCCTCAGTCTAATGTCTGAGTCATGGCTGAAAATAGAACATCAGGCCACATACAGTATGCCCTTTCCAGGCACTAGAGACAATTGGTCTTTGAAATGACTACAGTTTTAAATTTTCCACCGCTTTTATTGTGGCCGTTCAGTACATCTTAAACATAAGTAATGATTTGTTTAATTTTTAATTGCCATTTTTATAATGTCATTGTAAGGAACACCCCAGTGAAGGTCATGACCAATTTCAATTCAGTAGAGTCAATAAAGGCATGAATTATGATGGATTATAAACAGGACAATCGAATAATGTACTTGTGTACATAAAAAAGGCTACTTACATTGAAAATCAAGTCATAAATGTTACTATATATTGAGTATGTAATGAAACAAAAATACTTAACAACTTGTGTCTTTCCCTTGTCGCACATGTACACTGCTCCTGGTTTTCTTCCTCCTTTGTCAGAGAAAATGCAAGAGACAGATTGAGTGCCATCTGTATCTCTGAGACTAATTTACACAAATGCCTGGCCATCATGAATGTGCTCCAAGTGCATTGTGTAGATTTATGTCTGATGCTGCCATCTACTGGTGTTGATTCTGTTCCATTTGCATACTCGAGCGATCTAAACACAGAGGTGTCTCACTGCCAAATTAAAATATAATAATAATTATGCATTTATAAAGTTTGTTTTTGGAATTCGTGTCCAATGCCCTGACATGTGTTGTGTGTCTTCATGCCTAAACAATGCACTCAGTCTCACACATCTTCTCTAAGCAGAGCTTCTCCTCAATTGACAGCTTGATGACAGTAAAGGACAAGTTAAAGGACCAAGTTCAAACTGTCAGTCGGCATCCATTAAAAGGTCTGATCTCTAATGAGTCCCTGGCTGAGTCTGAATTTCCATGGCAGACCTCGTAATCACAGAGGTTTCTCCAGCTGGAAAATGGACAAAAATACATGGCAGGGGAGACAGAGATGAAAGACAATTTGAGAACTGCAAGCTCTGTCTAGATCTTTTTCTGCAGTGTTTAAGATTTAAGACGGAGCACAGAAAGTTGAAGATGAAAAAATCTTTAACTCTGTCTTCAGAACTTTTGATCTTGCTTCTGAGCCTCCTTGTTAGGACAGTGGGTCACTGAGTTGCACTGGAGGAGCCTTCCTTATTAACTGCATCACCGCTCCCTGAGTTCAGCATCATTATCATCATATTGTTGCTAACAGTTACCTTGATGATGCATGACACAGATGAAGTTAATAAAGAGCCAGTGTTGTGTGTCAAATTAAATACAATACGTGCATCATTGTTCCTTCTGCTCGTGACAGTTTAAAATGATAATTACTAATTTCATTTCGTATAATAATTTAACTGTTGGAAATGACCAGATCAGGAACTGCTGTATGGATTTTATTTCCTAATAAATGCTTAATAATATCTGGCTCAAACGTAAAACAGGATGTTAATCTTCATAACTCCTGCATATTGAGAAAAAAAAAAGCTCACCACTGTTGATATAATATTATGAGATCTTAAAACATTTTTTTCTCTCTCTCTCTCTCTCTGTGTGTGTGTGTGTTTTGTCTCTCCTTCCATGTTCACTGAACCCCTTCCTCCAGTGGCGCCCAGTACAGATGACGTAGCTCTGTATGTGGGTATTGTCATAGCGGTGATCATGTGCCTGGTTATCTCTGTTGTCGTGGCACTCTTCATCTACAGGAAGAACCACCGGGACTTTGACTCGGACATCATCGATTCCTCTGCCCTCAATGGTGGCTTCCAGCCAGTCAGCATCAAGACCGCCCGCAAAGGTGTGGCACAGGAAAGATATATGTGTTTGTTTTCGTCTGCATGTGTTTGACTGCTTGTAGAGGTCTGAGTGTCTTTCACATCACCTGTGAGTCAGCTAGTGAACACCAGATAACAATGACTGAGAGTTAGATTCTTGTGATAAAACAACACTTGATTTTCTGAAGGAAAAGATTAAATGACCCCCCCCAGCTTAACTTAAAAATATACGTTTATCTTTCCAATAGGTTCTTTAGTACACTGAGCAAGAAAAGCAAATTATAACATTTTATCAAGGATCAAAGAAACTTGGTTTGTTCAGTTTTATTGAAGCAGTTTGTACTAGAACTTTGCCTAAATAAAAATGTGAAATGAACAATGTTATTATTCATCATCATCATCAAATGTCTGATAAACAACCCAACCAATCTGACAAGGCATCCAATCCTGACAGTTTTCAATGTTCAGTGCTAGAAACACATTTCACTCTGCCAGGCATTAGGGAATTACTTGCATTAGCGATCCATAGAATCAACCTGATGAAATGTGCATGACTCATTTGTTTGCTTGTGTGCTGCTCTGGCAGCTCATGTGTTCTAGTGAGGATGTGAAGGCATCCTTTTGACTGTAGATGAGCTGGGAGTCTGTTTGAGAAACACAGACAGCATCCGGCTGCAGTCAGTGTGATCAAACTATCAAAATGCCTGTCGTTGTGATGGGAGGCCAAACTATGCCCCATCATTAAGCCATAATAGGGCCAGTCTGTACTGTATGTGGCATATTAAACTGTACTTAGATTTGGGCCATGAGTGATGCAGGACTTTAAAGTGAGACCACGAGGATGAAGATAAGTGGCAGAGAGCCGGGCTGAAAAGACGCCTGGGAAACAGATCACAGTAATTGTGTTGTAAATAGTCTGTGGTTTGGCAATGAGGAAAATTGGAAAATGAAAATAAATAGACAGATACAGAAGGATGGTTCATATTAGATTTAGTCCCAAATGTTCAACTGGTTTTTGAAACCAAAATGTTTGCTAAATGTGTTTTTATATTATTGTCCTTGTCAGTGTGAAACTCAATCACATAAAAGTCTAATCTGCTATTCCATCACCAGTCCAAAGCAGAAAAGCTCTGTATAACATGCACTGTATATTAATGTAATATGGGCATGGATTGCACCTGTTTCTAAATTTCATATGCATGCAAACATTATGTATTGCACACTTTCACGGCTTACTTTTCATTTCTTTCCATTTATATTTTGTAATTTTTATTTATATTTGAAAAGTCATTTAGGATGACACTCATTGTCACTGTAGTCGAGTAAAAGACAGAGTGACAAGTGACAAAAGCAATAGTAACATAGACAAGAAAAAGCCATATAAGACATTAAAAGAAGCACATTAATTAAAGTCTTCAAATTGCATACATTTTGCTGAATTCTGAATTACCAGAATATAAACTATAACTTTAAAATCTAAAAATGTAAAATAAAATATAGTTATATAAAACAGTTGCAATCACTCAAAACAAGGCATTCTTTATAAGTATGTTTAATATTTAGTGTGTATGGACATTCGCCTCTAGCTATCTGAATTGGTACATGTCCTCAAACCTCACTTTGTATAGAGAAGGTTGTTGCAGTTATTGATGGAAAAATTCTATCACATCTCTGAATGCAAACAGTAATTCAACATTACTGCAATCAATACTGGGGTTAGATGAGGTACACCGATGCACTACTGCACAAAGCGATTGTGAGAAGCATTTATATTTTCGAAAAGTGTTCATTTTATTTTACTGATGTCTCTTTCAATTACAAAGTTGTTGAAAAACAGAGAGGACTCGGTGGGTGAGAAGAAGCTGGAGGACAGCAAGCTCACACTGCACTCACTCCACCCACTCAGTCCAGCTACTGAACATTCTAACTTGCACCCAGCAGGTACAAGTTGCCATCTGTTGCTGATGAATCACAGCTGTGCCCATACCATCTCTGACTGAGTAATTTTTCCTGGTGGTGAGGTGGACTTCCCCTAATGAGAAAAAAACAAATGAGTAAAGCGGAGGCAGCAGTCTTGCTGATTGCTGCCAACACTTAATTTCCTTGTGGTTGCTTTAGTTTCAAGTCTTGCAGTACTTCACTTTCACAGTCGGTATAATATGATCACCACAGTCATTCACTTGAGACACTCACTCTGCTTGACTGACGCCCATTTTCTTTCCTTTACTAGCTGAACTCCTAACAGCTCCCCCTGACCTGACCTCAGCAGCCGCCATGTACCGCGGCCCCGTCTACGCCCTTCATGACGTTGCTGACAAAATCCCCATGACCAATTCTCCTCTGCTGGACCCTCTTCCGAACCTGAAGATTAAGGTGTATAACTCCTCAGGCTTGGTGACTCCACAGGATGACCTGGGAGGGGAGTTTTCCTCCAAGTTGTCACCCAAGCTGACTCACTGTCTCCTGGACAACAGTGAGAGCACAATGGGACGTCGCACGCAGACCCAGACGTTGCTCCGCACCAGGGATCCGTCCTGCACTGCTCTGGGCTCCTTCAGCTCCCAGGGGGGACACCTCATTGTGCCAAACTCAGGTGCCTACTAACACTGTCCTATATAATGAGTACAAAGGTGTTTTGTTCTGTGATTCTGTTCATATTCATATTTTTTTAAACCAGGCCACCAGGATGCGTTTCTCAAAATATGCAGAGATAAACATAGTATAACAAAGGAATGAATCACTTGTGATTCATGAAATAGGGATCTGCTTGTTCCAGCATATTCTGTCACATTTCATCTTAAACCTGTCTTTTGTCTTGTTTAAATTGAGCTGCTGGTTTTCATTTTCTCAGTGGCTCTACATTATATATAAGAATATTTAAAGGAGAACTTCTGAAAAACAATTTTTTTGGCAAATCCTGAGAACTTGAATGGGCTGTTGAATGTCATAAGTGACTGGAGGACAGAATATGGAATCAAAAAAGATGAGTGATGTGTTGTGCTATATAAAGTGTTGGGACTTAAACATTGATTCTATATTACACTCGTTACCAATGAAAGTACACCAAAATAGGATTGATGTATTGTCTTTTGGGGACCAGATGATGAAAGGGTTGATTTGCTGAACACCAAAATAATTCAGCCAAGAACTTACAAGAACTCACCCTTACTAACAACCATTTCTTTGTTATTTAGAGTGTCAAAGAAGTAAGTTGGTCAGTAAAGATTATTTTTTGTAGCATCACAAATGTACAGACTCCATTTGTCAGTAAATAATGGTGATATGGACATAAGCATGTGCTTTAGCAGCTCCAATCCTTAAATTCAACAAGAAAAAACAATGTTGTTCATATTCTAAACTCAGGTCTACGTGGATGAGATTTGAGTTGACTCATTAAAAAAAAAAGTTGCGGATCGCGATCATTCAGGATTTATTTCTTCCTCAAAGACGATGGTTCCCCACTATCCTTCCAGTTTTTCATAATGTGTTGGGCAGTTTTTAACCCAATTTTATTAGTTTCTGCAATCTCCTTAGATGTTTTCTCTGCTTGATGCATGCCAATGGTTTGACCCTTCTCAAACAGACTAACATCTTTTCCACGATCACAGGATGTATTTTTTGACATGGTTATTTTAAGAAATCAGAAGCTACTCATTGCATCAGTTGGGATTAAATAACTTGCTGCCAGCTGAAAGATAATCGCCCCTGCATTAATTATCCAATAGGAGGCTCTTACCTATTTGCTTACCTACTTTTTCTTTGGCTGAGCAGTGCACCTTACCATGTCTTCCAGCATAACCATAACACACAGACACATGGCTTTGAATAAGTGTGCTAAACCAGATGTAACCCGTGTTGATAGGAAACCTAAGGTGTGTGGAGCACGAGTGCCAAAGTAGAAGTGTGCTGTTTCAGTCAGCATACATTAGCCGTGCTGTCCCCACTTCAAAACCACGCAGGCTGCATGTAACATGCCAGAGATGCACGCTGACAGGCTCAGACAAACTAGCAGCGACATTAAAGGATACATCGACTTCTTAAGTTTCTAATTTTTTTTTTCCTCCTCCTTCATTCTAATTCCTGTAAAATGTTCTCAGCTGCTGGTTGTGCTCAGTCACCTCATCATGTTACATAGGGACAGGGAGAGGAACAAGCACATTTGATATTTGATCTGCGTGTGTCTGGGTAATGAAATAGTTGTGGCACTGTCAGTGTGGCTCTTTGGTAGTTTGCATCTCAAAAAAGCATTTCTGATTTCTTTGAAGCTTTGCTGTACCGGAGAGTGGCACTGTGTGCAAGATGTCCCTGCGGCAGAGTTGTGATGTTGCTACCTCGCTGTCTGTCACCTTTTGAAAACTTAAGTACAAGGACAGGGGAAATCAATGAGCTATCAGAGGAAATGCCCTCCAGACAGAGAAACTCTTTGTGTGTGTGTAAGCTTGAGGGAATGTGAGGGGGTATGGTCCCAAAAAAGAAAAAAAACATATCAGACAGGACACATAAAATCAATCTGAGAAAATGATGTAAAGTATGCTGGCTGTATCTTCTGAGATTTCTACGAGGAGTAGCAAACCTATTGATTTTAGAAATAAAATGTCACATTGTTTGTTAGCGCCATGGGGAACGGCAGTGAAATACCATAGTTTTTATATGAGGGACTGAGAGATTATTGTTGTTATTACTTTTCTCTGGGCTTCTTTTTAATGCTTTATATTCATGTTCTATTGCATGTAGATTTACATATTACAGGTAAAACCTTTCAGGAACTTGAATCCCTTTCTTTTTGGAATATCTTAGTGGATCTTAGTGGAGCTTAAGCACATTCTTTTTGAGTGAAAAATGAATGTACTACTATATATACATGATATATGCATTATTCAAAAACTTTAAAAATGGAGTGCGTTCCTTTTAAACCTAAAGAAATGTCAGTTGGTTTCAAAGCATTGACAAATTAGTTCACACGTGTCTATTTTCAAGTGCCCATGAAAATGTTCAGAACTAAATTTGCTGCAGGATTAATGCTCCTTCCCCCTGCCCGCCCTTGAACTGCCGGTGAATACACACGGATGCTCCCTCAGTCAAGTCTAATCGGGAGCTGCGTCCTTCAGATGCAGCATAGAAATAATGTGGCATTGTTTCTTTTTACAATTATTACATCAACATTGACAACCACAACAGAAATCACCAAAATGTACACGCTGCGGCTTTCATTTTTTAATTTAGGTTTTTACTGACCCATGCTTATTTGGCACTTCATAACATTTTTTTTGTGTGTGTCTTTCTGTTTTTTGCTCTCCAGGGGTGAGTCTGCTAATTCCAGCTGGAGCCATTCCTCAGGGCAGAGTCTACGAGATGTATGTGACGGTTCAGAGGAAGGACAACATGAGGTATGCAGCACCGCCTGCCACATCAACCTCCCCCCCAGAGCTGTGTTCACCCCTGTCAGCTCTATACACACTGGAATAACTGTCACATCATCACTAAACAGCATTTGTGTGAGTGTGTATGTGTAAGTTTGTTTTTCTCCGTGCAGGCCCACGGTGGATGATGGCCAAACAGTCCTGAGCCCTGTGGTGAGCTGCGGACCACCCGGGGCCCTGTTGACTCGGCCCGTCATCATCACCATGCACCACTGCGCTGTGTGTGACGGCCAACAGGATTGGCTGATCCAGCTCAAGAACCAGTCACCGCAGAACCAGTGGGAGGTGAGATGGGGGTGCATGATGAAAAGCCTCCATGTCTGTCATCATGGTCAGAATTAAAATTCTGCTTTTGGCAGTCATGGAGAGTATTTGGATTTTGTTTGTCACCTCGAGTAGGAGTCACAGATTGAATGTGATTTGTATAGTTAATATTCCATGTTACATTTGATTCTGCTCATCTTGGAGCAAGGGGGAGATGTGAAAAACAAAATGATGAAATTAGATAGAATGGAGAAAGTGACAGGATCACGTTCCTCTGCTTTGTTTGTGCAGTTCAGTACTCAGAGCAAATGCCTGCTGCAACAGGAGCTAAAATAGTAACTCTCTGATAGCAGGGATAGGACTGGGACTGTTTTTTTCCCCAGATTGTTTTTGTGCCTTTCACAAATGCTTATTTTTGTTTGCGTGTGCCTGTGTGCATTTTTGGAAGCCGCAGGCTTCATCATTATCAGGGCTGATGATGATAAGTTGGATTGCTGAGGGCAGCAGTGTGAATGTTTCTGCCTATGCCCTCCCTCCTTATCTTGTCCTCTTGGGACTGTCTCACACATGCACACATGCGTAGACACAGAAGCAGACCAATTACCAGGAGAAGATCATTTGCAGAGAAGCCCTGCCCCCACCTTCATTACCAAAATTGCTTTTAAAGTAGTTCGAAATGGTCCAGTTATCATCGCCATCGTAAAAGATCTCAGGTGCAATAAAATGCTACCACAGATAATATTGGTACAAACTTTGTTGCATGCGGTTATTGACAACTGTATCTCAACTGTCACAGGAATTGTGTACATTTTCGTTCCGTCTGAGTTTAAATGAAAGCAGAATTTATATATTTTTCCAATGAAGAATTTGGATTTCATTCCATGTACTGTAGGATTATGGCCAAGAGTATTACGAAATATTTTTCAAAGAGGACATTATTTACTGATGATATCTGGCAAAATTCACTGGTTGAAATATATGCAAAAATATAGTCTACTCAAATAGTAAAAGGTAGTCTTTGCACGGTCCCCGCATATGGTGACTTATGGTGAAGTAAGAGAGCAGGCCACACATGCAGTACCTTTGTGACATTGATGAATTACCTGGGGTCAGCCAATAAAGCTCGGCGTAAACCAGATAATTTTCAGGAAGGTATAACTATTGATTACATCTCTGATCTGTCAAGAGATGCAGATGGAAATATCCCAGCTGAGGGCGTCTTCCTTTATATGAGCTTCTCTTCTCAGTGAAGCCAGCCTCGATGCTGCATGGGCGCAAGCATTGCTGTAGATGACATGGCCTGTCAAAATAAATTCATCACTCTGGTGGAAACAGAAGAGATGAGCTCCTCTGAAGTAATTCATGGATATTATGGACATATCCTCCCCTCCTCCACAAAACACACACACACACACAGCATGCACAGTGTCGTTCAGGAACTATGGTGATGATGAAGACAGGAGGTCATATAATGAGGAACATGTGGGACTTTCTGCTTGAGTAACTACAAAGGTTTATCCTCCTGCGCAATCTGAAAAAAAAAATGACTGCAGTCAGAAACTTGTGAATAAATTATACTGAGTTTAAGTCTGTGTTTGTGTGTTTGTTTTGTCCCTGTGAAACAAAAGCCTTCTTTTCCACCGTGTTTTCTAATTATCCCCCCAATGAGGAGCCTCAGTGCGATTCCCCATGAGCAGTGAAAAGAGTCTAATGATCAGCCATAATACTGCTGTTAAACGGCCTTGCTCACAATAAAATACTGTAATTCCTCTTCTATCTCTCATAATAGGCTAAATTAATGCCAGTGTGCAGCACAGACAAGTGTTTGGATTAGAGAGAGAAAAATGCCGTTCAAGAGAGATTGAGAGAGAGAGGGCTACAGAAGCCCCCTCTGACCAGACGGTCTTAATTAAGGAGAAATATGGCCTGACATTCGTGCTTTTACAGGGGTCAGCTGCAAATAGCCTTGTTACTCACTCTTCCATTACCTTAGACACAATGGAAGTGTCGGAAATACAGTAAGAAATACACACAGCAAGTGTAATTTCTTAAAGGCACAGCTTAAGCAGAAAGGCCGTGACCCCAATTGTACTCTCCCTGTTGTGTGAAATTATAATTCAGTCCTCTTTCAATAAAGTGATACAAAACTACACCTGAAACTAAGTAAACCAGTTTTTCCCATGTAATTCAGTTTTTTTTACACACTGCACTTAAACCGAGTCACTCAATCAAGTTTGTCAACAAAGTAAAAAAAATACGAGTAAACTTACATCTTACGTCAAAACATTTAAATCATTCCTAATTCTGATGTAATAATACGACTGTACATTGTATTATGAATGGAGCTGATCAGTGCCGACCAACTAAAACTACAAATTGAGTCTCTTATGTCTGAATATTGCCACTGAAATGTAAAGACATAGAAAATGTGCTTTTATAGTGCGTTAGGTTGAATAGTCCCATTTCTATGAATGAAAGCATTAAATGAGATGTGGGAGAATTTAAGTTTGATAAAAGGTCTTTGGGCTACAGAAGATAATGTTAATCTCATTTAATTTTATGTGGCAGTGTCAAAATGACAGATCTTCTCTTTCAAGCATGTCCTCATTTGTTTTCATCTATTCTCCACCTGCAATCAACAAAATTATTGACGAAACCCTTTTAGCTTTTTTTTTTTTTTTTTAATCACCCACACTGTTCTCTTTCTTCCTCCCTGTTAATGCTGTAGGACGTAGTCGTGGTTGGCGAAGAAAATTTCACTACGCCGTGCTACATCCAAATGGATGACGAGGCCTGCCACATCCTGACAGAGACGTTGGGAACCTACTGCCTCGTAGGCCAAACTCTCAGCGCTGCCACCACCAAGCGCCTCAAACTAGCCATCTTTGGCCCTGTCACCTGCCCGGCAATGGAATATCACATCAGAGTCTACTGCCTGGACGACACGCAGGACGCACTCAAGGTAAACATGCGGCATTTTGCACTCGTGCAGCAAAGCGGTAATGATGTTTATGGGTTTGTCATTGTGGCTGATTTGTTAATGTGGGTGTGTGGGCATAGCTGGCAGATGAGGTGTGGGAGTCGAATGACAAGTCTTTTGTGTTGATGTGTCACAGTAATGGAAGAGGAGCCTGCATTTGAATAGGTGTTCCTGCTGCAACGATTTACTTGCTATGTTAACACAGAATAAGTTGCCAAATTTATCCCTGTACTCCACTGTTGTCTCCCCAGCTCAGTTCTGTTTAATACCTCCGTCTACCTACATGGTGCAAAGATAAGGGCAGATTATTATACTAAGCAGGGATATTAAACATGGTTATTACGTTTGGGAATGGGTAATGAGAAGTGATAGTGATCCTACTGCAACGACAGTGAAGCTGATTTCAGATAGCAAATTCGGATTCATAAAGCCCAGAGGAAAATTGTTGAATAGGCCATGAAAATAATATTTTATTTGTAAATTTGCATGTGAACATTTGCAAAATTAAGTGAAGGGATATAATACAGCAGTCAAATGTATTAGTGGGTTATTGAGCATGGTTTGATTCTAACCAAGGGCGTGTTTGTGTATTCAGGAAGTCCTGCAAATGGAAAAGCAGATGGGTGGAAAGTTGTTGGATGAACCAAAGACACTCAACTTTAAAGACAGCACTCACAACCTGAGACTCTCCATCCATGATGTTCCCCACACATTGTGGAGGAGCAAGCTATTGGCCAAGTACCAGGTAAACTGATCATGCACCCACTGGTCTTACAAAAACATGTGTCACACTCTCTTACAGACAAGTAACTCCCTCTGCCTTCTTCACCCAACTGTAGGAGCTTTCCTTTCAGCAAGTGTGGAGCGGTTCGCAGAGGAACCTCCACTGCTGCTTCACCCTGGAGCGGTTTTCTGTCAGCACGGTGGACCTGGCCTGTAAGATATGTGTGCGCCAAGTGGAGGGAGAAGGACAGATTTTTCAGCTGGACACCACACTGTCAGAGGTAAGGTCTGACACTTAAATCTTCCCTTAGATTTACTTCAGCTCAACAAAACATGCCTCATGTCTGATTTAAGAGAGGCACGTCACAAACATCTTTAAAGACACATCCATTTTAATCCACATAACTGTGCAGTCAGCGCAAAGTTTTTTTCATGTGCAGCCCCTCACACTGTACATAATATGTCCATGTTGTAAAGCTTTTGGGTATATCGTGTATATTATTCTGTTTGTATTATTTTTAATTAGGGCTGAAACGATTCCTCGAATAAATCGAATAATTTGATTACTAAAATCACTCGAGGCAAATTATCTGAGTCGAGTAATTGTTAAATACAGTATTACATTTTGCGCTCACGGTTTACCCGGATGGTTGTTTCAGTTACACTTTGCGCTCACGGTTTGACAGATTGCTCTGCGTAGCCCATTCATACAGCTGTCTTGAATTAGGAACCGATCAGCCAATCAGAAAATAGTATTTCTTGTTACCGGGTAAAGTCTGAAACTAGGTTTCCGTTGCAAGTACTCGTTCCACGAACGCGCACGAACGCTGTGGATGAGATTGAAGTGAAAGAGCACAGTCAGGTAATCACTTCAATTATATCACTTAATTTATGATAAAAGCTTATTAAAGTGTAAGTTTGAAGTGTGAACTCAGTAAGTATGAACTCAAGGTTTGCCTGTTTTGTTGTTTTACTGTTTGTGTCATCTTATTCGATTTAAAGATGTCAGGAAAGAAGCAGAAATCTGTAATTTTATTCTGGACAGCTAATTACCAATGCTGTTTAAGGGGACAACTGGGGGCCAAATGTCTCTTTGATGCATTTGTCGTTTTTTGTTTATATGGTTTAGTGGAAACTGTCCTTAATTAAATTAACATTATCTTCAAACACTAACTAACCCCCCCCCCCATCAACACCCCAATATGTAATACTGTATTTAACAATTACTCGACTCAGATAATTTGCCTCGAGTGATTTTAGTAATCGAATTACTCGATTTATTCGAGGAACCGTTTCAGCCCCAGAAGATATACAGCGTAAGAAACAACAAAAAGTGACAAAAGTATGGAGTCGTCGTCAGAATAATTGCTGCATTACTCGATAACTAAACTATTCGATTGCTGCAGCCCTATTTTTAATTTGTAATCTTTCTAAATAACGGTGTTTGTAATGAATGCTTACCATCTGTGCTGTTGTAACATTGCAAATTTCCTAAACAATGAAGGATTGTCTTACACTATCTAAAGACCATTGTGACTTTTGAACCCACTTCTCTGAATTTTGCAGGCAGAAATGAACCATCTCTTCCACCACTTTGTGCACTTGAGCGAATTTACCCACACTCCCATGAACCCTTCCCTTGTTTTGCTACGGTCACAGAGACTGATAGGGTGGCAGATAGAAGTCTTGACCCTGCAGCCTTCACGTAGCCCTGCCTATGACAAACTGATGCAAAGCAGAGCGAAGCAGAGGAGGAATAATTACCTGCCAGTCGTGCTCTTCTTTATTCACTAAGGCCATCTGGCTGGCCAGGAGAAAAGAGCGTGAGGGATGGTGGAGCACTCGGGCTTTGTGCTCGGAAATGAGATGAATTACAAGACAAGCAGTGCAGTACTGTGTCCCCGCCTGGCCTCACTTCATTTGTCTCTGGGTCTTGCTCCTGTTACTGGAGCCAGTATTCCAGTACTTCTCCTCCATGCTTGTATTTGAAAGTCATTTAGCTTGCATCAATAAGTGAAATGAATGATTTCCATCTTTTATAGAAACTAGAGGCAGGATATTGTTGTGCTACAAATCTATTTGAGCCACATTATATTTTGTTTTGTTAGCCGGTGTTGAATTATGCCAATGCTGCCTGCAACGTGGGGGGGGGGGGGGAATAAAACACCACTACACCCTGTGTTTCTCCTTCAACCTCTAATTTTCTATCACACTCTTCCAGGATTCCCAGAGTATTGACACGTCCCTGCTGGACCCTGCCAGTAACATCACCACACTAGTTGGGCCCAATGCCTTCCGCATCCCTGTCTCTATCCGGCAGAAGTTGTGTGGCAGCCTGGATGCCCCCCAGACCAGGGGCAATGACTGGAGGATGTTGGCCCACAAACTTAACCTTGACAGGTGTGTAGAGTAACAGTACAGGCCAACAGAGAGGAAGAAACGAGTGAAGCAATGACTCAGATGTTTTTTTGTCAGTCTGGCCGCAAGGTTAGGCATCATTAGGCGTACTTATGTCTTTAACAAGGGTAAATGAAAACGTGACTTGTTTTGAAAATAGCGCAAACCAACAACAACAACACTTCTCTTCGGGACTTTCATGTGCAGTTTGAACCGCCAGTGTTTTTCGTCATAGGGAGGCGACAAGATCACATTGGAAATAAAACCGTTAGCTCATCTACTCTACTTTTATTTGATTGTAATTGTTCTTAAGGAATGGGGTTAATGTAGATGAGCATCTGTTGAATTGAGATTAATTCAACTCGACTGACACAGAGGGAAAGAAATAGATCTTTTTTCTTTTCTTTTTTTTTTCAAAACACCACTCTTTGTGTGTGTGTGTGTGAGAGAAAGGGAGACAGCGAGAGAGAGAGATGGTGGTTTGTCCATTTATAAAGTCTAAGCTCAGTAGGGCGTCCTTATCACAGGCAGCAGCTGCAGATTGAAGAGACCACTGACAGAGTGTGGCGTGCATGAAGGCAGAGGAAAGGGGGAAGACTTGAACCAGTCTTATTCACCGTGTATACTGTCCATTTACTCAGAACACTAGTGTGTATATTATACAGCCTTTTGTTCTCCGTTTAAGTGTCTTCTAAAAAAGGAAGAAAAAAAGCGTTTGTGTGGAAAACAAACCTTTTGTTAACTTTTTTTTTTTTATTACACAAAGGAACAGCAGCTCATTTGCACTTTCCAGCATGTTTTTCCTAGATCTTTTTTTTTGATGCCGTTCTTGTTACAAAACAGCTTAACTTACTGTAAACCACAAAAATACACACCTTCTTGCTGCGGGAACCATGAAATCTGTAAGGAAGTCAATGTATAATTTTAGTGGCACAGAGGGGGGGAAAAAAGGAGGATTACCACTTACTCTCTGTGTAAGGATACATTGCCAGGTTATCCTCTAATTTACTGCCTCACGCAGCAAGAAAAAAAGAGACAGAAATATTTCCACCAGAAGATAACTGTACACGGTGGAGCTCAAAAATGTTGAAAACTATATCACCTGAACCTTAAACTCTCGCCTCTGTGTTAACTGTTCTTTCTAAGCTATCCCTCTCCGTTTTGTCACAATCTCTCATTCAGATATCTTAACTACTTTGCCACCAAATCCAGTCCTACAGGAGTGATATTGGATTTATGGGAAGCCCAGCATTTTCCTGATGGCAATCTCAGTCGTCTTGCTCAGGTACTTGAGGAGATGGGACGTCATGACAGCCTTGTTCCTGCAGTGACTGAGCACTGACGTCTGCCCACCGGGGACTGTGGAATTCCAGGGAGGAAGAAGACATAAAAGGAAAAGAAGAGATGGAAACACACGGAAGCAGGAGAGTCATTTGGCATCACAAATGCACATACACACTTTCAGACACTGTGTATGTGGTGGTACGCTCAAAGAAATAAGGAGATAAAAACAGCAAGGTCTACTCAGCCATGACCCAGTTAAACATTGGCAACAAAGGGTGTATAAACTTGGGAGGGTAAACAAGAATCTGTGCCAGTCATTTCTCTCTGGCTGATCCTCTCTCTGCTAGAACAACTTGATATTTTTGGCTCCACTTTCCTTGGAATCATGAGGCCCGGGTATTTGGATGAACGGATATGTTGACGATGCCACCACCGTTAGCCAACAGTCTGAGTGTCAACACAATACCAGAGGTCAAAGGATCCAAGGGGCATGGCTTAGACCAGAGGAAGCATCTCTCTCCCTCTGGGAACTGGTCTCCATAGCAACTCCATGGAGTATGTGTTCTGTGATAACATAGTATTTAATATGTCTATTTATACATATCATTTTTTTTTTCTTTTTATTTTGTGCTGTCTGTTAGGAAATACTGTGTAGTGTCCTCACATTTTTTTTTCTTTCATTATGTTTGACTGTGTCAGAGCACCCCCTGGTGGACTCTTGCGGTTATGACTCATGCTGTCAGCCACATGTACAGAAGATGATGTAACCATTTACCTTTTTAGTGTTGCTTCTGTTACTAATATTATTATTTGTTACGTAGAAGTGTTGATTTTCATGCGTGTTTGCTTCTTTTGTTGCACGTCTTCAAAATTTGTTTCATATATTGAATTTGCATTTTTCTAATCAGGTCATTTGGCTAATTCCACCAGTACTTTGAAATAGAAGGCAATCCACATTGTGTTCTGAAACTGACAAATATTCACAATGGTGATGATTTGTATGTTGTGCAAGATACATGAACGAGACCAGGTCGAGATGAGAGGTACATATTGTTGAGAGGCTAATCAAATATGTATATTTTTATAGGACCAATGCAACTGAATACAACTGCTTTGTACCAAAAATTGACATACAGTGAATGAGATTAAATTTATTATACACAGTGATCATCCTAATGTCAAATGTCATTTCAAAAAGAGACTTTTCCTTTTTTCAGAACTGAATGACTCATCTGCAGTTTTGGCAAATTGAGATTTTAACTTGGATTTCTGTGGTTGTACATTAATGACAGAAGCCACTGGTTTTACACTGACTGTGCATAAAGAATAGTTGTGTAGTTTTAAAATGCAACATTGATTTAGCAGCACTTGTGATTTTTCAAGTGGTATCAATTGATCTTTTTAATCGCAGTTTTCGTAAAGCCGTCTATGCAAACGTTGCATCTTTTTGAAACAATCCTCACTGTGTATCCTCAGTGGACAAACTTTTGCATTCCCTAGTTGTTGTTCAGATCCATGATTATTGTTGTATAGTGAGAATGTAGCCTGTCTGTCTCTGGCACTCACAATGTACTTCGCAAATGCTTGCATTTCGTCTGTCAAGTTACTGTACAAAGTGTAAGAAAGAATTTTTAAGACTAATAATAAATTATATTTATATGCAACATTGGAAACAAACCACATTGAGCATTCTGTTTTCACTCACGTGACACTTTAGGACACAATTATTTAATTGGGGAATGTAATCCAAATCCACTCATACACTCTCGTGATCACATTTGTACAGATTAAATAAGGCACATGCCATAGTGGTAGAGTGGATGGGACATATTCTGCATACAGAAATTTTTAAAAAACCATTTTAACATTCAGCAAGGCAATAATTATCGACAAATTTCAGCTCAGCTATTTACAAATGAACTATGAGTGGAAATTAAAGACACTGAAGATGAATATGTCTGAGCTCTGAGGCTTGAAGGACAAAGTTCACAAACTCATCTGTGATACAAACACTTTAAGCCAGAGATCTTTCAACATAAAAAACAATGTACTTAAAAGTACTATATAAAAAGGTTTTTGCAAGTTGTTTTTTTTTTTTTATTAATTTAGTCATACTCTGCTTTGATCTGTTTGATCAATAATAATAATTTTTAGGGCTATGAATTAGTCTTCACTTTGGATGGATGACAGTCAATTTGGAAGGAGTACAGTCTGCTATGACATTATAGCAAGTATTGACTGAGTCAAAAAATAAAAACAAACATGAAGGCAGCTGTGACGGTACAAAAGACTGCACATGAAGTACTGCTATACTGATCTATATATGGCTTTAGTAGGGCAGAGCAGGAGCTCCCTCTGTATGGAACAGGTCAGAGGGATTTTAGTACCCTTCTCCTGCATGGGTCCCTGTCCGCCTGCCCACCTGGACAGTCCCGATCCAACAACCACTTAGCTTTCACAGAAAGCACAACTTGAACACTTTGTCTGAGGCATGGGTGACATGGGAGGTCACATCTCTCCTGACATAATAAATCGTTTACCTCATTTTTCTGTCTCTCCATCGACCAATACGTCCATCACACTTGCTCCCTGTCAGTTTTTTTTTCTTCCTTTTTTTTGTCCCAACATTGACAGTCTCCTCGTAATTTTTCCCCTGTCCTCTGTTAGCCAGTGTAAGCGGAGCCAGTGACCAGTCTCTGAATGATGAGAGCATCTTTCTCGATTCTCTGTTACATTTTGATGTCTTGGCACTCTAACATCTTTGCCAGGGTCTTCTTCACCCGCAGAGCTGTGAGGCGAGAGGCCGGATTGTGAGCCCAGCACTCAGACATCAGTTTTCCCATCTGTCGTAGACACTGAATACACAAGATATACACATACGTACGTCAGAACAATCTGCCATCTACTTTTTAAAGTAAGTTGTATACATATAAGCTGTGTAGTAGAAATATTATCAACTATTACCAGGAATAAGTTACTTTAAGTACAATATTTCAGGTATGCCCTTCCTTCGATGGGTATTTACCACAGACTGCAAATAAGAAAGTATTAAGGTTGGAGAACAAACTCCCTTTATGAAAACTCAAGATAAACAATTTTGCTTTTCAAATCAGAAAAGCAGTTCACTTTTTTATATACAGTCTACAGTCTAAGCATAACTTTAAAAAAAGAAACTTTTTAACTAACCAGAAGGACTGCTCTAAATGATGTTATATATAGTACAGGGAAATAAACATTTTTCAATACCTCATCACTACTCCAGCGATTAGCAAATGAAGGTCTTTGTTTCTTAATGCACACAACTTCTCTCATGTCCTCATACGAAGGATCAGTGGGAACCAGGTCATAATAGGGCAGCTGATACTCCTCCACAATGCCTGGAGGAAGAACACATGTGTGGGAATCAGTGGTGTCATTTAGAAAACATCCAGACATGTTTGAAAGAAAATAAGACAGAGATAAGGGATTTTTTTATTCCCCCTGACTGACCTCCAGAGATGCAACGGCGCACCATCTCCCAAACAATGAGACCAAAACTGTACATATCAGCCATTATAAAAGACTGGAAATAGGTCCTGTTTAGGGTCTCATCCAACACTTCCGGTGGCATGTAGCGCTTAGTACCGACGCGTAAGTTTGGAGGGATGTCCACCTCGTTGGTGTCACTGAGAGAAGGAGAAAGAACAGGCACAAACTAAACCACTTTCTGCATGATGTGCTATATATTAGAGATACAACTTAACTCTATTAAAATGATGTTCAAAGTCTCTGAAAGTCAGAGAATCAGTGGACAACTGGACATGGTCATTTCTTGTTTCACCTCTCACCCAAGAGGCTTCTTTAGTTCTGAATGCTGGTGGTGAAACCCAGAAATGTAACCTCTATAGGTGTCCTGTCCAGTTATTACTGACGCAGTGAATTTTGAAACTATGACTTGGATGAATGAGAATCAACACAGACATTTTTAAAAGCCCAAAAACCATTTTGTACCTGTTAAACTTGACAGCCAACCCAAGATCTGCTATACAGCAGGAGCCATTCTTTTTAACCAGGATGTTTTTACTCTTAAGGTCTCTGTGTGCAATGGCTGGTTTGCCCTGTGTGCCATAGATCTCAGTGTGCAGATGACAGAGGCCTGAGATGGAGGAGTAGGCCAGTTTCAGCAGAGAATTGACATCTAAGGTGTTGGACTTGAGGTAGTCATACAAGGATCCATTCTCATGGTAGTCTGTTATCAGGTACAGCTGAGTCCATGAGCCTGTTCCTTTAATGTCAGCTGCTATGAACCCTGGGGTCGGAGAGGAGGGATGATGGGAGTGAGCAATGCAAACACACATAGATCTCAACACACATGATAAAAACAACAAAAGACACCATTAACTTGCAATCAGGCAAACAGACACACAGAATTTCTCTTACCGAGTATGTTATCATGTCTCATCAGGAAGGTCTGATAAATTTCAGTCTCTCTGAACCAACTCTCTTCCTCTGTGGTGAAAAAGACTTTGACTGCCACTCTCTCTCCTCTCCATTTGCCCATCCATACCTCTCCGTATCGCCCTTTTCCAATCTGCTTAACCATCTGAATTTGCTTAGCAATGGTTCGTTGTACCTGGTGACAAAGTGTTACCAAAAACATTTTTTTTCCTTGACAACCTTTGGATTAATGAACCACCACAATAACAACACTACCAAAGCAAAAATGAATATCTTATATTAGCCACGTTGCTATTTTTATTACTTTAATAGTACATTTATCAAATTTTGTTGTTTTTTTTACAAACTTTTACACAAATCTATTCTAATGAATTTGCATAACTTTGCAAGAAACATTCTATTTGTGCTGAGGTTGTAATCAAGATCACCACTAAATGCCTATGAATCCCACAGACATTATTTATGGTATTGAGGCAGATATGCACTATTTTTTTCTTACCAGTAGAGGGAGACCTGAGCCTGAGCCAGAGCCTGTGCTCCGGGAGTGCTCTATGAGATCCTTCAATGACTCTCCAGGGGGGATGTAGGTCTCATCCTGCTCCAGATCAATACTGTAGTGTGGCTGTGACTCCTGACGCTTATACCTGCCACAGAAAAGTGATGTCATGTGAGTGCGCATCTGGAGGTGTGAGTTTATTAGTAAGAATATTTTGTCTCCAACTTTCTCACCTGAAGTAGAAAAAGACAAGGATGAGCCCAAGGATGATGGTGCAGACTGTGATTGAGATGAAGAGAGCCATGTACTGGATACTGCTGTCCACATAATCTAAAAAAAAAAAAAATGGAAAGATGCAAAAATACTTTTTCACTATTTTATAGTTTCTAAACGTGAATAATCTCAGTCAGAGAGACGGGAGTCAGATCTGATTAATAGATGGAGGTGACACCCATTTGTTCAGCGTTATCAGCACAAACATCCGTCTTATTTTCATTGGCAGGGACAAGCTCATCCCCCCCCCCCCACCGCCTCTAACCCAGGCCTGCCCCCACTGTGTGATCGATCGCATCCCCTTCCTGAATCCCACGAATCAGGTGTCACCTCACCCTTGCTGCTGAAGCCCCTGAGGCCTGACGCAGCTCTGGGGCTCTAACCTTTCTGTTGAGCTCCAGTCAATCACACACACAGACAGCACATGAACACAGGCCATACCTCGTGGTGCGCACACACTGGTTCTTTACAGAAGTATCAGCATGGCCTTTTTGGTAAACGGATACCTCAAATTTAAAAATTCACTTATCTCTGGCGCTGTCAGATGCTCAGAGATTAATTATAGTAGGTATAATGTTGTCATATTAAGTAGTTGTCATGTCCAGAAATCTGAAATAGTTTTTGAGAAAAACTTAATTATTCCTATATGTGTCTCTCTCTCTCTCTCTTTCCCCAACTGACTTGACAAATCAGTTTATCAGAGTTTCCCTGAAGGTCACGACAAAGTATGTGGGGCTGCACAAAAATGTAATGGCGATTGTGTGACACAGACCGGGAGCGAGAGAGTGAGAATGTATGTGAGTGTGTGTGTTCCTGAGGGACAGATGGACAGATATCTCACATCCGTGCTGAGGCAAGAAACTCAAGCAGGCCCTGGGGAGAGGCTGTCCTTTTCATTAGAGAGTGAGAGAACAAGCCAAGCCTGCAGGCTCTGTTTCACCTGCCTCTCTCTCTCTCTCTCTCTCTCTCTCTCCCACCCCCAGCCCCTGAAGTAGCATGTGCCACTTTACTCCAGCACCGCACTGTGGTTTGTAACAGTTTAAACTGTCACTACCCATCATCACCCAGCATAGGCTGTTCTAAAAGCCACTCACGCTTTAAAGCGGGGCAGGATTTCAGTGTGGGAACCAGTGTGTGCTGGTCATACCTGACGTCATGAGTGGAGGAAGAGTGGGATGCAAATCTCTGTTGCAATAGTCCTGATCTGTGCAACACTCCAGAGCTCTCCTGGAACGTGCCTTCCCCGTGTCCTATTAAATAAATACACACACATGCATTAGGGTAAAGATAGTTGAACTAATATTTACTGCCCCACTTAAACCCAATGAGAACATTTTACAGTATACTAAACTTACCAAACAACATGTAAAGATAGTGAGCCTGACAAGTACTGTATGATTCAAAGAAAACTCACAACTCATAAAGACTAAACGATACACAAACGAGGAAACATAAAAGATTGAAATACAAATGCATGTACAAATGCACAAAAACACAATGGGTGACAAATACAAACACAGCAGACTTACCCTACACTGGAACTCAGAACCAGCCAATCCTAAACATCCTGCAGTGAGAACAGCCACGCCGCCCTCCTCCTCCACCATGGTGAAGCAATAACCATTAGTTCTACCAAAACAAACACATTGTCATCTTGTACAATATTTGTTAAGCATTTTAATTCATATTTGGATTTTTTTTTTAAACCTGAATCCATAATTAATGTGTACACTAAATTATGTCTCTTGCATTTCATGAAACTTAAATGACTCAGTAACTAAAACTGAGCAATTTACATACATGTACATTTATGTAGATTTTTATTTATTTTTTTCATTTCAGAATGACAATGCCAGCAGAAGTTATCAGCTTTGATGCAGAGAGTTACTGTGTGTTTTTTTTTTTATTAAGCTACTGGTGCTTACATGCAAGTGTTGTTGAAGGAGTTTTCGGGGCAGTGGTGGTTGCAGTGGCACAAAAGCATATTCTGAACTGAAACTGTGGCTATGCTGCTGCTGCTGCTGCTCTCCTCTGCCTTTCGCTCTGATCCCCGCTTTCGTCCATTCTTTAGCAACATGGTGTCCAACATGTTGGCTGTGCCGAGAGAGAGAGAGAGAGAGAGAGAGAGAGGGAGAGAGAGAGAGAGAGAGTCTGGGTTTAGTTCAAGGGCAGACCAAAACATCTGCACACACTGGCATGACGGGATGAAGATGGGAAGAATCAAAAGATCCAAACATTTCTGCTCATTTCAAATGGGTCTTTTTTATTATCTTTTGCCATTCGTGTGAATATGCAGTGCTGAATGCAACCCTGCTGTCCTGGACTGGGCTAGGGTTAAACCATACCCAACCCTATGTACCTGCATGAAGTGTTTCCACACACAAGTTTCTGTGCTGTGTATGTGTGTGTGTGTCTGTGTGCACTAAATTGCTTCAATATAAAAAATAACCTAATGACCATATTATGCACAGATTGAAAAAAACAAACCAAAAAAACATGAGATTTACAATATCATAATCCCCTTCTTTATGTTTTCTACTGATGTACAATAAGTTAAAACCTCAGAACATACTGTAAGATACACTATCAAAAGGCCTAACAGTTGAATTTAAAATGTTACAACTAACCTGTTGAATGCTGCTATGAAAGTTGCACACTGTCGACAATGTATCACTTCTTAAAGTACATTGAACCATAAAAGCATGGTCTATGCAAATAATCCTATCTCCTTCTACCTGTAAGTCTGGACGACATCAATGATTTCCATCCTAACTGGTTGCATGTTAAGAAAACAAAAGCTGATTACGAGTATGTAAGTAAGTGGAAATATGTGAAAGTCTTCTGTACTTAAAACATTTTCTCAGAGTATAAAATTTCCAACAGGCAGTCATTGCTGTGAACTCTTGTACTAAAACACACACATTGTACAGGAGTATTCACACAAACCAAGAGAAAGATAAATATTATTGCTCTGGACTTGCTCGTCTTTAAAGGTGTGAACTTTTGCAGCTGTCACAGGACACAGAGGAAATCCAATGCTGGGCAAAAATAAGTCTGTTTTGAGTTACACACTTGTTAAAGTAACAGTCAGCAGGGTCTAATGTGACATGTGTAAGTGTCTACTATTGATTTTAATGTTGATGTTGAGGGGAAGCACTGGGGGAAAAACCTAAAAATAAGCTTTAATTAAATTATTACAGTAAAATAAACTAACAGGGCATCTAAATCAACAAACTACTACTGTAGTCTTAGAGGAAAATATGCAAATTTCCCTTGATCTTTAATCTTCAACAGATCCCTGAATATCAATCATTAAGTGGGCTTTTATTTCAGAGACCAAGACAGGTAATGTCCCAGCGGAAATCATCATCAACAAACAATATCCATGGTCCATTATAGTCATCAGTATTTTTAGTTAAACATCTAGACGACCAGTTTGCTGAGTATGCATAGCACATCTGTTCTTCAATGTCAAGTAACTGGGGCTTTGCACTTGGCAATAGGGAATAAAAGTAGTTCTGACAGCAGCTCGTCCCTCAAGGCCTTTGTGGTGAGATAACTGAGCAGTGTTGCGCCATATGAGATGGACATCGTCCTCTGGCCATCTGTCTCACTCCTCTCTGTCTTCCTTCCTCTGCTATCTTCATTACAATATCAAGTTGACAACTGTGCATTAAAAAAAGACCAAGCAGGTTAGCAATTAAAGCAAAACAGCAATTCTGAGCTTGTTTGAATGACAGTGAAGGTCCAAAACAACAAAAGTTGGAGATTGAGGCTTGAAAGTTCACCCCTAGCTCGTCTCCCTTGCCACTTAGAACTGGGATACAAGGGGTAGTGGTTAAAATCTACCTCAGTGAATTGGAGATTCAACATCCCATGGTAAAACAAAAAAAAACAAAAACAAAAAACATAACACCGTCAGCAGTTGTTACATCGTTCTGGACGATGGGATTTACTATGCACTAATTAATCATGCATTATTGTGTCTGAAGCAAAGTCAGAAAAACAACTTCTTTGTCTGTGATTACAAGTGGACCAGTTTATGGTATGTACCAAAGACTACAAACAAGTTATGCTGTGGGTAGCATAGCTACACAACTTATTGACAGACATTAGCTTTATGATGGTAACATTAGTCACCCTGGATTCTGTTAATCTGAAAACAAATTAAGCTTGAAGGGCTATTTGGCCCTTACACTGCACCCTACCCATCTACCTCAACTCGAGACACAATACGTCTACATGTGAACACAGAATGGAAGGGGAAGGCTAAATGATGGGAAATGGGATTGAGCCACTCAAGCATTCACAAGTTGGTGTGCATCCATCAATAAAATACAAAACGAGCATCTTTGCAAACACCGGAATGGCAACTAGCCATTGAAAAAAGGACCCAAGTTATAATCCAGAGGAGAATGTGATCGAAGGTCTGAATCAAAGTGTGGTGCAGAATAACACAGTGCAATTCTTTAAATGGTACCCTGTGTCCTTTTAACCTAATCTGTTACTGACTCTCAGAGAGGGGAAGTTTGTGGAGATGCTCTGATCCTCCCTCACAGTGGCCTTGGTTTGTCTATCACATCTGCTCTGCAAGTGTGCCTAAGAAAACACAAAGCACACAAAGCAGGAATCTTACACCAAGGTATCAGTCTTTTTAATTTACTCGGTCCATATCAGCACTGTTTTACTTGTTTATGTTTTAAACAAATCACAATCAGTGAGCAGAGAAGACAGATGAAGGTCACCTCAAGAGGGGGGAGAAGCAGAAAAACTTGTGTCACGAGACGGAGAATCCACTTTTGAGGTGTGCAGTGAGAGAAGGCCGTGTGAATAATCTACAGCCTTGAAAAGATCTCACACTCAAAAACTTTAAACAACAGCCATGCAAAACTTTGCAGAAATTAAAGTGAGACGTATTCCCTAAGAAGTTCACAGAAGGGATCAGTGATACCTGTCAACATAATGCATCTCATATAAACTAATTTTGTCTGCAGCAATTTACTAAATCAGCACAAATTAAGAGGTGCACAATCAAAAATTCACAGTACAAAGTGACAGCACACTCCTATGTGTTTACACATGTAATGTAAAAATGTACAGTAATTTACTTTGCACACTACCCTACAACAGTGGGACACACTTACAAAAGAGCATTTAATTCTTATTTGTGGTGATGTTCATTGAGAACATACAGTAACATCAAGCTACAGAAGCAGTCATAAAAATAATTTTGTTAAACCCTGCTGTTGACAAAAAGGGGACTGTGTTCATGGCGATTTATCATACCAGTATATAAGAGCTGGTTTACTACAGAGTCAGTATGTGTTCAACAGACTGTTAAAAAGGGTTAAAAGGATGTAAAGTCAGCAGGAGTCCTGAGGGAGAGGCCATCTTTGTTACACTAGTTCTGCAAACAGTGAGCTGTTGTTCTTTAACTCTAACATCATTATGATGAGGAAAAATAATCAACAAGTATGAAATTAGCTAATCACCCAAGTAAGTAAACAGATACAACTGAACAGATTTGTAGATAAAATATTGACTTTTTTAAAAAATTATTTATATATCACACTAAACTCAGACACACACGCATACACACACTAGCTTTGTCAGCTACAGGGCACACTCAAGGTCACCCCGAAATCTGATCTGCATCCCCCACACATTCCACAGGCTGCTCCTCAACCTAGACACACACACACGCACGCACGCACACACACACAAACACACACACACGCACACACACACACACACACACACACAGAGAGAGAGAGAGGAAACACATACAGTATATACACAATCATATGATTCAGCATACTAATGGCATGGAGTATCTTTGACAAAAAAAACACTTTGTCTTCTGATTTGCCAGATGAGGCCAACCTGGAAGTATGAATATACTGAATAGCCACCATGAGGTGTTACTAGTCTCATTCACTAGTTTCAGCTTTTCTTTAATGGAACATGATGTCAATTTTCAACATTATGTTCCCATTTAGAAGAGAAAAAAAAACGCGTGATTGACGGATGGTAACGTCCAACAGGTGCCTTGGTGGCAGGTGACGTGTGAAAGGCCTTTGCAAAACCTAAACATGGAGCTTGACGAAACCCAGATCTTAGCGTCACAGAACGGGAAACGGGAGTGGCGTCATGGTCAGTTGCCACATGATAACAACATGAGTCAATTAAAAAAAAAAGACAAACTGTTCCTTTTTTTAATTTTTTTTTTTTGCCTAATCCCATGTGTTGTGTCCACGAAAAATTTGGAACACCTTCTTTAAATCCTCTTTCTTTTCATTAACATTATTTTTCATATCTGGATTTGTTTATTGCAGTAGACACAGAGGTCAGTCATGTCACTCTTACCAGAAACTGCTTGACTGGAGAGAAGCAGGGGGTCGATAAAAATACCGTTATAATAATGGGTTTTACTTTTCCATCAGGAGTTAACTGGGAATCAATGTAAGATAGAATTACTGATGTTGCCAGTGATGAGATTAGAGAGAAATGTTAACAGGGGAATTTCATTTCGATCGGCCTGCAAGGAGAACAAAAAAATTGAAGTGTTCCAATTAACACAGTTGTTTCACAAACCCTGACTTTACACAAGTTTATCTGTGAGTACCTCACACAGCCTGCTCATCACAGGCAGACATGAGTAGAAAAGGAGACAGGTTTCTCCAGATGTCCATGATAAATCATCTACTCAAAGGAGACATCTTCCTCAGCGTCTCCAACATGCACTCTGACCCTGAAGGGGTCACTGCCAACCTGCAAAGGGGTCATACACCCTACCACCCCAGTCTCATCCCTCTTAACCCCCTACATGCTTCAAAAGCCTCTACTCACACATGTGCACACCCACTACGTGTGCAAATCCAAGAATGCGTCTGAAGGCGCACATTCTTCACTCACTCCTCCAGCTCCGCTGCACTCACTGACATCAGGTCGTCTGTTTTCACCGTGCAGCGTCCAGCAACCTGTTCTGCGTTTCCTGGCCGTGACCATATTGCCTTTGTTGAGGAAAGAAATGGTCACTTTGGGGTTCCTGCAGCAATAATGTCACACCAAATTTATGGACAGAGACCTGCTGAACCAACTGCCACCACATAGCTGCACAAAGGAAACTTTGCAGATGGGTGTGAATACAGCAGCGAGTTGCTATATCCACAACAGAATACTGGAATACTGGACAGATGCATACACAGGCAAAGACGGTATAAAAGATGGACATAATCTTCCAGCCTGTTTGGCTCCTCCTGAAGCCAAACAGGAAGTGAAAATATACTGAATAGCCACCAAGGGGGGGTTTCACTGGTTGTAGTACAAACTCAGTTTCTCTATGAGAAAATATGCCTAATCTCTCTTGAATTATAAGGTCAGTAAACATTTGCCTGAGGAGTTAATGGTCTCAATCCCTAGTTTTGGGTCAACAGCATGAGATACAATATAGTATGTGCAAAGTCACAATATTTTTTCTTAAATGCTTGAATGATCTTGAATGTGAAAGGTTAAGAATGTCACACATTGTCGTACAAAAAAATGCAATATGCACTGAGAAGCGCATTACACTATTTCAACAGCCACATTAGAGTCATGCAGAATTGGACAATATTCTGTTTCAGATAGAGAGATACAGTAAATGCACATTTACTCACACACCCAGACTGATAGACACACAACAGGTGTAGAAGCTGGAATGGTATAAAACAAGGGATCACAGTGTGAGCAGGCGCAGGTGTTAGACCTTTATTCCAACAAATACTTTTTCTGTAGCCCAACTTCTCTTATTTATTTCTGGT